>CM056389.1:3755233-3897733 GCA_029718625.1 Synaphobranchus kaupii
GTGTTGCTATCACTGGTCAGTTTATTTGCACCCAGTAAAGTACTCCACTTTGTCAATTTCAACAAGTATTTTATTCTTATATTTAGACTTCAAATCTTTTTCTTTTTTTTAATTAAATTTTTTTGCTAAATAAAACTAAGATTGGCAATGAGGTGAGATTTTGGCCGTGTCCGAATCAGCGCAGCCCTACTATTGAGTATGCCAGTTGAGTATACTTTAAAAAAAAAGCTGTTAATGTGACAATTCTAAAAATTGAGTGTTTTTAATATCCCCGGATTATATCGTTATTTCCGGGTTTTTGCTGATAATAGTATGGAGGATATTTTTTGCATACTGCATGTCACTAAACAGTATGCAGTAAACAGGATGCAGCAGATAGGGCTCTGCTTCAGACACAACCCCCGACTCATTTCAAGATTAGCCAATGGGGTGAGACAAAGGGGTAGGTAAAGTTGTGTAGGTTGCTCTGGATAAGAGTGTCTGCTAAATGCCTAATATAATGTCAAATTTCACTTGTCAAGCAAGACTTTTTTTTCAGGATAAAATACTCTCAGTACTGGGACCTGTAGCTCTGTCCCAGTCCACAGACACCTGCCCAAAATAAATGCAGTAAATCCTCTTCAGTTACATCTCTAACCTCTCTGTAGTGGGCTGAGTCTGGGTCCAATGTGAATTCATGCTGTGTTCTGTGTCTATTCTTGTTTTTATTTTTTTGCCACATAAAAGTTAATTAAGTGGTATTGCTAAATTTCTTTTAGCTTTAACAATTTATTATAATCTCAAGTTGTTTCTAAGCAATAGTGGTGTGATGAAGGAAGACTGTTGGCAGTTGAAGTCACTTTTTTAATGGAGCGGACAGTATTATAATTCTTATTGTAAGGCTTTAGTTTCTCTCGTGCTTAAGGAAAGCCATGGCCAGGATATGAGCTCCCTGATCAGAAATATAAAGTCTATTCAACTGATGTGGTGAAAAGAGATGGTGTTTGTCTGACAGGATGCAGTCTGTGGGATTTGATGGAGGTCATTGCAGTGCTGGACGGTGGTCATTGCAAAATTGGGAGATTAAAGTGCTAATTGTGATTTAAAATATTTGAAAAGGGGTTTAAAATAAGCATATTTCTGGGTGTCTCAGTGGCGTAGCCTGTCAGAGCGTCGTCCACGTGCTCATTGCGAACCGCAAAATCGGCAGTTCGAGTTCAGCCGTGCAACCTTTGTCACGTCTCTCCCTCTCTCTCGCTCCCCATTCTTCCTGTCTCTACACTGTGTTGTCCAAAAAAACCTTTAAAAATATATATTTTTTAAAATAAAAAAAGGGGAATTGTTGTGCTCCCGGCGACCTGTGAAAGACCCGGAAAGACTGCAGACTCAGCCACTTGGCTCTCCCCCGCACGCTTCGCTCTGTGAGGTCTAAACGGGTGGTGCCTTTATGCTCAGAACGCCATTCTCATTTCCTGCCAGCACCTGCAAACTGCCTGGTCTTTCAGCTCGTGTCCCGTGGCCCAGCGCAGGATGAACGGAGCCCACAGTGACAAGACTAACAAGTGATCTGAGCCCACGGGTTGAGGAGCCATCTTTTCACTGGACAATTATATTTACACTGTCATTTTCAGTCTTTGCCATCCTGGTGTGTGTGTGTGTGTGTGTGTGTGTGTGTGTTGGGTGGGGAGGCACAAATCAGTGGCTGTCTCCTACGCTCACTGATAACAAAAGGAAGCCTCTGGCTCTGATTGGCTGGATTTGATGGCAGGAAATAAAAAGCGTATACACGCACGCACGCACACACACACACACACACAGTTCTAAAAAAGCATCCATCCTCTGTGACCTCAGCTGAATAATGTCCTAACAGAAGCTGGTCTATCTGACATAATGCCTTCAAACTGGGAATCTGCACAAATATGTCTGTCAGGAAACTCCATTGAGCTGATTAAAAAGGGAAAGAGGTATTTTACAGTGCGTCCCTTTAAGGGAGTTGGAGGAGATGACAGTGGAAGTCTATTCAGTTGACACATGAAGGCTAACAGCTGCTTAGCTCTCCTGAATAACTTCCTCCTCAGAGCAGAACTATAAAAAAAATGTTTTGCCAGTGTACACAGTCATTTTATTTAGCACGTCAACCACTCCATTTCAATGTGTAAGATAAAGGTGTATGATCCAGCCTCAAATATCTTCTGGCAACAATCAAATTTGCGTAGCAGACAGATGGCTTTTCCCACTATCCATTTATATTTCTGTGAGAAATTCTGGTAATTTATCCAAGGGCACAACTGCAATGTCTCGCCTGGATTTGAACCTGCAAACCCTTTGGTTACTATATGTTCCCCGTTACACTGCTGTCAGAAACCTCAAGACACATGTTCACTTCCGCTTATCGCCAGACAAGACTCAAAAATGTGTATGTAGGCTACATACAGTGTCTGACTTATTGTTTGTAGAAAGCCTACATTATTGTCATTTTGGAATGATCCAGATTACAACACAAACCAGTAAAAAAGGACAGGATTAGTTTATCTTCTATGATGCTACGTCTGTTCTTGCTTGCATTTATTTTATTGGCAGTAAAAGTCAATAACTTTATGAATCAGAAAGATAAGATACATAAAAGTAAATATAAATTAACATTTAACATTTAGAATAGCTACCAGTGCAAGGATGGTGTATATTTTCAAACTCGAGTACACATGCACATTAGAGACACCATATTGATTTCAAAAGTTTGAGTAAATACAATTTTAAATGTCACTTCAGTCAGATTTTGTTCAAATATACATTTTGGAGCCTTTTTGTTTTAGAGGCAAACTTTCTGATTTGCTTACCTTCTTCTCGTTGCCACATGGGACAACATTTATCAGAGTGATGTGATGATGACAGTTATTCTGTAATCTATTTTTGATTCATTGTAAAATGTAATAACTTAAAATCATCACATTGACGAAGAACCTCTTAATAAAATGGATTATTCTAAAATTGGAAGATGTAACATGTCATTTTTCCTTTAAAAAAAAAACTACTTGAGGTAATGTGCGTTATTGTTGATCAGCACATCTAAATCTGTATATCAACACTATGAAAATTGTGAATATGAATAAATGAAAATATAAAACTGAATTGGCTTACTAACACTACACCCAACACAGGCAGTCAGGTAAGTAATACGTCTATATCACCTGACATACGTGTCCTTCAAATATCCCGTATTTTGCTCGCTAGCTTGATTTAGTGATTATTTATGATGATACTCTGCTTGGGGGGAAAATCATGTTAGGCTGTTTTCTGGGATAATATACAAAGACTTAGATAACAGTAACAAAGTTCCCAAAATTCAACAATGTTTTTTCATAACATCAATACTGTACATCTATAATATGAGATGAAAGGTTGTGAAACATAGTTTACTGCAGAATGATGTAAATGGGTAATACTTTGACCTCGAGGCTTAAACAATCTGAATTTAATTATCTTCATTCATTTTTAAATGGGCTTTAAATGGGAGAAAATGGAAGCAGAACATTTAAGTGTATAACTACTTTTACTTGTTTGTTACTGACAAGCATTTATTTATTTTCTGAAAAACTTTTTTTTATACAATACAATTACAATAGGGCCTATGTTGGGTAGTCATGGTAACTGGAATTAGTTATGTTTTTAATGTTTTTTAACACATATTGCAAGAGCTGCATAGTGTAGGAGAAAATTGTCACAAGGACTTGTTTTTGAGCCTCCCATGCCTGAGGCCATGTTGTTTATATGTTCGTTGTATGAAGTGGATGTTTGTCTTAAATGTTTTATTAAAACTGATATAATTTATTAATATATTTACCCACCAACTGGACAACTTTCTAGTCTTGATTGTATGACAAGCCCCATGTACACTAGCATTATGAGCCAATCAGAGTAAAGGCTTGCCTTTTCTTAGATTTGTAGCTCCCTTACTGATCACTCTTAAAACACACCTGAATTTGAAACATACCTGAATTTAAAACGCACCTGAATTTAAAACGCACCTGGATATTTGGCTTGCCAAACATTATAGCCACGATGGACCTCACTTTTGGGTCTTTTTTCTAGCTAACTTGTCTGCACAATGTCATTCATTTTAACATGCTATGCTGCCCTTTCAAAATGTGTCAATCAAACTATCTTTATTGTGTGAAGCAGACATTTTGAAGGTTTCTCTAAATTCCTCCTGCAGCTTCAGACTGACTCTATTGGGACATTTTGGAAGTGTGAGATTGGACTATTGCCAATACTACCCAAAATATTTTCAAATAAATCAGAGAATGGGTATTGCCATTTAAGCATTGTTTCAAATGAAGGTAATCTGACGCAGATTAAATTAATTTATGCAAATACTAGATAAATTAAGGCTGCAAGTAACATTTACATAGCTTCTATTTCCCAAGATATATGTTTTGTTTACAAGAAATTTTCAAACAGTTACAAGAAAGAGCACACCTTCATGATATGATATTAACACACAAAGAAAATAAAGTCATTAGGCCTACCCTGTGATATAGCCTAGCGATGACAACATGAATCCCGAATTTATTTTGGTCTAAACATAAACACATTGCGCTGTGTCTGTTGGGATGAGGACAACAAAGAACAATAGGCTACTAATACGTAGCTAATGAACACAATCCCGCGTTTATAATCACCACAATTCAGAAAAACCTATCCCTATCCCACTGCATGTCACCAAATGTATTTGTCCGAATTCAAAGCGAACGTCAAGAACGTACTACGGTATTCTTTGTCTGTGGAGCTGTCGCAATATGTCCCGCCTCATCACTCTACACACCAATAAAATTGCAGTTGTCACCATTTATGAACCAATTAAAAATGAGAGAATCCGCGGCTCGCAAACCAACCTAACTGCAAATTAGGATCATGGTCGGAGATATATTCGTATTATGAATATAGTTGGCTAAATAGAAGCGTAGCCTTGCTATATAAATAGATCACCTGCACATATAATTCAGTTTCACTCTATTACTTAGGCGCATGTTAGAGGCTTCTAAAAGTCATAGCAACACAAAAATGTACGATTACAAATACTGTTACCGATCTTCAGTGCAAATATAAATTTGCGTAAACGCATTTGATTGGACGGAGGTCACTTTTGGTATAGCCTATATATTAGCGTGAGCATTTTATCTTCCTTCTAGTTTTTCCAGTGTTTGCGTTTCATTATTTAAACTTCACAGGAGTTACTACCACGACCAACCATAAAAACAAAGCTTTTCTTATAAGCGCTTTATGAACGTAACCTTTACCAAGATGGTTCCTCCATCAAGCCTCATCCGCCATTACGAGACTGCGCATGCGCAGACCTGGGTTACGGTCGAGTTTGCGCCAACATGGAGAGGATGTAGCTCGGAGTGTCGGGGTTGATGCACAGGATTTTCCATAACAATCACATTGTAATAAGGAAACAACGGCGTCAAATGTAAATTTTTGCAGTCGGCTTACTTCGGCTCGGACGTTAGCAACATTGGTGCGATTGTGCTGGTTTATTATCGGATAGTTGGCGGTGGTATGGAATGGAAGAGGGTGGCCGATCTCTACAGCATCTTCGCAAGCAGCTACAGCAAGAGCAAAAACCACAGCCATGGTTAGGCCTCTCACCGGCCACGATCTGCATTTCTGTGGGTTCCTCCAGTATCTGTTCGACCTGGCAACAAGACAAGGCGGGTTTTGAATCGAAGCAGCCCAACTTGGAGCATTTGCAGAAAGAGGACTCATTGCATTTGCTGGCAAGCACGATGGTTTGCTAGCGAGCTACAATTGCCATTGGAGTTCCGTTGGTTTGGGGGAAACTGCTAACTAGCGTTAGCTTTGCATTGTAAACAATCCCTGGATCTAAGCCGCTGCTGGTCCTAACTGGACGTTTCTGGGCTGAATACAGTCTGCCTGTGTGGATATCGCTTTTTCCGCTGCTGTTACTGTTTTCCCGAGCAGTGGCCGCTGCCAAGGATTCATTTTCAAGCGGAGAACTCAACTGCCGTATGAATGTGGGACAAAATGGAGACCCCAACGATTGTGTACGACCTGGATACCTCTGGGGGTCTCATGGAGGTGAGGCATAAAGGCACTATATCAGTTAGCTGTTAGCCACCTGTAGTATCTTTATGTCCTCAAATTAGCCAACTGCCCATTTCAGATTATTAAAACGTCAAAGTAGTGATTTGTGTGGAAAGCTAGTTGGAGGCTAGCTCGATATAACGGGTGTTTGGGCTAAACTTTCCAATGTATAACTAACTAACATTAGCGTTGCGTATTTAGAAATGTGGTCATATTAAACACAGCTACTATGTTCTTATTGACAGCTATGTTATTTGATCCAGATTCCGAGCTTGCAAAGTGAAATTTTCATTGAAATGGGCCTTCGGACATTGAGACGAGTTGGCTAACTATAGCATAGCTGGCTAACGCTTATAACCGTTACCCAGCTAAGTTGGCTCAGCTACTGTAAGTTAACGTTAGCTAGACAGCCAGCAAGCGAACCAACAATATTCATATAACTTAGTATAATCAGTGATCGTTTTGCTATGCGTGTGGACAAGTAGTCAGTTAGTCAATTAGTGCTCGCAAGTTAGCCGAGGTCTTTAGCTTGTGGTAGCCTTTCAGTCATTCAGTCGGCTAACTAACGTTAGCATCAATGTTGGCTTCCCACGAATGCAGCCTTTGTTGCCGTGCTATTGATAGCAGGTAGACTGACGTTAATGTGTACATTTGTGTAACTTAAACTTTCAGCAAATCCAGTCCCTCCTCGCACCCCCGAAGTCCGAGGATGGTGAAAAAAGGAGTCGGAAACCGGAGAAAGAGGCTCGCAGAAGCGGCCGGGCCACGAACCACGACACCTGCGATAGTTGCCGTGAGGGAGGGGACCTGCTGTGTTGTGATCACTGTCCGGCCGCCTTCCACCTCCAGTGCTGGTAACGTTATGCCCACGGGTTTGCTCTGCAAACGTTAGAGTTTCACTGTTTCAAGTTTGTTTCGGGAGCCTTGCAATGATATGTTGCATTCGCCATGAAAATGATGGGCGTTTGGATGTATTCTGGTTTTTATACACCGGCAAGGTGGCAAACGGACGTTACATACCGTAACGGTAGTTGGCTAACGTTAGCCTAACTATACATGACATGACGTGTGGTGATATGGAAAGAATATAACGTTACACATAAAAGCACATTGTACACATAAAAGCACATTGCTCTGTCAGGAGTCGCCATTACCACCACCGAGACTCTTGCATTTATTCGGACTGTACGGTCCCTTCATTAGCTAACTAACAGTTCTCTTTTCGTGAGGTTTCAACTTGAGTGTTTATATAAAGCCCAGTGATTATTTAGTTTTGGGAGAGTAGATGGCGAGCTTGTGTTGTGTGCTTGCAGAGAGAATGGCCTTCTAGCGCAGACTGAGCGCTTTCTTTGTGCCAAACACTGACATGTTAAAAATGGAGTCTCTGCGCTGCGGTTCGCCTGCTGTGTGCTTCTGTTTACAATATGGCGCCTCCCTTTAAATTGTTTTATTCAAGCGCCATTTTGCTGACATTTCACGGAGTTGAGTACATATGTGTCGGAACCAGAGCCCGGGCATCTGGGGGGCGGAGGATGCCAGTATTGTAGGGACGTGGCTTTGCCCAGGCACGGTTGCCGCTGGGTGTTTCCAGATGAGATTTTGCTACACCGTTAGCTACACCCTCACCGAGCAGAGGTGATCATATAGCCGGAGACTTGCCCTGCGAGGGCTCGCATTTGTCCCCTGTGATAACGTTAGCTCCCAAGTTCAATCATCGAGCTCCAATTGAATGACTGAAATCAGAACCATTTGGGGTATTTAATTCATGACATTACTCAAAAAGCAGGTTCTCCAACCAAGATATTATTAAGAGCATGAGGCCAGAGACTTAACTCTGCTGTATTCCCATCTCCTCAAGTCTTTAAAAATAATAAAAACCACAAACCACGATCATTTTAAATAATTGTTTTTGAATAATTCACTTTATTAAAATAATAGTTTATGGTTCGTTTCACTCTGCTAGTGTGACATGTTTCCAAACCCTCTCACTAGTAACCATCCCCACAGCAAAGTCCAGTGTTTTGTCGTAATTCAGTGGTTTACCCGGTTCAGCATCTTAGAAGGAAATGTCTGAATACTCCTATTTTGTAGCCTTGTAGTCTTGAATATTTTTGGATATATCTGTGCTTAGCCTTTGGAGTTGCTGAAGTGCTGCTTTTGATGAGGTGCATCTTATTAATAAATAAACGGTATTAACCAGACCCACACTCGGCTCATGTTTATTAAGGACCTGCACTCTGCTCACAGGGTGTGTTTGTACAGGTGCTGTGGGGAATGTTAGCTGTGGTGTTTACCCCTCAGCCCAGACACAGAAACAAAACGGCAATGCATTTAAATGGATGCATTAGCAAGAAGAAAAAAAACGCATGCCATCTGCACTGTGAGAGTGCTTTTTGTTGTGGTTTGTTTTCCGTTTTTGCTAAGGGGGTGAATTTTATTAAAATTATTAAAATTCACCAGTGCATCCAATCCACAGGTAATGTTGATCATTTTCTTTGTGTAAGGCATAGAGAAATACCTGTGCATTCTCGAAGCGGCCACCAGGGGGCGACAAACCCTTTTGCTGTATCGATGAAGAAAGATAATAATTGCTGGCCTTTCTCCAGTCTGGAATAAGCACACATCAGATGGGAGAGAGCAAGCAGCCGATGTCCCGTATGTTGCATAGTCACTGGTTGTGTTGGGGAAAGCGTGTGTGCACACGTGATGCTGTGGTCTTGCTCAGGTAGTGAGAGTTACAGACAGTCACCTGCATGGATTTACCAATCCCACTCTGAATTGATTTGCAAGACTGTCCATCTTTCAATAAGAGTTTGCAGTTATATAGACACTCCAGCAACGTGCTGGTGTGTGCATTGCATATAACAGTGTTAGGTCACCATGCATGCAATTGATTAAATAAAACATACCAACTGTTTGGGGAAGCGGCAACCAAAATTCACCAGTTTACTCACAGCTGGAGGTGTGTGTGTGTGTGTGTGTGTGTGTGTGTGTGTGTGTGTGTGTGTGTGTGTGTGTGTGTGTGTGTGTGTGTGTGTGTGTGTGTGTGTGTGTGTGTGTGTGTGTGTGTGTGTGTGTGTGTGTGTGTGTGTGTGTGTGTGTGTGTGTGTGTGTTTGTGTGTGAGAGAGAGAGAGAGAGAGTCTGCTGCACATGGACTCTTTCTGAGGTTGTGTACCGTATGTTGTTTTCCTTAGGCCCGGCATTAAGAGTTATTTTTTTTCTCGGATCGCTGTGTGTGGTCACGCTCAGGCACACACCATCCTGTGTTCAGACTTCTGCGGGACGTTTGTGTTGCGGTTGAGACCAGGCAAGTGTGTGTGGGGGCGGGGCCCTGGAGACGGACAGCATTCCATCCTGTCAGCAAGAGGACCTGATGTATGTAACTTGACTTGGCCAGGGGCTCTGATTGGCTGGCCTGACTACGGAGTGTGTATGATTGGAGGATTGGTGCTGGAGCTTTGACAGATTTGACCTGTTCAGGGGCTCTGATTGGCTGTCCTGACTAGGGACTGTGTACGACTGGAGAATTGGTGCCGGACCTGTGGCAGATTTGACCTGGCCAGGGGCTCTGATTGGCTGCCCTGACTAGGGAGTGTGTACGATTGGAGGATTTGTGCCGGACCTGTGGCAGATTTGACCTGGGCTGTGTCCGAATCAGAGCCCTGTCCCCTGTCCACTCAGACCCCTGTCTACTATGTGCCCTGTCCCCTCACATTGCAAGCAGTGTGTGAAAGAAATCCTGCAAAACTCTTTCCAAACTAGTGAGGAAGTAGTTCGTACTATCTTTTTTAAATTTTTTTATTTTTATTGAGAATATCAATCAGTTGACATATGACAGTTGTTACAAAGTGTAGACTATGAATAAAGATAGAATTAACAAAAATCAGAAAGAGTATTTTGTAATATGACCCACTCTTGTACCATAGATATGCATATACGCTCTATGTCTTTTACGTTTTTACTTCAGAGTTACTTACTGAAATTGTCGGGTGAGTGCACAGTTCTGCAGATGAGTGTGCTCCTGAATTCCCTCAACAAAACCCCGGAAATAAGTGGTTCATCCTGGTATTTTAAGTGCCCCCATTTGTGAGAAAAAGTCGCCCACTCAAAAGCTTTTTGACGAAGTGGACTCAAATATGCGTACTCAAAAGGGTATAGGGCTCTGATTCGGACACAGCCCAGGTCAGGGGCTCTGATTGGCTGCCCTAACTAGGGAGTGTGTACGATTGGAGGATTGGTGCTGGAGCTGTGGCAGATTTGTCCTGGTCAGGGGCTCTGACAACTTCACAAACGGCCTCCTTTTCATCTGGCTCTTTCATCACGCTCTCTGACTGAATCAGCCTCTGAAAACGGTTTTCTGCTTTCTGGGTTTATTAGTAATCATAACAGTGTGGTTTATTAATAATAATAGCATGTACCACTGGTCTGAAATGTGCAATGACTTAAGAGTAGTGATTGTCACCCATATTTGTTGTTGTGTGGTAGCGAAGTTCCCCGCAACATAGTTGGAACATTCCAAGCAAGGAAGTTATGCCTGGTTTGTGTCGAAAGAATGCTGGGTAGTTCAGTGTGGTGATTGTGAACCATTAAAGCGTTTAACCCATATTTCCACTGACTGAATTCCACCGAATTCCATCTGTTTTGTTCTACCCTTTCAGACTGCTGGCTAATGTTGGCGATCGTTTACTGTGAACATAAGCTAGCAGGAAAAGTTTGAATATGGCTGGCAAACCTTTGCGAATGTTTGCGTTGTTGAATGCACGTTTGGTTGAGGAAGGTCACTTCGTTCTGTAACATTTCAGAACCGTAGGCCTACAGTTGGTACTTTTCTTGTATCAAGTAATCTGTAATGTGTTAGAAAAGGCAGGAGTGGACCAGAGGCGGGCATAGGTGACGTTGACTTTTGTTAAAAACTGTTAAACTTTTGACTTTTGACTTTTTTTTTTGTTGTTGTTAAGGTGGGTTTCCAAATATACCAGGCCATGTACAGCCTATGTCTGGGAAACACTGAATAATAGTATTAGTAGTAAGAAAAATAATAACAAAACCTTTTTGTGTTTTGCACATTTTTAGTACCCAAAGACACTTGACATGAGTCAGTTGAGAAAATGCCCCACAGGAGACTGAACGTCTCAGGGTTCACATTGTGAAACGTGAGACAATTTGAACTCTCCCTCCCTCCCTCCCTCTCACTCGCTCTCTCTCTCTCCCTCTCGCTCGCTCGCGCTCTCTCTCCCTCGCTTGCTCTCTCGCTCCCTCCCTCTCCCTCTCTCTCGCTCGCTCGCGCTCTCTCTCCCTCGCTTGCTCTCTCGCTCCCTCCCTCTCCTCTCTCTCTCTCTCTCTCTCGCTCTCTCGCTCTCTCTCTCCCTCCCTCCCTCCCTCGCTGGGTTCGGTGCTTTGTATTTGCCCTGCGGGGCTGGTGGGTGCTGCCAGCTCGCACGCTGCGGCTCTTTTGATGTGGATCTGATTTTATTTTTGACTTTCGGTGACTTTCATTCACAAAGGGCTGATGGGTTTATTATTCCATTCATTCAGTGACAGACTGGATAATCCCTCTACTTAAACTCCTCGCTCTGTGACTCCTCCTCCTCGCTCTGTGACTCTCCTCCTCCTTGCTCTGTGACTCCTCCTCTTCCTCCTCGCTCTGTGACTCTCCTCCTCTTCGCTCTGTGACTCTCCTCCTCGCTCTGTGACTCCTCCTCACTCTGTGACTCTCCTCCTCCTTGCTCTGTGACTCCTCCTCTTCCTCCTCGCTCTGTGACTCTCCTCCTCGCTCTGTGACTCCTCCTCTTCCTCCTCGCTCTGTGACTCTCCTCCTCGCTCTGTGACTCCTCCTCACTCTGATGCTCTGTGACTCATTTATAGCAGAGTACTTTTATTAGCCAATTTTAACTCTGTTTAAATTTATAGAATTGTTCAGTTCTGATTGACATGCATAACCTGATTGCCCAGATTTATCAGTAATGTTCTGAAGCAGCCATGCAGTCACACAGTGCTCTCTGTTACTCCACTGTTACTACAGCCATGCTGTCCCTCCACCAGAACCTGCTACTACACTGTGTGTGTGTGTGTGTGTGGGTGTGTGTGTGGGTGTGTGTGGGTGTGTGTGGGGGGTCAGGTCAGGCAGAATTCCTGCTCAGAGAGCTTACCTGCCTGAGGGGAGATTTTACCGGTCAGGATGGGGGGGGGGGCGGATTCCTGGGGCTGTGTTTGGACATGCGCCACACAGTCAGCGGCATTGGAGACCTGCCAGAAAGGTGCGTGCGTGCGTGCGCGTGCGTGCGTGCGTGCGTCTCTGCGTGTGTGAGCAGCCATGACTCATTTGGCCCTTTAACTGGTGTCTACATTAGAGGGGACAGCAGGGCTCGATGGTGTGAGCATTTCCTGTGTGCGAACGTGAAGCTGAAGTAAGATAGGGCCTGTGGTGTCACATTCCCCGCGTTTTGATGGGGAAGTTGTAGATTGTAGACGCTGACTTGGCCAATAAAGCTTTTACCTGCACTGTTGCTTTTTCTGATCACCAGTCAGGTTCACTGGAATGTTAAACAGGTTTTATAAATTCAGGTGTCTACAATAGAGAAGGGAAAGAATATGAATAAACAGTACAGGTGTGTGTTTGTAAGTGATTGATTGTGTGTTTGTAAGTGATTGATTGTGTGTTTGTAAGTGATTGATTGTGTGTATGTGTGTGTAATGTTGAAGTTCTTCTGGAAGAGCAGCGCTCAGCCTGCACACGGCTCGTAGCTGGGGTCTGCCGTAGTGGAAAGAATGCGCCGGGGGTCTGTCTCTGTCCTTTTGAGGCAGTTAACGGGGACCTTTCAGTCCCGCACACTCTGGCTCCGCACCAGACCTGGTTTTATAGTCTGCCATAGATCCTCCACTGCTCACCTCTTTACCCAATCACAGCTCACCTCTTTACCCAATCACAGCTCACCTCTTTACCCAATCACAGCTCATCTCTTTACCCAATCACAGCTCACAGCTCAATCTCAGGGGAGCGTCCAAATACTCGAAAAATGCACCCTCTTCCTCCACTACCACCTCCTCTCCTCCGTGCCCCGGAAACAGATCTTTGTGTTTTAATCTAATGTCGCTGATTACATCTTAATTACATATTTATGGTTTCAATTAATGTCTCGACACAAACCGCAATGTCAGGTACATTGTATACTGTACATGCAAATACTTGTACTCAAAACGTTCAGGCAGTTTTGCATACTTCCGGGTAGGAGAGGAGTGGTAGTGGGGGAGTGGAGGAAGGGAGGAGAGGAGTGGTAGTGGGGGAGTGGAGGAAAGGAGGAGAGGAGTGGTCACAGCCCGGCTCTTTACCCAATCACAGCCCTCGACAGTTCCTCCCAGTCATGCAGTTCAGAGAAGCCACTTGAAAGGCTGGTTTCTTCCCTCATACACAGGATGCTGTGTCTGAAAGCACTTCCTGTGATCCAGTCTCATTCAGTGGCAGCTGCACTCCTTCTGTGCTTGTAAATGGTTTTACAGAGGTTATTAATCTTAAGAGACCTGTTGCTTAATTTAAAAAGAATATCTTTAAAACAAATTTAAATGGCACTCTGTCGTATATCTACCAGTTGGGAAGCGAATTGGTGTTTGTTGAAGCGCACGTCACATGCTAAGCTTGTAAAAATGTTTTAGTTTGTGAGCTAAAGGTTGCAAACCTTTGCATAGTTAATGTAGCTCTGATTGATCAGAACTGGTAACCTGTGCAGCTTTCAGTGTGGAAACCAACCTGATCTCCTGTATATCAGGCTTAAGTGAATCGGGTGCAGTTCCCTTTACTAAACTATGTAGAAAATCTAATCATCTGTGTATTACATATTTATTGACATTCTCTTCATTGAAGTTTTTACTGAATTTCACAAGGAATGTTGAGTATGAGTGAGTGTAAAGGATTGAGTTTTAATGGTGCTCAGTCTGGCCCTGCGTGCCCTCTGACCCTGCCTCCCCTCTGTCTGCAGTGACCCACCTCTGAGTGAGGAGATGCTGCCCCCGGGGGACTGGATGTGTCATCGCTGCAGTGTACGCAGGAAGGTCAGCCGCACTCCAATCACATTTATTCTGTTTTTTACAATCTATTCTGTGAATTTATTTTTTTATGCATTTAATTCAATCTCTGTCCACATGTCTGTCTTTATTCTTTTTCTTCCCTGTCTTTCTCACTCGCTCCCTCCTCTTTCCCCTCTCCCTCTCTTCTCTCTCTCTCTCTCTCCCTCCATGCCTCTCTTTCTCACTCCCTCTCTCCTTTTCCACTCTCCCTTTCTGTTCTTCCTCTCTTCTCTCACCCTTTCCCCTCTCCCTCTCTCACTCTCTCTCTCATTCCCCCCCTCTCTGCCTCTCTTTCTCCCTCTCTTCTCTCTCCCTTTCCCCTCTCCCTCTCTCTCATCCCCCCCCCCCCCTCTCTGCCTCTCTTTCTCACTCCTTCTCTCCCCCTCTCCCCCTCTCTCTCTCAGAAGCGAGAGCAGAGGGCGGAGCAGATGAATGGGGCTCTGGAGCGGGGGGGTCAGGTATCGAAGCGTTCGGGTTCGCCGGCGGGGGAGGTGGATCTGGGCGCGGTGCGATTGGATGGCATCCCCAGCGGGGCGGGGCTAAGAATGGCCGTGGCACAGGTGCGTCTCCTGGAGAGGCGGACCAGCAGTCGGCCGGGCACGCCCACCTCCAACGCGTCCACGGACACGCCCACGCCGTCGGAGCAGAACGAGGACGATGATCTGCTGGACGAGGACGAGGCGCCCGGGTCCGAGCCCGAAAACGCACCCCCGCACCTCAAGAGGCCGTTCCAGCTGCTGATCGCTGCAGCCATGGAGAGAAACCCCACCCAGTTCCAGCTCCCCAACGAACTCACCTGCACCACCGCGCTGCCAGGTACCCAATCACAGCGCACCTCTTTACCCAATCACAGCTCACCTCTGTACCCAATCACAGCTCACCTCTGTACCCAATCACAGCTCACCTCTGTACCCAATCACAGCTCTCCTCTGTACCCAATCACAGCTCACCTCTGTACCCAATCACAGCTCACCTCTGTACCCAATCACAGCTCACCTCTGTACCCAATCACAGCTCACCTCTGTACCCAATCACAGCTCACCTCTGTACCCAATCACAGCTCACCTCTGTACCCAATCACAGCTCACCTCTGTACCCAATCACAGCTCACCTCTGTACCCAATCACAGCTCACCTCTGTACCCAATCACAGCTCACCTCTGTACCCAATCACAGCGCACCTCTGTACCCAATCACAGCGCACCTCTGTACCCAATCACAGCGCACCTCTGTACCCAATCACAGCGCACCTCTGTACCCAATCACAGCGCACCTCTGTTCCCAATCACAGCGCACCTCTGTAGCCAATCACAGCGCATCTCTGTAGCCAATCACAGCGCACCTCTGTACCCAATCACAGCGCACCTCTGTACCCAATCACAGCGCATCTCTGTACCAATCACAGCGCACCTCTGTGCCAATCACAGCGCACCTCTGTAGCCAATCACAGCGCACCTCTGTAGCCAATCACAGCGCACCTCTGTAGCCAATCACAGCGCACCTCTGTAGCCAATCACAGCGCACCTCTGTAGCCA
The DNA here is from genome assembly GCA_029718625.1 of Synaphobranchus kaupii. NCBI lineage: Eukaryota > Metazoa > Chordata > Actinopteri > Anguilliformes > Synaphobranchidae > Synaphobranchus > Synaphobranchus kaupii. The sequence goes on from CM056389.1 coordinate 3,770,914, forward strand.
ATCACAGCGCACCTCTGTAGCCAATCACAGCGCACCTCTGTAGCCAATCACAGCGCACCTCTGTAGCCAATCACAGCGCACCTCTGTAGCCAATCACAGCGCACCTCTGTACCCAATCACAGCTCAGCTCTCTACCCAATCACAGCTCACCTCTTTACACAATCACAGCTCACCTCTTTACACAATCAAAGCTGATTCCACTTCTCACGTGAGTGTGTGTGTGTGTGTGTGTGTTTGGGTGTGCGTGCGTGCGTGTGTGTGCGTGTGCGTGCGTGCGTGCATGCGTGCGTGCGTGCGTGTGTGTGTGTACATGTGTGCGTGTACATGTGTGCGTGTGTCTGTGTACATGTGTGCGCGTGCGTTTGGGTCCTCAGGCAGCAGTAAGCGTAAGAGGAAAGAGGAGATGACAGGGAAGAATATGAAGAGGCCCCAGCATGAGCTGGATCATAACGGGCTGGTCCCCTTACCAGTGAAGGTGTGCTTCACCTGCGGCAGGTAAACTCCTCCCCTTTCACCTTCCCCCCCCCCCACGTTATGCATGTGAGGAATGTCCCACAATGCTGCTCTTCACCACGCCAATCCCCATTCCTTTAACTTGGAAAATAGTTCAGTCATATTTCCTTTATTTATTTATTTTAAATCGGCCACCGCTTCAAATTGCAGAAGCTTGGACAGACGCTGCCTCTTTCTGGGAAATGGCTCCATCTGTTTAAAATTTAAATGCAGCCAGCCATGTTCAAAAAAAATAAAAAAGGAATGTAAATCAAATTTTTATTTTTTTATTTTTTTTTCTTCTTCTTTTTTTCCCGCTCTCTCCTTTTTCTGTTTTATGCTACTCTCCTCTCATCTGGAGTTTTTAGTTTGTCGCTCTATAGCGGTTGAGTTTTGTCGCTCCATAGCGGTTCATGTTTAGGCATTCCACACATAGCTGCTATAGATTACTTTAAATATCACACAGCCACAGATTAACTTATGATGGCAATCAAACAGGCTGTTTCTTTCAGATCCCAGATTTCCACACTCATTGTCCGAATAAAACACATTGAAATAATTGTGATTTAACATGTTTAACATGTGTTGCATAACTAAAACGTCAGTTTTGGCCGTTGGTGTAACTGGAGCGTTTTGCTGGAAGGACCATGGGAAGCCGTGATTGGCTGAGGGGAAATTGGCCCCGGGCTGAACTGGTGTAATTACAGGAGAGGAGAGAGTCAGAAGGGCAGAGCGAGCCCGGCACACGCCTGCTTATGCTTCTGTTTTTACTAGCCTGTTTACACGCCTGCTTATGCTTCTGTTTTTACTAGCCTGTTTACACGCCTGCTCGTGCTTCTGCTTTTACTAGCCTGTTTACACGCCTGCTCGTGCTTCTGTTTTTTACTAGCCCGTTTACACGCCTGCTCATGCTTCTGTTTTTACTAGCCTGTTTACACGCCTGCTCGTGCTTCTGTTTTTACTAGCCTGTTTACAGACCTGCTTATGCTTCTGATTTTTACTAGCCTGTTCACACACCTGCTTATGCTTCTGATTTTTACTAGCCTGTTCACACGCCTGCTTATGCTTCTGATTCTTACTAGCCTGTTTACACGCCTGCTCATGCTTCTGTTTTTTACTAGCTTTTATTCTTTCTCAATTTTAAATGAGCTGTTCGGCAGGATTGTATGACTTAGTTGAGCTTTTTTTTGGCTTTGTTTTATAAATTTTTTTCTTTTTGATCTACTTTTAAAAAATGTACAATATTTATTTAGCTGGCTATAAAATGAAGCAGTTCAGGTGAAGGATATTATATATATATATATATATATATATGCAGTACCCCACCTGGGAATCAAACCTGTAACCTATAAGTCACAAGCCCTGTTCCCTCACCGCTATACTACCCTGCTACCCTCATTTAAAATGGACACAAGCCCTGTTCCCTCACCGCTATACTACCCTGCTACCCTCATTTAAAACACACAAGCCCCGTTCCCTCACCGCTATACTACCCTGCTACCCTCATTTAAAACAGACACAAGCCCTGTTCCCTCACCGCTATACTACCCTGCTACCCTCATTTAAAACAGACATGCCCCGTTCCCTCACCGCTATACTACCCTGCTACCCTCATTTAAAACACACATGCCCCGTTCCCTCACCGCTATACTACCCTGCTACCCTCATTTAAAATGGACACAAGCCCTGTTCCCTCACTGCTATACTACCCTGCTACCCTCATTTAAAACAGACACAAGCCCTGTTCCCTCACCGCTATACTACCCTGCTACCCTCATTTAAAACAGACACAAGCCCCGTTCCCTCACCGCTATACTACCCTGCTACCCTCATTTAAAGCAGACACAAGCCCTGTTCCCTCACCGCTATACTACCCTGCTACCCTCATTTAAAATGGACACAAGCCCCGTTCCCTCACCGCTATACTACCCTGCTACCCTCATTTAAAACACACATGCCCCGTTCCCTCACCGCTATACTACCCTGCTACCCTCATTTAAAACACACACAAGCCCCGTTCCCTCACCGCTATACTACCCTGCTACCCTCATTTAAAACACACATGCCCCGTTCCCTCACCGCTATACTACCCTGCTACCCTAATTTAAAACAGACACAAGCCCTGTTCCCTCACCGCTATACTACCCTGCTACCCTCATTTAAAATGGACACAAGCCCCGTTCCCTTACCGCTATACTACCCTGCTACCCTCATTTAAAATGGACACAAGCCCTGTTCCCTCACCGCTATACTACCCTGCTACCCTCATTTAAAACACACAAGCCCCGTTCCCTCACCGCTATACTACCCTGCTACCCTCATTTAAAACACACATGCCCCGTTCCCTCACCGCTATACTACCCTGCTACCCTCATTTAAAATGGACACAAGCCCTGTTCCCTCACTGCTATACTACCCTGCTACCCTCATTTAAAACAGACACAAGCCCTGTTCCCTCACCGCTATACTACCCTGCTACCCTCATTTAAAACAGACACAAGCCCCGTTCCCTCACCGCTATACTACCCTGCTACCCTCATTTAAAACAGACACAAGCCCTGTTCCCTCACCGCTATACTACCCTGCTACCCTCATTTAAAATGGACACAAGCCCCGTTCCCTCACCGCTATACTACCCTGCTACCCTCATTTAAAACACACATGCCCCGTTCCCTCACCGCTATACTACCCTGCTACCCTCATTTAAAACACACACAAGCCCCGTTCCCTCACCGCTATACTACCCTGCTACCCTCATTTAAAACACACATGCCCCGTTCCCTCACCGCTATACTACCCTGCTACCCTAATTTAAAACAGACACAAGCCCTGTTCCCTCACCGCTATACTACCCTGCTACCCTCATTTAAAATGGACACAAGCCCCGTTCCCTTACCGCTATACTACCCTGCTACCCTCATTTAAAATGGACACAAGCCCCGTTCCCTCACCGCTATACTACCCTGCTACCCTCATTTAAAACAGACACAAGCCCTGTTCCCTCACCGCTATACTACCCTGCTACCCTCATTTAAAACAGACACAAGCCCCGTTCCCTCACCGCTATACTACCCTGCTACCCTCATTTAAAACAGACACAAGCCCTGTTCCCTCACCGCTATACTACCCTGCTACCCTCATTTAAAACAGACACAAGCCCCGTTCCCTCACCGCTATACTACCCTGCTACTCTCATTTAAAATGGACACAAGCCCCGTTCCCTCACCGCTATACTACTCTGCTACCCTCATTTAGAACAGACAGAAATGCAGAGCCAGCTAAAGGGTGAACAGCAGAGTTGGGCTTTCTGGCTTAATGTGCTTATGGAAGTATGACATTTTAAAGTGATTAAATTCACCTCCCCCCTCCCCAGGAGCTGCAGAGTGGCCCCTCTGATTCAGTGTGACTATTGCCCCCTCCTGTTCCACATGGACTGCCTGGACCCTCCCCTCACTGCCATGCCGGCAGGCAAGTGGATGTGCCCCAACCACATGGAGCATGTTGTGGTGAGCCCCGCCCCATCTCCTCTGCTTGTCCTGCGAGTCTCCACACCCTTATTGTAGGGCCAGGAATCTGAACATGGTTAACAGTTATTTTAGAATGCTCTTTTAAAAATTCTATGTCGTGTTCTAGAACTCCGTTGCTTTCAGTTTCCAGTAGTGATTGTGACATCAGCATTAGAATGTTCAGTTAAGAACATATTGACTCACTGTTTCCCCACATCTAAATGATAAAAAATGATGTGGCTGAATTGTAATGAGGTTCTGCTTCGCGTTCCTGTCAGCTGACTCAGAAGAACATGACCCTAAGCAGCCGCTGCCAGCTGTTCGATCACTTCCAGGACAGGATGTCCCAGCACGCCGTCAAGGTGGACTTCCTGCGGCGGGTCCACCGGCAGAACCCGCCCAATCGCCGCGGTGTCCACCCGCACAGGAAGAGAACGCTGAAGGTACACCTCCACACCAGCAGGGGGCAGTGCTCTGTGTTCCTGTTTGGTATATATCTTCAGATGATTACAGACCTGATTGTGGAACGAGACTCAGAGGATGTGTGTGTCTGTGTGTCTGTGTGTGTGTGTGTGTGTGTGTGTGTGTGTGTGTGTGTGTGTCTGTCTGTCCAGGTCCCAGAGTCCATCAAATCGCAGTACAAGTCCCCCCCCGACATGCTGGCCCCTGCAGGAATCCGCGACGGGGAGCTGATCTGCACCGGCGTAGCAGAGACCCCTGAAACGCACCCCAAAAACACCCCCCGAGCGACCAGCGAGGCCGAGCAGCAGGAGGTAACCCTACAACTCGTTTTACAGGAACCTACGCACACTACACTGTACGCACCTGCTTATGACCTGTACGCACTTTTATACTGCGTGGCTACACACACACTACACCTGTACGCACTTTGATACTGCGTGGCTACACACACACTACACCTGTACGTACTTTTACACTGCGTGGCTACACACACACACTACACCTGTACGCACTTTTACACTGCGTGGCTACACACACACTACACCTGTACGCACTTTTATACTGCGTGGCTACACACACACTACACCTGTACGCACTTTTACACTGCGTGGCTACACACACACTACACCTGTACGCACTTTTATACTGCGTGGCTACACACACACTACACCTGTACGTACTTTTACACTGCGTGGCTACACACACACTACACCTGTACGCACTTTTATACTGCGTGGCTACACACACACTACACCTGTACGTACTTTTACACTGCGTGGCTACACACACACTACACCTGTACGCACTTTTACACTGCGTGGCTACACACACACTACACCTGTACGCACTTTTACACTGCGTGGCTACACACACACACACACACTACACCTGTAAGCACTTTTACACTGCGTAGCTTAGGGGTGGGCGATATGGCAAAAATATCATATCACGATTTTTTCAGGCATGATCACGATCCACGATATGATCACGATTCTTTTTCATGTTGGTTTTTAAGACTATTTTGCAAGCTAATGAACAGTGCAATCAAACCAATATCCCTAATTAAGAAAATATTGCCCTTAAAGGAAACAAAACCTAAAAGAAAAAGAACAGAGACAATTTGTGCCAAAGTAACAGATTTTAATCAAGTGCAATTACCGGACTTCTCATACGGAGTGCCTCTCTCAAACGCCTTAGTCAGGGTTGTTTGTTTAGGCTTCGTACCGCTACCGCTAGCCTCTAGCTCAGGGGTGCCCACACTTTTTTGGCTTGCGATCTACTTTTCCAATGGCCAGCACAATGTGATCTACCGGGGGGGGGGGGGGGGGTTAGTTGTTGACACGCAAATTCATTACAAACTATCGGCAAACTGAACGTAGCTTTCCACAATGCTGTATCTACATAAAAACATTTTTTTAATAAATACATTGTTGGACAATGGTTGCACGCAATATTACAAAGTAGGCAGGTTGAAAACGTCACATATAGGCTACTTCATTGTGTGCAACCACTGTTCATTTTATTAAATCAATAATTTTTTTAATAAATCCAACGATTTCGTTTTTGAGTCTAAGCTACTTAATAGTGCAATCTCTACCCAACGTTTTTTTTTTAAAGTGTAATGAATGTCCTATATATCTAGTGTTGGACAGAGCTAGCTTAGCCTACCTACATTTTCCAGTACTGTGTAGTTTAACTATTTGTAGCATTGTAGGCATAAAATCAAAATCATTAGACCACTATCATTATCCATCGGATATTGAAAGCGAACTTATCTGCCTTAAATGGACCAGATTTATCGTGTCAGCACCACGATTGCCCTGCGCCATATAAAATAAAGCGCCAATTTGGCAAACCTGTATTGGCATAATAGTTACATCATTAGACCAGTCGCCTATCGTATCTGAACAAAATCCCAGCTTTAGATTTACAGTGAAAATATCAATCAAGTGACGGGATGGATGATAGGCTGACGTCTATTTTTTTAATGTCATGCGATCTACCAATACTACCTTTGCGATCGACTGGTAGATCGCGATCGACGTTTTGAGCACCCCTGCTCTAGCTGGTTGTTTGGCTTTCCGCGTGCTCTTTGGGGTGCTTTCTCTTCAGGTGATTAAAAAGGTTCGTCGTGTTGCCATCCGACGTGCGAACATTTTCTTTGCAAACTTTGCAAATAACGGTGTTTTGCACCGTGTCGGTTTTGGAAAACCCAAACCAGTTCCATATCACAGACGTCGAATTTTTTTTAGGGACCAACTCCTCCGTGGTGGAAGCCATGCCGCTATGTTGTCAAATAAAAAAAGGGGGAGGAAAATAAATCCAAGGCGCTACATACTGTTTGCTATTATTGGTTTATTGGTGTGTCTGTTAGGGGAGGTGCAACAGGGACTAGCGAATAGTGTGATTTTAGGTTTGGCTGAGAAAACAACGTTGGATGCCGTATATGAGCGTTGTCAGTGCAACTGATAGAATGTGCAGTTTCACTGTAGCCCGATACTCCCGATCTCTCTAGAAAGGCAGATCGTGGTGACATTTTAATCGTTCACGATCTAATATCGTCATATCGCCCACCCCTAGCGTAGCTACACACTCAAACAATATATTAATAACAAAAAACTAGTACATTTTAAGTGTGAAGTTTGGCTTGGTCAAAAGCCGCAAAAGACAGGAAATTAAAATGAGCACCACCAAGCCAAACTTCAGCTCTCTACACTATCAGGGATTTCCAGTACTCTGTTTTTTATATCTGACTGCTATACAGTTCTGTAGCTATGTTGATCTACTGTATTTAAAACGGCATGTACTCATCACTGGGCAGATTGGTTCAAACCTTCTCTCAAAGAGCCTAATTCATACTCTTCAGAGTGGTGAGTGACATATGACTGCTGCATTATACACTGCCCGGCCAAAAAAAAAGTCGCACACTCTAATATTTCGTTGGACCGCCTTTAGCTTTGATTACGGCGCGCATTTGTTGTGGCATTGTTTCGACAACCTTATGCAACATCACAACATTTATTTCTATCCAGAGTATTGACGACGGGAGAGTCGAACCACTCCGTAAAGTCTTCTCCAGAACATCCCAAAGACTTTCAGTGGGGTTATGGTCAGGAATCTGGTGGCTAATTCATGTGTGAAAATGATTCCTCATGCTCCCTGAACCACACTCTCACAATTTGAGCCTGATGAATCTTGGCATTGTCATCCTGGCATATGCCCATTGATGGGATAACCTGGTCATTCAGTACATTCAGGTACTTCGCTTCATTTTATTGCTGCATAATGTTGCTGAGCCTAGACCTGACCAACTGAAGCAACCCCAGATCATAACACTGCCTCCAGAGGCTTGTACAGTGGGCACTATGCATGACGGGTGCAATGGCGACTTTTTTTTTGGCCGGGCAGTGTAGAAGAAGGTTTAGACACAGGCTTAATTCTAATGTTACGTTAACTATGCTAAATTGTCCCCCTAATTGTAGTACGCAGTAAACACGGAGAAGGCTACTTATGCACACGGTCAGTATGCAGGCGTGTGATTAGGCTACTTATGCACACGGTCAGTATGCAGGCGTGTGATTAGGCTACTTATGCACACGGTCAGTATGCAGGCGTGTGATTAGGCTACTTATGCACACGGTCAGTATGCAGGCGTGTGATTAGGCTACTTATGCACACGGTCAGTATGCAGGCGTGTGATTAGGCTACTTATGCACACGGTCAGTATGCAGGCGTGTGATTAGGCTACTTATGCACACGGTCAGTGTGCAGGCGTGTGATTAGGCTACTTATGCACATGGTCAGTGTGCAGGCGTGTGATTAGGCTACTTATGCACATGGTCAGTGTGCAGGCGTGTGATTAGGCTACTTATGCACACGGTCAGTGTGCAGGCGTGTGATTAGCGTGTTCTCCCCGGCGCAGTGGCTCCGTGATGTCATCACGCTCCAGTGCAGCATCATGAGGCATTTATCCCGCCGGAGGGGGAGGGGCTTATCCTCCCGCTGGGACCTGGAGCCGGTGGAGAAGCCCGACATGAAGCCCTGCGTGGCCCCGCCCGAAGAGAGCGTCTCGCTGTGCTCCACAGACAGGACAGCGCCCCCTCCTGGCTTCCCCGAGGTCTGCAGTACCCTGAGCGATCCCCGCGGGGCTCCTGAGGACAGGGTGGGGTGTCAGGGCTGCCGTACCGCCAACGGTCCCACGGAGCAGGCCGTCAGGGTCAACGGGCCCCTCCCCTGCGGACCTCCCGCCGAAACCTGCAAACCGGGCGCGGCCCAGCACAGAGTAGCTGTCCCGTCGGGCCCCGCCCGGCCCTGTCCTCAGACCTCACCCAGCCCCGCCCCCCCCGGGCCGCCGACCAATCACGTGGGCGGAGCTCCGATTAAGACGGAGAAGAGCTCCTCCCTCAGCCCCTGCGGACAGAAAGGCCCCGCCCCCCTGGACCCTGGGCCGGCCCTCCCGGGCTCTGTGGGGGGGCAGGCCGCCGCCCTTACGAGCCACAGTGTCTCCTCCCCCCCAGCAGGGACCCGCCCCCTCCCCCCACCCAGAGCTCCCCAGGACACTGCCGTGGCCCGGCTGGCCTCTGCCACGCCCCCTTCAGGTAGGACACGCCTCCTAACCACTCCCAGAGTCCGCTCTGTCTCCACAGGCCCTTACTGTCACACTCATCTTAATTGATCCTTAATTGATCAGTTAAGTAGTTAATTATATCTACATTGCTGCAGTTGTAATGTATTGTAGGCCTAATACAATGCGTCTTCATTGCAGGAACAATAATAGTCTTGTGTGTGTGTGTGTGTGTGTGTGTGTGTGTGTGGGGGGGGGGGGGGTGTGCTGTGCGTCCTTAAGGTTGTGAGAGTGCTTGGATTTTCCACAGAGGGTTTTAAGGTCCTTTGTGATCTGCCCATCTGGGCGTATTTATTCTACATCCTGGTGTTTTTTCTCGCGACTGTGGTGTGTAATGGCTGGATTACAGTGTGTCTGTGGTGTGTAATGGCTGGATTACAGTGTGAGCGTGACTGTGGTGTGTAATGGCTGGATTACAGTGTGACTGTGGTGTGCTGTGTAATAATGGATTACAGTGTGACTGGTGTGTAATGGCTGGATTACAGTGTGAGCGTGACTGTGGTGTGTAATGGCTGGATTACAGTGTGACTGGTGTGTAATGGCTGGATTACAGTGTGAGCGTGACTGTGGTGTGTAATGGCTGGATTACAGTGTGACTGTGGTGTGTAATGGCTGCATTACAGTGTGAGCGTGACTGTGGTGTGTAATGGCTGCATTACAGTGTGAGCGTGACTGTGGTGTGTAATGGCTGGATTACAGTGTGAGCGTGACTGTGGTGTGTAATGGCTGCATTACAGTGTGAGCGTGACTGTGGTGTGTAATGGCTGCATTACAGTGTGAGCGTGACTGTGGTGTGTAATGGCTGGATTACAGTGTGAGCGTGACTGTGGTGTGTAATGGCTGCATTACAGTGTGAGCGTGGTGTGTAATGGCTGGATTACAGTGTGAGCGTGACTGTGGTGTGTAATGGCTGGATTACAGTGTGAGCGTGACTGTGGTGTGTAATGGCTGGATTACAGTGTGAGCGTGACTGTGGTGTGTAATGGCTGCATTACAGTGTGAGCGTGACTGTGGTGTGTAATGGCTGCATTACAGTGTGAGCGTGACTGTGGTGTGTAATGGCTGCATTACAGTGTGAGCGTGACTGTGGTGTGTAATGGCTGCATTACAGTGTGAGCGTGACTGTGGTGTGTAATGGCTGCATTACAGTGTGAGCATGACTGTGGTGTGTAATGGCTGCATTAGTGTGAGCGTGGTTATTGGCCTCGGGCTTCCATTCCCGGCTGAGGTTAAAGGTCGCGTCTCTCTCTGCAGACGGGAAGGGCAGTCCCCACGCCTCGGGTGGTCTGTCGGGCAGCATGAAGGGCGTCACGGACGGAGACGGAGGTAAGGCAGCCGAGCCGTGCGGCGGGGGTTACCATGACGACCACATACGAACGCCTTCCGCTCTGTGCGCCACTCGCGAGTTTCTGGCCGCACGCGGTGGCGGCGGCGGAGTGATTAGCGTAAATCCGGCCACAGAGCTTTGAGGTCAATTCAATTTCCGTTCATTCAGTTCAGAAAATGTATTTGGTTAATCCTCATAGAACATGTGCATGAATTGGATTTAATTTAATTTCCTGAATTGAAATGGGGATTCATCCCAACTGTGGTGCCATGTTACTGTTGGTTTTAAAGGAGGAAAAAAATAGCCCTTTGTACCCTGCACACCAATACTCGTGTATTAGCTTAGAATGTTGCAGAATTAGCCATTTTTGTTGACAGAATAGTCAACTTCTTCTGAAAGTCACTGACCTGTTTGTGCCTGTGCAGAGTTGGAGCTGAGTCACCTGGACGAGCGGTTAATCAGACTCCTGGCCTGGCAACGAATCCAACAGCTCCTCCCCCCCAAAACCCTCCCCGCCCAGAGCGTCTGCGTGACTCCGCCCCAAACCGCCAACACCGCCACGGCCACCCCAGCACCGTCGCCCCCGCTCGCCAACGGTACGCGCCTCCTCCTCATCTTCCTCCTCTTTCTCCTCTTCCTCCTCCTTACTCCTCTTCCTCCTCCTGCGGTGGATACACACTCCTTAAAGTCCTCAAATAAAACCAAGGAAAATTCTTGAAAAATGACAAAAAATGTGACAAGTGGGTTCTCAAAAGCATTTGAACATTATGATTAGGGGTGGGAATCGAGAACCGGTTCCAAGTTGTCCGATTCCTCGGAATCGTATGCCTTCGAGCTTATCGATTCTCTTATCGATTCCAGCACGTATTCCTGACAGCTACGCATAGCAAAACAATGTCACGTCATGCGCGCCGTCGTTTTTCATTCAGTCAGCGCATGATGGCAGGCAGAGTTTGGCGCCCCGTCTAAAAATATAAAATATAAACGTAATTTTTTAAAAACTAATACTACTGCTACTGTCATTTAAAAATCAATAGAAAATGTGTTCGCGTAAGCTCCATTTTGTGATCCGTCTTCGGAAATGATAAACTATTCATAACTATAACAGATTTGTGGAGTGTGTGGACTTCCCTCGGGAGTCTATAACCAACTACAAGTGTAAAACTACAGTGTTTTGATTGGCGGTAGACTAATCTGACAACGATTGCCTGCTTGGCGACGCACAGATGAGTAGCCTAGATTTGGAAAGCGAATAACTAACTTAAATTAGCTAAATGATAATCTTCAATCTTCGTCATCTTCAGCTAATAAGAGAAGCCAGCCTGCTTCAGGTAATGTTAAAGATCTCATCTTTCTTCCATGTAAATGTATAGGCTAAATGAGATAGGGGAGAATGGTGACAGTTGAAACTGTTCTGATAATACAGAAACCAACGCAAATGTTACGGTGCAGCTTATGAAACACGCCTAGGAGCGTAACTAACTCATAAGTAAAGTTTGCGATCTTCGTTAGAGAATGAAACTACTAAATATCCCAATCACAGAGCAGCGGTTAAACAACAATATTTTAGCCATCCTTTTTTATCAGTTAAACTGATAATTTATCCTGTCCTCGCGTCCTTTTTCATTATTTTCCGATGTCTTATTTTCTTTGATGTCTGATATTTTTAAGCACTCGTATTGATCAAGCCAAATATAATGTCATTTCAATTTACAGAATTATACAATTCTGACTGTTTTATTGGATGCTCTTCCACTTGTGCAGGCATAAATATAGCAGATAAATATTTTCCATGATATGACTGAATGAAAAACGAATGCTTTATACTTTATACACAAATATTGTGTCATTGAATCCATTTTAGATGACCACCCAATAGTAATAGTTGGTCTTTTAATAGCCTGGGAGCAAATAATATTTAAGGAATCGATAAAGAATCGGATCAATAAGCGGAATCGATAATGGCATCGGTATCAATAAAATCGATTCCCATCCCTAATTATGATGATCTTGGAAAGTATTTTGTGTGAGTTATTATTCCTATATTCTGCTCAAAATGGTAGATTGTGGTAAAAAGAGCTGATCTCGGGACAGCATTAATTTCCAGGGATGTTGAGGCTGTTTTCATGTTGCTGGTGGTCTGCAATGCTGATGTACACACTGTACAGTTTTTATGATTTTGCGGAATTGGACCCCTGTAATTCAGCCCTCTCCTATGTTGCCCCCCCATAACTCAGCCATCTCCTGTGTGGGTCCCCCATAACTCAGCCATCTCCTGTGTGGGTCCCCCATAACTCAGCCCTCTCCTGTGTGGGTCCCCCATAACTCAGCCCTCTCCTGTGTGGGTCCCCTGTAATTCAGCCCCCTCCTGTGTGGGTCCCCTGTAATTCAGCCCCCTCCTGTGTGGATCCCCTGTAAATCAGCCCCCTCCTGTGTGGGTCCCCTGTAATTCAGCCCCCTCCTGTGTGGGTCCCCTGTAATTCAGCCCCCTCCTGTGTGGATCCCCTGTAAATCAGCCCCCTCCTGTGTGGGTCCCCTGTAATTCAGCCCCCTCCTGTGTGGGTCCCCTGTAATTCAGCCCCCTCCTGTGTGGGTCCCCTGTAAATCAGCCCCCTCCTGTGTGGGTCCCCTGTAATTCAGCCCCCTCCTGTGTGGGTCCCCTGTAATTCAGCCCCCTCCTGTGTGGGTCCCCTGTAAATCAGCCCCCTCCTGTGTGGATCCCCTGTAAATCAGCCCCCTCCTGTGTGGGTCCCCTGTAATTCAGCCCCCTCCTGTGTGGGTCCCCTGTAAATCAGCCCCCTCCTGTGTGGGTCCCCTGTAAATCAGCCCCCTCCTGTGTGGGTCCCCTGTAATTCAGCCCCCTCCTGTGTGGGTCCCCTGTAATTCAGCCCCCTCCTGTGTGGATCCCCTGTAATTCAGCCCCCTCCTGTGTGGATCCCCTGTAAATCAGCCCCCTCCTGTGTGGGTCCCCTGTAATTCAGCCCCCTCCTGTGTGGGTCCCCTGTAAATCAGCCCCCTCCTGTGTGGGTCCCCTGTAAATCAGCCCCCTCCTGTGTGGGTCCCCTGTAATTCAGCCCCCTCCTGTGTGGGTCCCCTGTAATTCAGCCCCCTCCTGTGTGGGTCCCCTGTAAATCAGCCCCCTCCTGTGTGGGTCCCCTGTAAATCAGCCCCCTCCTGTGTGGGTCCCCTGTAATTCAGCCCCCTCCTGTGTGGGTCCCCTGTAACTCAGCCCTCTCCTGTGTGGGTCCCCTGTAATTCAGCCCCCTCCTGTGTGGATCCCCCGTAACTCAGCTCTCTCCTGTGATGCGTGCGGGCCCCATAAACCAGCCCTGTGCTGTGGCAGAACAAAGCACCTGTCAGTTACCTTGGAGACTCAGGTGCGCTCTGCTTCCCCCTGCAGGGCAAAAGTCGGAGGTGCAGGCGCGAGCGGTGTTCTACCCGCTGACAGGAAGGGGCGGAGCTGTGAACATGTGCTACAGGACCCTGTATATAGGAACAGGTGAGGCTTTCACTTCACCAGCATGGTTCCTCTCCGTCAAAAAATCTCCCCCCTCTTCCCGTTTCCAGAACACCAACAAACCCAAAGTATAAGAGTACATGTGTACAGCCATGCGCTAAACGTTAGACCCAATAACACAATCTTATGAAGTTTTGTTACTGCGTTTTTAACCTGGTGCACAACATCTACTACCACGGTATTGTACTATATTACAATATAGAACATCTACCACGGTATTGTACTATATTACAATATATAACATCTACCACGGTATTGTACTATATTACAATATAGAACATCTACTACCACGGTATTGTAGTATATTACAATATAGAACATCTACTACCACGGTATTGTAGTATATTACAATATAGAACATCTACTACCACGGTATTGTAGTATATTACAATATAGAACATCTACCACGGTATTGTACTATATTACAATATAGAACATCTACTACCACGGTATTGTACTATATTACAATATAGAACGTCTACTACCACGGTATTGTAGTATATTACAATATAGAACATCTACTACCACGGTATTGTAGTATATTACAATATAGAACATCTACTACCACGGTATTGTACTATATTACAATATAGAACATCTACTACCACGGTATTGTAGTATATTACAATATAGAACATCTACCACGGTATTGTACTATATTACAATATAGAACATCTACTACCACGTTATTGTAGTATATTACAATATAGAACATCTACTACCACGGTATTGTAGTATATTACAATATAGAACATCTACTACCACGGTATTGTACTATATTACAATATAGAACATCTACTACCACGGTATTGTAGTATAGTACAATATAGAACATCTACTACCACGGTATTGTACTATATTACAATATAGAACATCTACCACGGTATTGTACTATATTACAATATTTGGGCACAACCTTCAATTACTTTTCAGAAGATGCATCAAATCTAAATTTTTCTCCCCCCCTCTCTCCCTCTCTCAGGAGCTGATATGGATGTGTGCCTTATGAACTACGGTCATTGTAATTATGTGTCTGGGAAACACGCGTGCATCTTCTACGATGAGGTGGGTCACGCGCTGTACATCCACGCTGGTTCTGTGTCGTTAGTATTCATGATTAAGGTTGTTATGATGAGGCTGCTGAGTTCCTGGTGTGCTGTTCAAGGGAATGCTGGTTTTATTTTTTTATAAAACCAGCATTTATTTTTTTTGGTGCACAAATCAGATTCTCAGTGTGACCAGATGTGTAGCAGTGTAGTTTTGGTAGAATATCACATCAATCAATTCTTCTTGATTCATTTTTCCTGTAAGGAGGCTTCTTCACTGTAACCTTGCTCTTCACTGTAACCTTGCTCTTCACTGTAACCTTGCTCTTCACTGTAACTTTGCTCTTCACTGTAACCTTGCTCTTCACTGTAACCTTGCGCTTCACTGTAACTTTGCTCTTCACTGTAACTTTGCTCTTCACTTTAACCTTGCTCTTCACTGTAACCTTGCTCTTCACTGTAACCTTGCTCTTCACTGTAACTTTGCTCTTCACTGTAACCTTGCTCTTCACTGTAACCTTGCTCTTCACTGTAACTTTGCTCCCCCACAGAACACAAAACATTATGAGCTGCTAAACTACAGTGAGCATGGGACAACAGTAGATAACGTCCTGTACTCCTGCGACTTCTCCGAGAAAACCTCCCCCAGCCCCGCTAGCAGTGTGGTGTCCAAAGTGCAGAACATTATCCGTGAGTACAGTGTGCGTGCGTGCGTGTGTGTGTGTGCGTGTGTGTGTGTGTGCGTGTGTGTGTGTGTGTGTGTGTGTGCGCGGAACCCCCCCTGCTCAGAATCCTGCAGATTGACACCTGTCCTTGCTGCGGGACGTACCTGTATGATGTCACACACACACACCTGTGTTAGGTCACTCACACACACACACACACACACACACCTGTATGATGTCACTCACTCACACACACTTGCTTCTCTCTCACAGGGCGCTGTAAGAGGAGGAAACGGGAGGAGGAAGGGCAGGAGGTGGAGGAGGTGCGCGTGGAGGCGTGTCCGGGAACGAGGGCGGGGCCCGCGGGGGGCGTGATGAGTCATCGCTCTCAGGGCGGGGCCCGGGGACCCTGCTGCTGTAAGGCCAGCAGCTCCAGTCTGATTGGGGGCAGCGGGGCGGGGTGGGAGGGCACAGCGCTGCTTCACCACGGCAGCTACATCAAGCTGGGCTGCCTGCAGTTCGTCTTCAGCGTCGCCGAATTCGCCTGCAAGCACCCCAAAGAGGAGGCGACCGCAGTGACCGCCCTCGGCCAAGAGGGGGCAGCAGAGCTCGACAACAAACAGACTCTCAAACTCTTTCAAGTACCGGTGCTGCGCTCCAACTCTGTTCCGTAACCCCGCCCCTGCTCCCGTTCCCGTTACCGTTACCACGACAGCAGAGGGGGTGGGGGGGTCAGAGGGAGATTTTTATTTAACTCTTCATACTTTTTGCATGAAATGAAGTATTTTTCAGGGCTCAAGTTTTATGGGGCCATAAAATCTTGCACATAGGATTTCTATACATTATTTTTTTTAAATGCATAACCTAAGTTATTTAGATTTGCATTACAAAAGGGATACTTTGATTGTCCTCATTCTAAACTAATGGGAAAAGAATCTGTCAATTTCCAGTAAGATTAAGTAATCAAAAATTTTCTATTTTCTGCCAGTACAGAGTTTTTATATAAAAAAAAAAAAGTTTTCATAAAAATCTATGTACTCCTGGTCATTTTTATTTTATGTACATTACATTGTAATATTCATATTTTTGTTGCTACTTTTGCACTTCAGGTAGCTATATATTCATGTGTCTGTATACAAACATATACGCATACAGTTGAGTATGTATATTTGTGTATATATAAATGATTCGGTGATTTCGACTTTAAGAGGGAGAAACATTGGATTCTTGTACATACACCATTGTGTTGGTTTTTAACTTGTACAGAACTTCATAGGTTCCAGTCGTAACGTTATGTAGCATTATTGCAAAAAAAGAAGAAAGAAAAAAAGTGGTAAACCTTGTCCTGAGTCCTGTCTCTGATACTGTAGCTCTAATGTACATAGTGACTCTGGTTTTAGCTTTCCTATGAACACCTTTGTCTTCTGTATATAAACACACTTTTGTTTCTGCCTGTCTGTTATAACAGTGTAAATACATAAAGATTTTTTAAGAACCAGCTTAAAAAGGCTGAGTGCGTTTTGTGTTTTGAGAATTTCCATGGAATTGTCTTCCACATTTGTCTCTTTCCAGTTCTGTATATGACGTGATGTCGTACAGCACAGATCCCCCCTTCTTATTTTGGAGGTCCCCACTTGGCCAGGATGAATGTTTATATCAGGGCTGCCTGACCCTGTTTCTGGAGATCTACCATCCTGTAGGTTTTCACTCCCACCCAAACAAAGCACCCCTCATTCAACAGCTAGAGATCTAGTTGAGCTGCTAATTAGTAGAATCAGGTGTGTCAAATTAGGGTTGACATGAAATCCTACAGGAAGGTAGATCTCCAGGAACAGGGCTGGGCAGCCCTAATTTAAATCAGTCCAGAAAGCCCACAGAGAGAACGGCACCGTGGACTCCAGCCGTGGATCCAGTGGAATGGAGATCGGTGTGTAAAACCATCAAATCTGGAATGCACAGGTATTCTGTTTATGATTCAACCCAAAACAGCACATGACTGGAGTCGCAAGGGTGGCAGTGTGGAGTCGTGGCTAAGGAAGTTTGACTCATAACTAGAATGTTTCAGGGTGGAATGCCAGGTGGCACTGCTGTTGTTCTGTCTTAGTTCTGCGCAGTAAAGATAATGTGTCTGAATGTCAGGTGTATTAGCCACGGAGACTGGGTTCATTTCAGTGGTTTGCTAATATTTCACCTCACCTGTTCCTTTAAGTACCACCGGCCAAAGCAGTGGTAATGTGGTATACTGCTGAAAGGTAGCAGTGTTTGAATATTCAGTCGAATAGACTGTGTGGACCCTCCTGGGTCGTACCATTATTGTTGGACTGGTATCATGCCAATTGAAGGAGCCAGATGCAAGAGTGGCATCCGACTTCTGGCATCCGATATCGCTAGGCTGCATTAAATGACAGGTCTGGACGCGCACAAATCGGAATTTTGTCCGCATGGGGATCGGATCTGCAAAACCACTTGGCGAGGTGGCCAAGCACACAGATCGGAATTGCTTGTAGTCTTACTGTGAACTACAATCAACGTTAATTACTAGGGATAGCTGCTACATTATGGGAAGGTTGTGCTTTGTCTTGTCTGTTCTGTGGTGATCTTGATGACGTCTCTGTATGCACTTATTGTACGTCGCTTTGGATAAAAGCGTCTGCTAAATGTATAATGTAATGTAGTCTGGACGTAATCTGACTTCTCAAAACGCATTCACCTGAAAAACATCTTTAAACACGCCCATATGTAGGCTCGGAGTCGGAGAGGAGTAGTAGAGATCTGTTCTGTGGTACGCTGACGGTAAAGACGAGGCTGTAGCTGTTCTTATATAGTTCTGTGAGTGTAACCCGTAGCCCCTGTCACACCCGCGCCGGTTTATACCTACAGTCTATGGTTTATACATGCAGCGCGTGACGCGAAATCCACTGTCACGTGATCCAACCCTGACTGTATGGTGTGCAAGTCTGTGTGTGATCTTGTGTATGATCTTGTGTATGATGTTCAGCCCACTGCTCGAAACTGGACTTTTGTCGTCCTGTCAATCTGAAGGGCGAGGCGTAAATGCACACAACCGAGTGATTTACATGTAGCGTTAACACCAAGAATATAAATATCTATATATATATTTTGGAAGCGTGAAAACTCGGTAGCTCGTAGTTTGTGACTTTATGCACCGATAAACTATCGACAATGTGGACTTTGTGGTTTATTTCCGGAGTGGCGGTTGGAGTGTATCTCATCTTGTATCACACTGTAATTAAAGGAGCCAAGTGCCAAAGCAAAGCGAAGCTACACGGCAAGACCGTCATTGTAACCGGTGAGTTTGATTTAATCAGAATTTAGCTGAAAATTGTGAAGTTTGTTGAGACATTTTTCTCATCTAAATAATAACAGGTGCAAAGTCGAGCGACACGTATGCTATTAAGACTATAACGAACAGATTAATTTAATTTGCTACTTGTATCAGGTATAGCCAAGCCTTCGAATCTTAGAATGACTGGAATCGTCTGTGGTTGTTTGGTTATCACATTTGTCTTCTTGAAAGATGGTAAGATGTTTTACAAGGAAACGAGGGAAAAGTTATGCAATAGGCTACAGTATTTGTGGCGTAATCTGCTCAACACCAATTCTATTTTCTGTTCAGGAATCACAACTACGTGTGCATTTCTGCAAGTACAACAATATACACTACTCACAAAAAGTTAGGGATATTTGGCTTTCGGGTGAAATTTATGGAAAATGTAAGTTCACGCTACAGTGATATTATACGTATCATGAAAGTAGGGCATTTAAGTAGAAGCATGCAATGGTGATTTCCTCATCTCAAACAATTTATTGAAACAAAAGCCAACAACAGTGGTGGGTATACCACAACAAAAATGTCAATGTCTCAATAACTTGTCATGTGCCCTTGAGCATCAATTACAGCTTGACAACGACGTCTCATGCTGTTCACAAGTCGACTTATTGTCTGCTGAGGCATGGCATCCCACTCTTCTTGAAGGGCAGCCCTCAGGTCATTGAGGTTCTGGGGTACAGAGTTACGAGCCTCTACACGGTGAGTCAGCTGATCCCATAGGTTTTCTATGGGATTCAGGTCTGGAGAAAGTGCAGGCCACTCCATTTGGGGTACCCCAGTCTCCAGCAGCCTTTCCCTAATGATGCGACCTCGATGAGCTGGAGCATTGTCGTCCATGAAGATGAAATTAGGCCTGTGTTGTTCATGCAGGGGCACAATGACTGGATTAATGATGTTATTCAGGTAGTATAGGCTTGTCACTGTACCATTCACAAAGTGTAGGGCAGTTCTGTATTGACTAGACACACCTGCCCACACTGTAACACCGCCACCACCAAAGGGTCGTCTGGTGACAACAGTGGCTGATGCATAGCGCTCTCCTTGACGTCTCCAACATCGTTGGCGGCCATCATTTCTGCTCAACGTGAATCGACTTTCATCAGAGAACAGCACTGAGGCCCACTGGTCCCTCGTCCAGCGTAAATGCTCCCTGGCCCATGCAAGACAATGACGCCTGTGCCTGGTGGTGTGGTCAGGTACCCTTGCAGGTCGTCTAGCACGCAGACCACGCTGATGTAAACGGTTTCGAATGGTCTGACGTGACACTTGGGTGCCTCTCACCTCCCTTAAATGTGCCTGGAGTTGAGTGGCATTCATCATCCGGTTCCGCAGGGCACTGTTCACAATGAAGCGGTCATCAGTGTGGGATGTGGCCAAAAGACGTCCACTTATATGCCTTTCTGTGACTCTTCCAGTCTCTCTGTATCTCTGTTGCAACCTGCTGATGACACTCTGTGACACTCTAAGCTCAGTGGCCACTTCCCTCTGAGAACATCCTGTTTGAAGCCTCGCAATGGCGAGGTACTGTTGATCAATTGTTAGGTGTCGTCTTGGTCTCATGATGTCAAAATGTGAACAGCATGATGAAGAGGACTGTTTAAATACCAATTCTAATTGAACCAGGAAATGTATTGGTCGATTAATGGATCAAACACCTGTTGTGAATTTTGCCGTTCAGCTCCTTGTTAGAGAACAGCAAGTTGTGCAAAAAGTACTGAAACATTGAATAGTTGGACATGTGCATTCAAAAGTTTAGAGAAGGTCAAATTAATTTCACCTGTAAAGGTTATAGTGCATTTTAGGTTCATCCTGAAATTTCACCCGAAAGCCGAATATCCCTAACTTTTTGTGAGTAGTGGTATGTTTGAGTTGCTCCAGAGGTTACAGTTGTGTGTTGATAGTCACTGGTTTGTGAGCATGTGTGTTGGAAGAGTGTTACCCACAGAACTGCATCGCGCACTCTGCATGGTGGCAACCAGGGAAAAGAGAGCGTAGTGTGTGCACTTGACCTCTGACCCTATCTCTCAGGGGGTAACACTGGCATTGGGAAGGCCACAGCACTGGACCTGGCCAGGAGAGGGGCGAGGGTGATTCTGGCCTGCCGGAGTAAGCCGAGGGCAGAGGCGGCTGTCTACGACATCAGGAGGGTGAGAAAAATGACACTTTCCATTGCGTTTCCACTCGGGTGGGCGATATGGCCTAAAAATCATCACAATATGTTGCACTGTTATCGGGATAACGATATGATATCAGAATGTAGATTAAAAACAGTTCAGAAAGAATCATACCTTGGATTATATAAATGTTAAGACGTTCAGACTCGATAAACTCAATAATATATTTATTGTGCAATTTTTAACACCTGCATCAAAAAAATGATTTTTTTCCTTGTCTAATAAAATTTTAATAAACATTGATAAAAATATATAGTGATTAGTATAAAATAAATAATAAAACATTTCAGTGTTTTTCAACTTATTTTTCTGAAATCTTACAGAAGAATATGATGAACCAATAATAGTACATACAATCTATAATGATGTAATAAAAACATCAATAATACAATAAATACCGATACTACTAACAACAGTAATAATAATAATAATAATAATAATAACCTGATTCATCCTACTAACCTATGCTATAGCTAGCCAACTAAATTAACCCTTAAAATACTTACACACAGGTCACCATCGTCATAGTCTATCAATTGTCTTTCTGTAGGGAACACCTGTTTTGCATACAGTACACTCTCAGGAAAAAAAGGTAGGAAAAGTACCTAAAAAGGTACAAAAGCTTGGCACTAGGGTACCCTATAGGTACATAATATTCTACCCCTAGCCAGCAATACATGCACAATAAAATAGCTACTTTATTTCTGAGAGTGTACCACACATGACACTATGCATCACATTACACACTGAGAAGTGCAACCACATGCAAATTCAGAGTTTCTTCTGAAACTAAATGTAGTTTTCACCTGTAATTTCACTCTGTCTGATGAACGGCGTTGGGCAGACAGCTGGAGGATCTGAATTAACCCCGAAGCCCCACAGAAAGCGGTGTGGAGCGGATTTCTCAGGCGATTACATCGCCTCCATTCATTTTCAATGAGAGGCGGTTCCTCACTTGGGCAAGGCATGCTGGGATTGCTTGCGATGCCAAGCGACCGGAACAGACGGGGATCAGATTGAAGATCCGACTTATAAATTATTCCCCATTTCAAATTTAATTCCCCATTCCTAGTTTTGTGATGGAAGACCCGTTAATTATTGCTGTGTGGGGATTCCCCATAGAATCCCATCAATATAACTGAACAAACACGGTGTTTTAAAAATAGAACACATGCCCAGAAGCGACCAATTGTGAGAGGCGAGGGCGGTGCCGGGAGATTTCAGCCCCTCCCCCTGCCTCCATGTCCCTCCCCAGGAGAGCGGGAACAGTGAGGTGGTGTACATGCAGCTGGATCTGGCCAGTCTCAAATCTGTGCGCTCATTCGCTGAGACCTTCCTAAAGACCGAACCCAGGCTGGACCTGCTCATTAACAATGCAGGTGAGAGGGGGAGGGGCTTGTTTTGGCACATGCAGGTGAGAGGGGGAGGGGCTTGCTTTGGCACATACAGGTGAGAGGGGTAAAATTTATTAAAGTTACTTTTAATAACTATTATTTTATCACTACGCTTTGTATTTGCTTTGTCACTGTAATTTACGTGTAAAAACGCACTTGGAATTTGGCTATGGACAACAAACTAAACAAAAGCCTAAAGATTATGTTGAACTTTTAGCCTCGATTGTGGTATATATTTAGAAAAATCTGACCTGTTAATTTAAAAAAATACTCCCTACGCTCTCAGGAATTTTCATGAATGGCAGGACGGAGGATGGGCTGGGTATGATGTTTGGTGTCAATCACCTCGGCCACTTCCTGTTGACCAACCTGCTGCTTGAGAGACTAAAGGAGAGCGGTGCGAGCAGGGTCGTCAACATCTCCTCCAAGGCTTACCTCTTCGGAAGCGTAGACTTCAGCTGCCTGAGCGCCCACAAAGAGCTGGGCCTGGGGGAGTCCTCCTTCCATCTGCTGAAGATCTACAGCCACAGCAAGCTGTGCAACGTGCTCTTCACCCGCGAGCTAGCCAAGAGGCTGCAGGGTACCAGCGTTACCTGCTACAGTCTTCACCCGGGTCAGTGTGCTTTAAGTCAGTGTTTCTTAAACTATGGGTCGCGGGAGTGTATGAGGTGGGTCCCAGAATGAGTGTACTCCACCAGGCTATGCTAGTATGTGTGTTTGTGAGACTGTAGTGCACTAGACTATGCTAGTATGTGTGTTTGTGAGACTGTAGTGCACTAGGCTATGCTAGTATGTGTGTTTGTGAGACTGTAGTGCACTAGGCCAGGGGTTCCCAAACCAGTCCTGGGGCCCCCCTCTGTATGCTGGTTTTCGTTCCAACCACAATTGCAATACCAGAATTTTAACAAGCTGTTATTTTTTCTTAATTAGGTGTTTTTATTGTATAGAGAGAACACTTTAAACTCTTTACTCTCTTAAGCCACGTTATGTTAGCAATAGCTATGCATGCTTTGAAGAAAAAAAATCCCATGTTCGTTATGCTTATTGTGTTATATTGCAAACAATTACAAAGGAGAGGTAAGAACTCAGGTGAATAGGCTCCTAATTAGGTAATTGAACACAAATTTAAGTTCCTTCATAATTTTTTCCTTAAACTTGTTAACACAATGCAGGTTTGGCTCGTTATCATTTGCTTTGTCTTTGAATTCTTCATTATTTACCAAACAGTTAGTTTTAGTGGCCATGTGTCCACAATTTCACCAATTATGAGCCAATTGATTCACCTCAGTCTTTAATTTGATCAGTTAAAACATTTTTTACCTCATTTTAATTGTTTACAATACAGCACAATGTGAATATTGGACTTTTATTCTTCATGGCATGCATAGCTATTACTAACATAATGTGGCATAAGAATGTAAATAATCCCTCTAAACATTAAAAACACCTAATTAAGAAAAATTAACAGCTTGTTAAAATTCAAGTATTGCAATTGTGGTTGGATCGAAAACCAGCATACACAGGGGGTCCCCAGGACCAGGGTTGAGAACCACTGCACTAGACTATGCTAGTATGTGTGTTTGTGAGACTAGTGCACTAGGCTATGCTAGTATGTGTGTGTGTGTGTGTGTGTGTGAGTCTGTAGTGCACTAGACTATGCTAGTATGTGTGTTTGTGAGACTGTAGTGCACTAGACTATGCTAGTATGTGTGTTTGTGAGACTGTAGTGCACTAGGCTATGCTAGTATGTGTGTTTGTGAGACTGTAGTGCACTAGGCTATGCTAGTATGTGTGTTTGTGAGACTGTAGTGCACTAGGCTATGCTAGTATGTGTGTTTGTGAGACTGTAGTGCACTAGGCTATGCTAGTATGTGTGTTTGTGAGACTGTAGTGCACTAGGCTATGCTAGTATGTGTGTTTGTGAGACTGTAGTGCACTAGGCTATGCTAGTATGTGTGTTTGTGAGACTAGTGCACTAGGCTATGCTAGTATGTGTGTTTGTGAGACTGTAGTGCACTAGGCTATGCTAGTATGTGTGTTTGTGAGACTGTAGTGCACTAGGCTATGCTAGTATGTGTGTTTGTGAGACTGTAGTGCACTAGGCTATGCTAGTATGTGTGTTTGTGAGACTGTAGTGCACTAGGCTATGCTAGTATGTGTGTTTGTGAGACTGTAGTGCACTAGGCTATGCTAGTATGTGTGTTTGTGAGACTGTAGTGCACTAGGCTATGCTAGTATGTGTGTTTGTGAGACTGTAGTGCACTAGGCTATGCTAGTATGTGTGTTTGTGAGACTGTAGTGCACTAGGCTATGCTAGTATGTGTGTTTGTGAGACTGTAGTGCACTAGACTATGCTAGTATGTGTGTTTGTGAGACTAGTGCACTAGGCTATGCTAGTATGTGTGTTTGTGAGACTGTAGTGCACTAGGCTATGCTAGTATGTGTGTTTGTGAGACTGTAGTGCACTAGGCTATGCTAGTATGTATGTTTGTGAGACTGTAGTGCACTAGGCTATGCTAGTATGTGTGTTTGTGAGACTGTAGTGCACTAGACTATGCTAGTATGTGTGTTTGTGAGACTGTAGTGCACTAGGCTATGCTAGTATGTGTGTTTGTGAGACTGTAGTGCACTAGGCTATGCTAGTATGTGTGTTTGTGAGACTGTAGTGCACTAGGCTATGCTAGTATGTGTGTGTGTGAGTCTGTAGTGCACTAGGCTATGCTAGTATGTATGTTTGTGAGACTGTAGTGCACTAGGCTATGCTAGTATGTGTGTGTGTGAGTCTGTAGTGCACTAGGCTATGCTAGTATGTGTGTTTGTGAGACTGTAGTGCACTAGGCTATGGTAGTATGTGTGTGTGTGTGAGTCTGTAGTGCACTAGGCTATGCTAGTATGTGTGTTTGTGAGACTGTAGTGCACTAGGCTATGCTAGTATGTGTGTTTGTGAGACTGTAGTGCACTAGACTATGCTAGTATGTGTGTTTGTGAGACTGTAGTGCACTAGGCTATGCTAGTATGTGTGTTTGTGAGACTGTAGTGCACTAGACTATGCTAGTATGTGAGAGGGGCGTGTCTGTGAGAGGGGCGTGCCTGTGAGAGGGGCGTGCCTGTGAGAGGGGCGTGCCTGTGAGAGGGGCGTGTCTGTGAGAGGGGCGTGTCTGTGAGAGGGGCGTGTCTGTGAGAGGGGCGTGTCTGTGAGGGGCGTCTGTGAGGGGGGCGTGCCTGTGTGGGGCGTGCCTGTGAGAGGGGCGTGTCTGTGAGAGGGGCGTGTCTGTGAGGGGCGTCTGTGAGGGGGGCGTGCCTGTGAGAGGGGCGTGCCTGTGAGAGGGGCGTGTCTGTGAGAGGGGCGTGCCTGTGAGAGGGGCGTGCCTGTGAGAGGGGCGTGCCTGTGAGAGGGGCGTGTCTGTGAGAGGGGCGTGTCTGTGAGAGGGGCGTGTCTGTGAGAGGGGCGTGTCTGTGAGGGGCGTCTGTGAGGGGGGCGTGCCTGTGAGTGGGGCGTGCCTGTGAGAGGGGCGTGTCTGTGAGAGGGGCGTGTCTGTGAGAGGGGTGTGTCTGTGAGAGGGGCGTGCCTGAGAGGGGCGTGCCTGTGAGAGCAGCGTGTCTGTGAGAGGGGCGTGCCTGTGAGCGGCGTGTCTGTGAGGGTGACGTGCCTGGCTCTGTTTCTCAGGGGCGATAAAGACAGAGATCGGTCGCTATTCCAGCATCATGATGACCATCCTAATGGAGCCCATCAAACTGCTCTTCTTCCTGGACGTGGAGGCGGGGTCCCAGACCACTCTACACTGCGCCCTGCAGGAGGGACTGGAGCATTACAGCGGCCGCTACTTCTCCAACTGCGCCGTGGAGGAAATGAGCGCCAAGGCGCGCGACGACGCGGTGGCCAGGAAGCTGTGGGAAGTGAGCGAGACGCTGAGCGGCCTGTCCTGAGTGCCGGCGGTCATGGTGAATGTATAGCTGACTGTGTGTACTATTCATCTTCATTACTAGGGATCTGCTTTGTAGTCGCGTCAATGACCTTCAATATGCACTTATTGTACATCGCTTTGGATAAAAGCGTCTGCCAAATAACTGTAATGTAACGTGTGACTGCAAAAGCCCCTCCCACACTCTACATGTCCCGCCCACATTCTGCACAAGCCCCTCCCACATTAAATATAAATGTTATTTCCTATAATATGAAAATACCAGTAATTAGTCAGTTCATTAATTGTTGGCCCTGTAAGATTATAAAAAACCTTTCATCCCAGTTTCTGAATATGCACCTGATTTTTTGCTAATCCTCCCATATACTGGCTGTTTTATTTGGTGTCTTTGTAGGTCCTATAGCTCCAACACTGTCAAGCCGGAAAGTCTCCCCACCCCTTTCACCTTCTCCACGTTTTATTACGTTACAGACATATTCTACAATAGATTGAGTTATTTTTTTGTCTCAAGAAGGTTTACCTTCTAACATGACAACGACCCGAAGCACACAGCCAAGAGAACAAAGGAGTGGCTTCAGAGAAAGTCTGTGCATGTCCTTGAGTGGCCCAGCCAGAGCCCAGACCTGAATCCAATTGAACATCTGTGGAAAGAGCTGAAAATGGCTGTGTACCGACGCTCCCCATCCAACCTGATGGAGCTTGCAAGGATATGCCAAGAGGAATGGGCAAAAATGTCCAGAAACAAGTGTGCCAAGCTCGTAGCTTCTTTCCCAAGACGCCTTGAAGCTGTAATCGCTGCCAAAGGTGCAACAACCAAGTATTAGGCTAAGGGTGTGTACAGATATGTAACCCCTAAATAACCTATTTTTGTCAGTAAAATAAACTTGCATGTTTTCTAAAAACCTGTTTTCACTCTGTCATTATTGGCTATTGTGTGTAGATGTTTGAGGCAAAAAATGAACTCAATCTATTGTAGTATAAGTCTGTAACGTAATAAAACGTGGAGAAGGTGAAAGGGGTGGGGAGACTTTACGGCTTGACTGTATATTTGCGGCAAGTGAGGAGCTACATAACTGTTCCCAGCATTTTTAAGATCAGCAGTCTGTCGCTGTTTATTTCCCAGAGAAAAGTCAGGGTTTATTCTTTTACATTACATTACATTATAGGCATTTAGCAGACGCTCTTATCCAGAGCGACTTACACATCTTTTTTAGCATTTTTTTTAACATATTATCCATTTATACAGCTGGATATATACTGAAGCGATTCAGGTTAAGTACCTTGCTCAAGGGTACAACGGCAGTGTCCTACCTGGGAATCGAACCTGCAACCTTTCGGTTACAAGCCCAGTTCCTTAACCATTATACTACACTGCCGCCCTTTTGGTGAGATAGGCTTGTTAACCAAATGAATTGAGAGAAAAACGCATTTCTCAGTGAATGGTTGGTTTAAATTATTAGGCTAGATGACTTAAATAGACTCTTAAAAACTGCTCACAGATGCCAATATCCAATCCTCTCCCAAGTGTAAACGGTACAGTTGTTTTGAATGGGCAGACGTGCTTTGTTAGGGTTGGAGTGAAAACCTACAGGACGGTAGATCTCCAGGAACAAGGTTGGGCTGCCCTGTACTAATCACTTCAATGCAATTATAGCTAGTATTTAAATATTGCGCGGAGGAATGAAATCCGAACTGCGATCTGATCACAGGAGGTCGCATTGAACTGTCAAGTATGGGCGCAACTCAATCTGACCTGCTGTGATCGGATGTTGGAATTCCGATTCCAGAAGTCGCATGAAGTGAGTAGTGTAACTCGTAGCCCCTGTCACACCTGTTTATACCTGCAAAGCGTGACGTGAAATCCACTGTCACGTCATCCAACCTTGACTATATGGTGTGTATGTCTGTGTGTGATGTTCAGCCCAATGCTCGGGTAGAGATCTGCAGGGGAG
Source organism: Synaphobranchus kaupii (assembly GCA_029718625.1). Lineage (NCBI taxonomy): Eukaryota > Metazoa > Chordata > Actinopteri > Anguilliformes > Synaphobranchidae > Synaphobranchus > Synaphobranchus kaupii. The sequence goes on from CM056389.1 coordinate 3,799,348, forward strand.
CCGAAAAACACCGGGAACCAAACTCTGACGTCTTAGACAGAGATAAACACTGCACTCTTTCAAGGCCCGTAAAACAATTTTTGCAATGTTACATTCATAATCAATATTTATTTTTAGGGAAAAGCAATACTTTTATTCTGCATCTTTCATCAAGTGTTATGTAAAAAAAAAAGTTTTGTCTCCATAAAAATGCTGAATCTATAGCCTTTAACCTCAACCATTGTTTGCTGATTTTAGGATTGCTAATTTTTCCCAAAAATGTAATTAAAGAGCATTCAGTGTTCTTTTTTTCTTTGGAGGGAACCCCAAATAAACACTGGTCACAGCAAAACCAGACCCACATTGGGCCCTATCTTACACCCGGCGCTAACCCAAACGCAAGTGTCTTTGCTATCTTACACCTGGCGCAGGGTTCATTATAGCCCCTAGCGCTCACGTCGGTTAAATACCAAGCGATGTTGCGCCCATAGCAAGTGAACTGGGCGTGTTGGTCTTAAGATGAGGTGTGGCCAGGATTATTTTTGGCGTATTGCCATCTTGAGCCAGCAGAAAGCGCTTGCGCTAAAACCACCAAAAACCTGGTCTAAAGTCATGTCGCAGTTGTTTGCATGTTATTTTAACGGCGCATATAAGTGCGTCTACAGTGGCGATTTTAGGGTTTTAAAACGGGGTGCAATGGGCAGAGGAGCAAGAAAGAGAGAAAAGCGAAGTAGCCTATAGCTAAATAACTACATGACCACCTATTGGTTATACATAGGGTTAAATGTTACACATTATGACAACTGTGCATCACCAAAAAAAGCCTACAACATTAGAGCCAACAACGCAGTCGTCACAGCAATTGTACACGAACACCGTAAGATCCCAGCTGAGAGTGCCACAGGAGCGCTTATAATGCAGCGTAAGATCCCAGCTGAGAGTGCCACAGGAGCGCTTATAATGCAGCGTAAGATCCCAGCTGAGAGTGCCACAGGAGCGCTTATAATGCAGCCGCATATCACAGCAATCACAGACGACATCGTGTCAATTTATCACTTAGGCCAAGTCAGTCTGTCTTGTTCTAAAAAAATGCACAAATGAACCGGGACCGCGGACAGCGACCGCACCTATACGGGTCGCACAATAATGCAACGCGATCCAGCACCACGAGAGTAGATAGCGCACTCGCATTGCTCCTAAGTGGCGCACAGGCACTGCACACCTGACGAACAAACACTAGCTATTGTTATTTTACACCCGGCTATTGTTCCCCTATTGTTCCCCTCACCCCTTTCCCTGAACTCGGTCATCACGAAGTCAATTCGCTATACCACTCCTTTCGAAACTTACGCACTGGCATCTTATCATTTGTTGTGGACTTTGCTGGGAAATCAATAACGAGTTGATATGGCCCAGATGCTATATTCTGAAGGGCGTTCTCTGGACCAAGGCAGGGATTCCCTTTCATTATGCTCTGCAGGTGCCGGCGCTGGCGCGATGTTAGTTTGCAGCTCCGCCCGGCCACCGCTAATCCCACCACAGGTGCTAGCTTCATTGGCAACAGCAGTATTTGCTTCATTATTGCAAGCTGATGCAGCTCCTTCACCTTGGCTTTGGGTGTTGATAGGAGGACTGTCAGTTGAGGAACTTTTATTCTTCTTGCTGAAGAATGCATCGATCGTTTTGTTACGTCGTTTTGCCATGACTCGCTCGCACTGTGCTAACATTAACAACAACGCCTGAACAACCGGATGTTGGACGCTACGTCGCGTGCCTGAGTTTAGAGGTCGTTACATGGTTATTTGAAAATTTTGAAATTAATAATTAGAGTACAACAAAACATGATAGAATATACAAATCTGACATCATTTCAAAATGTACAAAAATCTTTTTCTTTTAAATGTTTTTTGACATTGATTTGAAAATTGTAATATTTTCATCCCAACAGTAGGGGGTGCAAATGCACCCCTGCACCCGCGGTAGGTAAAATCGCCACTGTGCGTCTACATAGGCGTGTACACAACGCACATACATCCTCCTGTCTGTTCCACACAGGGACGTGCACAAGCATGACTAAAAATATCAAGATTATAATGTGAAATATTATTATTGTGTAGCACATACCTGTCCCTCAGCGAAGGGGAATGCCGCATTAAATTGCTTTCAGCCCACTCCATCAACATCCAGGCGATGTGCGATGGTACGTGTAAGGTTACCATAGACTATTCGCAATTATCCTGGATCAAGCTATGACTTAGCCTATATTTGCCAATAATTCCTGTAATCTTCTGTGGGGTCAATCTTCTGTTACGGGACAATGGCTATCCATTAACACCCATATCAAGCCTAATGCGCAAATTGTCATTCAATGGAAAACTCATGCACTGCAATAGACGGACATTTGAGTTCTGAAAATGCGTTTCAGATGTCATTACAATACAGCTATGTTATTACAGCCTGTAGCATGTAAGCCTGTAAGTAAATAGAATGGTTTTGACCTAAAAAAAGTTCAAAACCTTGTCCAGTGAATATTGCATTTATTGTTTTTCAAATAGCCTATATAGGCTACAGTCCCCAGGATTCGTTGGTTTTTTCGATAGCCTACGGTTAAAAAACGAAGATAAATTTCACCATGTTAACTGAAATTTAGCCCTATTCTTCATCCTTCATATTTTCTTTAATTACAGTGACCATGACCAGGCTTCCATACTCTGAGCTTATTATAACCCAGCTGATTTCACCTGTTATACCATAACTGAACAAAACAATTTTAAAGAGAACAATTAATTCACAATTAATTTTAATGCCATTCTCTGCATGTGCGCTTTAACTTCATGTACAGTAGGAGCAGGTCTGTTTCACCTGCTGTAAATTTCACTTTTCACAGTCTTCCCGGGAAGTGGACTCGTTTTTAAAGCATTAAGCTGCTAGTAAAACGCGTTGGTCACATTTCCATGAGCAGGACATTATAAAACAAGGGAAAATATGTGTGAACCTCTGGGTTGCCAACTTGACAGCTTTATTGTATTTAGTGTCATCATTAAGGTAAAATAACGGTATTTATGTATAACTATTATGTATAACTTTTTAAAACAATCCACTTTCCCAGGAAGACCGTTAAAAGTGCGATTTACAGCAGGGGAAACAGACCTGCTCCTGTAAAGCGCACATGCAGATAATGGTATTAAAGTTAATTGTGAATTAATTGTAACGTGCTGCAAATTTGTTTTCGTTTCTAATTAGACGCTTAGTTCTCTTTAAAATATTTTGTTCAGTTATGGAATAACAGGTGAAATCAGCGGGGTTTTAATAAGCTGAGGGTATGGAAACCTTGTCACTGTAATTTAAAAAATATGAAGGACGAAGAATAGCTAAGGTTACAAATTCAGTTAACATGGTGACATTTATCTCCATTTTTTAACCATAGGCTATCGAAAAAACCTTACGCACAGCGAATCCGCTGTAGCCTAGGCTATTTGAAAAACAATAAAAGCAATATTCACTGGACAAGGTTTTGAACTGTTTTCAGTCACAGTCCATTGTATTTACTTACAGGCTGTATTCCTAGATAAACAGAGCTGTATTGTAATGACATCTGAAGCACATTTTCAGAACTCAAACGTCCGTCTATTGCAGTGTGCGAGTTTTCCATTGAATGACAATTCACGCATTAGGTGTAAATGACAAGTCGCGCATTAGGCTTGATATAGGTGTTATCAGCTCATTTTTAATGGATAGCCATTGTCCCGTACCATCGCACATCACCTGGATGTTCATGGAGTGGGCTGAGAGCAATGTAATGTGGCATTCCCCTTCGCTGAGGGAAAGGTATGTGGACCTATGGAACCTTTTATTATTATGCATTTTTGATATAGCCTACACAATAATAATATTTCACATTGTGATCTAGATATTTTAGTCATGCTTGTGCGCACCCCTGTGTGTAACAGACAGGAGGGTACGTGCGTTGTGCACACGCCTATGTAGACGCACTTATATGCGCCGTTAAAATAACATGTAAACAACTGCGACATGACTTTAGACCAGGTTTGTGGTGGTTCTAGCGCAAGCGCTTTCTGCTGGCTCAAGATAGCAATACGCCAAAAAGAATCCTGGCCACTCCTCATCTTAAGACCAACACGCCCATTTCACTTGTAATGGGCGCAAGAATACATGGTATTTAAACGGCGTGAACGCAAGGCGTTATAATGAACCGTGCGCCGGGTGTAAGATAGCAAAGACACTTGCGTTTGGGTTAGCGCCGCGTGTAAGATAGGGCCCTGGGCCTCGGTTACTGAAAAAAAGTCCAAAGTCCAAAAGAGAGACAAAGTATTTTGAACACCATTTAAAGACCGGGGAGAAAGAAGAGAGTAACAGAAGGAATACAATGGAATAAAAGAACGGAGTAAGTAGCCTGTTGTGGAGTGGGATGGAGAGAAGAGAAGCTAAAGGTGAAGGGGTGTGGGGAGGAATGGGATTCTGCTAGTATTAATCGCAATAACACGCTTAATTGATTAACATAGAAAACCGACAAAATGGCGCAATGTAGGTGTAATAGGCCCAGGTTATTTTGATTAAAAGAGTAGGCTAGGCTAGGCTACATTTTGATAAAGATATATAAATAAGGATAAAGGTAAATAAATAAAAGTACCGTGGGAAAACACAGCCTAATCAAAGTGACAGTTCGGCACTAACATCCGTGGATTAAATTTTAGTGAACGTATTTTCTTAATTGAATTGATATCTGCGTTTATGAAACAATGTCCATATTAAATCAGCCAATCAGGCGGTGGTTTTGTAGGAAAAGTTCATGTCCACCCGGTGTAATATTTCAGCAATATGACATAGTGATGTGTCGTTCATGAACGATCCGAATCTTTTGAACAGCTATTTGTGTTTCCCATCAAAAATATTTCATAAAACGCGACCATAATGTTTTTGGTATATTATATTTTATATTAGAGTACATTTCCATAGCCTATAAGATTTTAGTCACGTTAACTGTCGCTGTTAAAAATAGAGCGAAGTTCACAAACTTCCCATGCACCCCTACTGGGGAATGACGTTGTCGAATGTGTTGTTTTGATACTTGTGTTGCTTTCAAAATAAAGGGAGAGTTTGCATTAGCTGTTCAACTCGCAAATTATTCGTCGTCTCTCGATCGCTCAACTTCCACAGCCTTGCATAATATATCGACAGGAAGTCGTACGTCTTGTAAAGTGAGTGGGAAAATATTATACATTAGGCTATATAGCCTATATTACATTTAATCAATTTCTAATTATTATTATATTCTAATTTAGGTGCGTGTGTGTCGGGGCAGTAGAAAACCGTAATGAAGGGAACGTAAATATGAACAAAAAAAAAAAAAGATACGTAGGTAGAGTATCATATATGTTCATGTGTTATTTATGTCTTCTGCTAATGGGCAGATGTTTACAGTCCTCTGCCAGATATTTGGCGACTAGTATGTGCATTATTAGATTTAGTAGGCTAGTGTAATCCTGCCATTCATAGTCGTAAAGTGCCCCCCTCTCACACATGCATGCATGCACACATACACGCAAAAAGAACGAAGAGCCGTTCTTTTGATCTCGGAAACGAACGGAGCCATAAAATCCGGTTCCCTTAAAAGAGCCATAATTCCCATCACTAATATGACACGAGAGTGAGAATCCTCCCGTTCAGGGAGTCCCACCCCCCAATTCCCATAGAGATCCATTCAAATGCAGAGAAGTTATAGTATCGCTTGTAAGAGTACCAGAAAATAAGATGTCAAGAGTCTTTTGGTATTGTTGGGTCACACACATCAGGAAGTCATGGCAGGCAAACGATATGCGACCAAATATTTAAAAATGATTACTTTATTCTACATTATGTTAAACTGTCCAATATTTTTTGATGCCCGAAAATGGGGGGGGCGATGTACATAAGGTTCTATAATTTCTAAACGGTTCATCCGATATGGATGAAAATACCCTCAAATTAAAGCTGACATTCTGCACTTCAACCTCATTGTCATTGTATCCTTTCAAACTCAAAGTGCTAGAGTACAGAACCAAAATAACAAACAATGTGTCACTGTCCAATGCATTATGGTGCTCACTGTACATAAATGCTACACAATGAATATATAGTTTAGCACTGGCATTATTTATATAAAACAGTTGTTCACCTTTACCAAGGGTGCCATAGATTTTTGAGGTGAGTATAGTACTTGTTTATGGTCAATTTTTAATTCCAGATTACTTCGTCAGCACTAAGATGTGTGTGTGTGTGTGTGTGTGTGTATGACTGTGTATCTGTGTGTATGCCTTAGTGCAAAGAATGCCAAAAAAAGACAATATGCCTAATGATTGATCAACATGGAGAGATACTGTATATCTCTCCTCCCTACCATCTATAAAGTGTTCATGAAGTGTATTCTAGCCCGGGTCCTTCCATGGCTGGTCGAGGATAATATCTTCTCCCCAAAGCAGGAGTCCTATATCAACAGGCAGGGAATGAATGAGCACGTGTTTTGTCTTAAAACAGGGATCGATGATTTCAAGCATGAATCCTGTAGGCTGTTTTCAGTCTTTCTGGATTTCTGAGATGCTTTTGGTACTTTGGCTCACAATGTTATGATCAGCTCACTAGAGGAAATACATTTACCTCAAGTGTTTATTGACATTGTTAAAGATGTGTATAATGGCTCTGTTATTCAGGTTATCTGTGGAAAACAGCTCACAGACCCTATACCTCTCCAGGTTGGCATTAAAACAGGCTGTCCATTGAGTGCAGTCAATTTTGTGATTGGCATCAATCAGTGGTTATAGTGGCTGTGTCTATGTGCCCCTCCCAATGTGATTTCCCCCCATACAGGGGTCTGCAGATGATGTCCAGTTAGCCTCTCCTGATGAGAGAGTAATAAAGAGCTTGCTCTCTCCAACTGACTCTTTTCTTGAGTGGTCAGGTTTGGAGGTGAATGGCTCTAAGTGTGCTGTTTTGTATGAGAAGAGGAGTGGGGGCAACCGTTGGGATAAAAGCCCTGTGTTCACTACAGCATCAAACCAGATTAGTGTATATTCTCTTCATGAGACATATACTTACCTTGGACATAAGTTTAATATAGCTGGTGAATGGAGGGAGCAGGTTAATGACATCATCTCTGAGTTTACAGCCAGGCTGCATATGATTGGTATTTCCACACTACCGCTGACTATGAAGTTAGAGGCAATTAGACAAGTGGCTCTGTCTAAAATTCAACATCTTTTCTCAAGTGTCCATATTCCACGCAACGTGCTATTTGAGCTGAATAATAAAACTGTATGGTTAGTCAGGAAATGGTTTGGCTTAAATACCCACACCACCAGAGACATTATTTTTCACACCAAACAGGAGGGAGGGTTGGGAGTGCTGAATGTGGAATGGATCTACACTGCTACACGGCTCTCCCATCTTTTTAACATGCTGAACAGTGATGATTAAGCAGTCAGAGAGCTTTCTAGAGCCTCGTTCTTTCTGATATGGGGCGTTGCAAGGTTCTCTGGCCAGCGAGTCTGATCCAGGCTGTGGGGTGGTGTTAACTTCCTCTTGCCTGTCATTGTGAAACTGAAAGTATTTCAAACTCAAACGCCATTTCACAGACTGAGGAGAAAGAAGAGGGGGTAAAAGAAGGAATAAAATGGAATAAAAGAACGGAGTAAGTAGCCTGTTTTGGAGTGGGATGGACAGAAGAGAAGCTAAAGGTGAAGGGGTGTGGGGAGGAATGGGAATCTGCTAGTATTAATCGCAATAACACGCTTAATTGATTAACATAGAAAACCGACAAAATGGCGCAATGTAGGTGTAATAGGCCCAGGTTATTTTCAAATGTCCCATTTGGGTCCAAAAATAAAAAGTAGATAAAAAATTTACTTTTTAAAGTTTTACGTTTATTTCGGTAGCCTATTTTATTTAATTGATAGGCCTATTTTATGACAATTTTTACCACGTACTACCCTGTCGTTTGATTAAAAGAGTAGGCTAGGCTAGATTTTGATAAAGATATATAAATAAGGATTAAGGTAAATAAATAAAAGTGCCGCGGGAAAACACAGCCTAATCAAAGTGACAGTTCGGCACTAACGTCCGTGGATTAAATTTTAGTGAACGTATTTTCTTAATTGAATTGATATCTGCGTTTATGAAACAATGTCCATATTAAATCAACCAATCAGGCCGTGGTTTTGTAGGAAAAGTTCATGTCCACCCGGTGTAATATTTCAGCAATATGACACGAGAGTGAGAATCCTCCCGTTCAGCACGGCTGTGATTGTGTGATACGGTCGCAGGCACGTGACCGCCTCCAAATGTGTCTGAAAATAATTGACACATTTGGACAAAATAGATTTTCCTACACGGCAATAATTGGCCTATAGGCCCGTCTCTTGAATTGAGATTTATGGATAGAATAACAGTTTTGTTGGACATATCAAATATTATATTTGTATGGGCCATGTGTGGACACTGAGGTCAATTCATTTTTAAGCAGTTTGGATTTGTGATCAAATGTAGAATATGGGCAGAATATACAGAACGTGACATGTTATTGTAAAAGTTTTTGTGTTGCCCCCCCATTTTAGGTGATAGTAAGAACTAAGAGACATTACCCTAAATTGATTTCTACTATATTAAAGTCGATGGTCGTTTGTTAAATGGTGCTTGTTTGAATCCTAATGTATTGAATTTGTACTTGTTTCAATAACATTAAATGCAGCAACTACTTTAGTTGCAAGAATTTAATTAAATGTTTGTATTTTTGTACCACAAGGTGGCAGTATTTAGCTGTAGCCTACATGTAAAAAGCCTGTAATCTCAAAGCCACTGAAAAGCAGCATCATGTCAATGCGAGTCTCGGCTACATTATACAAACATAAAGCACCGATAAAAATTATCTTGAAATGTCAATAAAGAAAACCGCATTCATGGACATAACAGCTATTTTGAATAATAGCCACACAGAGGGCGCTACTAACTCACTTAGCTAATATGGGGGATTAGGGTCCATCTCACTGAGCTCTATGGTCCATCGGTTATCACACTGAAGAAGTTTCGTTAGTTCAAGAGCAAAAACACTTACATTTTGTTAGCTCATTACAGTCGTCTTTGAATATTGGGCCACACGCTGTTTGTACACAATATTATTTCTTTTACGGTCTATGTGACGCCGCCACTTTTGTTCCAATACAACAAACTATTTTGAATATTAATTTTTTTATTAATATTTTTCTTTAAAACCAGTGGATTTCTCTTGTCTAACATTTTTAATTCTCACGAGGGAGGTTCTCAAAAAGGTTTATTTTACTTTTGAATATTTATTTTATATGACTAGTTTGAATTCATGTGAGAGTTCATGTTATTTATTTTGAATATTTGAGTTTTTTAAATATATATTTGCCAGCCTGTATGTTGATGCTATTGATTTTTATTTATTTCAGTTGATTATTATTATTATTATTACCTATTATTACTTTTGATCAATTCCATTGAATCATTAATAAAATATTGCACAATCAATATACTGTGAGCACCATAATTCATTGGACAGTGACACATTATTTGTTATTTTGGTTCTGTACTCTAGCACTTTGAGTTTGAAAAGATGCCATGACAATGAGGTTGAAGGGCAGACTATCAGCTTTAATTTGAGGGTATTTTCATCCATATCGGATGAACCGTTTAGAAATAACAGAACCTTTTGTACATGCCCCCCCCCCCCCCCCAAATTTTCAGACATAAAAAAATATTGGACAGTTTAACATAATGTAGAATAAAGTAGGGCTGGGCTATATATCGTAACGATAATTATCGATTGCAGTAACGGCCGCTACCAGCATGTGGGGTATTGCCTTTCTTTTCATCTTTTTTTCTTTAATTATACCTGATGCGGTAGTAATCTAAACTTCAAAACCCGTGTGAAATTCTTCCGGGAAAAAAACGTCATCACTGTCTACTGCGTGTTGATAAGACGGACAACCTCAGAAAGGCGTTGCGCTTTTCATGCGATTGACAAAAACACATCACATGATCACGTTAAAGCTGTACGACCTTGCTGCTGGTTGGTTGTCTTATCAGCACTCAATAGATATCAGCGGTGATGTTTTTTTCCGGAAGCATTTCACGCGGCCTCTGAGGTTTGGATGTTTACTGCCGTATATTGGGTATACTTAAAGAAAAAAAGACGAAAAGAAAGGCGCCCCACACGGTGGCAACGGCCGTTATTGCATTCGATAATTATCGATGTTGTATATCGCCCAGCCCTAGAATAAAGTAATAGTATTTTAAATATTTCGTCGCATATCCTTTGCATACCATGACTTCCTGAAGTGTGTGACCCAACAATACCAAAAGACTCTTGATATCTTATTTTCTGGTACTCTTACAAGTGATACTATAACTTCTCTGCATTTGAATGGATCTCTATGGGAATTGGGGGGTGGGACTAGATTTAGCTGTAAATTATGCTGGAATACATGGTTAGCGAATTGGCTGTAAGTCTTCAAGGGTCTGAGGTATCAAACGAGACTCAACCATCATTCTGCTGCCAGATATGCAGTAGATATGGATGGATCACTTTAAGGGTTGTTTCTCCTGACAAATTTTCCTTTTAAACTCCATGGAAAAATAAGTCAGGAGAAGAAACCCTTCAAGTTATCCATCCATACCTACTGCATATCTGGCAGCAGAGTGATGCTTTAAGGCTTGTTTGATACGTCAGACCCTTGATGACTTAGAGCCATTTAGCCAACCATGTGTTCCATACTATTCCAGTGTAATTTACAGCTAAATCTAGTCCCATCCCCCAATTCCCATAGAGATCCATTCAAATGCAGAGAAGTTATAGTATCGCTTGTAAGAGTACCAGAAAATAAGATATCAAGAGTCTTTTGTCATTGTTGGGTCACAGACATCAGGAAGTCATGGCATGCAAACGATATGCGACCAAATATTAAAAATGATTACTTTATTCTACATTATGTTAAACTGTCCAATATTTTTTGATTCCTGAAAATGGGGGGGGGGGGGGGCGATGTACAAAAGGTTCTATTATTTCTAAACGGTTCATCTGATATGGATGAAAATACCCTCAAATTAAAGCTGACAGTCTGCACTTCAACCTCATTGTAATTGTATCCTTTCAAACTCAAAGTGCTAGAGTACAGAACCAAAATAACAAACAATGTGTCACTGTCCAATGAATTATGGTGCTCACTGTACATAAATGGTACACAATGAATATATAGTTTAGCACTGGCATTATTTATATAAAACAGTTGTTCACCTTTACCAAGGGTGCCATAGATGTTTGAGGCGAGTATAGTACTTGTTTACGGTCAATTTTTAATTCCAGATTACTTCTTGTCAGCACTAAGATGTGTGTGTGTGTGTGTGTGTGTATGACTGTGTATCTGTGTGTATGCCTTAGTGCAAAGTACCTATACCCTTAATGAGCCTGCAAGTGTCCATAGCATTTCTGTGTACTGTTACCTATACCCTTAATGAGCCTGCAAGTGTCCATAGCATTATGTGTGTCTCTGTGTGTATGAGTATGTTTCTGTGTATATGAATGTGTCTGTGTGTATGAGTGTGTATCTGTGTACGTGTGTGTATGTGTGTATGAGTGTGTATCTGTGTGTTCAGTATGTTCTCATTTTGTGTGTTTACAGGATGGCTAATTTGGAGCAGAAGCCACTTGAGGTCTAATCTGCTCTGACATGTTCCAGTCTCCTGAGATAGAGGGCGCTGTTTCTAAAATGAGTCTCTCAGCGAAGCCAGAGACCAAAGATGGAACTTGCAGCCCTGAGAGAAAGAGGTAAAAATATATGAATAAGACACTTAGGGCTCTATCTTGGCGATCTTGGCGCTTGGTCTAAGCCAAGGGGCCAAGACCGGGCTTTCGTTTTGATGCTCACTTCCTGGTTGGGCTGGTAGCGGCAATTGTGCCGTTGCTCACTAGCGCCACTGCGGTTTTTTGAAATTTTTCCCACAAAACTATTTTATTGCAATAGGTGCCTTTCCTTCATCTAATGCCTCTGCATGTGCTGATTTTTGAAAATATTGTGTCGTTTGGACAGGGTATTCACATTTGTTCAGGACCAATCAGAGGGACAGGTTGAGTCCTCTTCGGCTCCACGGAGCAGGCGCAGTTTGTACAAACGAGCGGCGAAAAAGTCTTCCGAGCTTCAATTCCGTTTTTACGAGGCCGTGGAAAGGCAATGGGTGACGTCACAGTGGCTTTGTCCATATTTTTATAGTCTATGGTCTAACGCATGGCATAAAGTCCATTTAGCGCGTGTCCAAGTCCACTTTTGCTATTGTAACGGCATGTTTTTTGGGCGCTAAGCACGGAGCAGCGTGCAAATGGGCTGAACCTAGTTTCTTCATTAATTATAGGTTAGGGTTAAGGTTAGGGTGTCTTGGGCGTGACATGCAATAAACCAATCAAAATGTCAATCCCATTCCCTTTAAAAGCCTGCTTTTCCGCCTTGGCGGATTGCTTATATGATGCCAAAACAGACATGCTCGTGCATGTTTAGTGCGATCAAGGAATAGGCTATATGGATCAATAGTAGCCTATGATAAATATTATTCGTACTAACCATTATGAGTTCCCGGTAATTCCAGACAGTGCTGTTATTTTACAAAATGTATGCGGTTAAATTTTGTTAAAGTCACCTGCAACAGCCGAGAATAAGCTACCAACGGCTTCCGTCTCACCTTGGAAAACGCCAAATTAGCCTGCTTGTTTAACGAATTTCGTTTGATTATGCAATGAAGCAATTAACTCATTTTCAAGCTTCATCCGAAGTTCATTACCTGCATTCTAATTTCGATTAATGAAATAAATAACGTTATTTTGCCTTAATCATGACAATAAATACAATAAAGCTGTCAGATTGGCAACCCATAGGTTCACGCATATTTTCCCTTGTTTTATAATGTCCTGCTTAGGGAAATGTGACCATCCTGTTTTACTGGTAGTGTAATGCTTTAAAACAATCCATTTTCCCAGGAAGACCGTTAAAAGTGCGATTTACAGCAGGGGAAACAGACCTGCTCCTGTAAAGCGCACATGCAGATAATGGTATTCAAATTAATTGTAACGTGCTGCAAATTTGTTTTCGTTTCTAATTAGACGCTTAGTTCTCTTTAAAATAGTTTTGTTCAGTTATGGAATAACAGGTGAAATCAGCTGGGTTTTAATAAGCTGAGAGTATGGAAACCTGGTCACTGTAATTAAAAAAATACGAAGGACGAAGAATAGCTAAGGTTACAATTCATTTAACATGGTGACATTTATCTCCGTTTTTTGACCATAGGCTATCGAAAAAACCTTATGCACAGCGAATCCGCTGTAGCCTATGCTATTTGAAAAACAATTAAAGCATTATTCACTGGACGAGGTTTTGAACTTTTTTCAGTCACAGTCCATTCTATTTACTTACAGGCTGTATTCCTAGATAAACAGAGCCGTATTGTAATGACATCTGAAGCGCATTTACAGAACTCAAATGTCCGTCTATTGCAGTGCGCGAGTTTCCATTGAATGACAATTCACGCATTAGGTGTAAATGACAAGTCGCGCATTAGGCTTGATATAGGTGTTATCAGCTCCTTTTTAATGGATAGCCATTGTCCTGTACCATCGCACATCGCCTGGATGTTGAACGGCATGAACGCAAGGCGTTATAATGAACCATGCGCCGGGTGTAAGATAGCAAAGACACTTGCGTTTGGGTTAGTGCCGCTTAGCGCCGGGTGTAAGATAGGGCCCTTAATGTGCTGTGAGTTAGAACTGCAGTAAGAGGATGAGGTTAACTGGAAGCTCTGTCTCCATGTGCTGTGAGTTAGAGCTACAGTAAGAGGATGAGGTTATCTGGAAGCTCTGTCTCCATGTGCTGTGAGTTCGAGCTACAGTAAGAGGATGAGGTTATCTGGAAGCTCTGTCTCCATGTGCTGTGAGTTAGAGCTGCAGTTAGATGATGAGTTTAACTGGAAGCTCTCTCCATGTGCTGTGAGTTAGAGCTGCAGTAAGAGGATGAGTTTAACTGGAAGCTCTGTCCATGTGCTGTGAGTTAGTGCTGCAGTAAGAGGATGAGTTTAACTGGAAACTCTGTCTCCATGTGCTGTGAGTTAGAGCTGCTGTAAGAGGATGATTTTAACTGGAAGCTCTGTCTCCATGTTTCTTTCACAGGGTCCAGGTAGAAAGAGCAGGGTCTCCCGTACCCAGCTGTCTGTCTATGAAGAGCGATGCTTCAATGGAACCTCCACATAACTTCAGAGGAGAGTTCACAGGAGATCAAAGGTAATTAAAAAGGTTTATATTGACACTACTGTTTAATTATACTTCAATGTCACTGGCACCTTTCTGGTGTAGGTGGATGTATTAAGTCATATTCGGATGTTCCCTGAATTCGAGCCGCTATAAGAGGATGAGTTTAACTGGAAGCTCTGTCTCCATGTGCTGTGAGTTAGAGCTGCAGTAAGAGGATGAGGTTATCTGGAAGCTCTGTCTCCATGTGCTGTGAGTTCGAGCTACAGTAAGAGGATGAGGTTAACTGGAAGCTCTGTCTCCATGTGCAGTTAGAGCTGCAGTTAGAGGATGAATGTAACTGGAAGCTCTGTCCATGTGCTGTGAGTTAGAGCTGCAGTAAGAGGATGAGGTTAACTGGAAGCTCTGTCTCCATGTGCTGTGTTAGAGCTGCAGTAAGAGGATGAGTTTAACTGGAAGCTCTGTCTCCATGTGCTGTGAGTTAGAGCTGCAGTAAGAGGATGAGGTTAACTGGAAGCTCTGTCTCCATGTACTGTGAGTTAGAGCTACAGTAAGAGGATGAGGTTATCTGGAAGCTCTGTGTCCATGTGCTGTGAGTTAGAGCTGCAGTAAGAGGATGAGGTTATCTGGAAGCTCTGTCTCCATGTGCTGTGTTAGAGCTGCAGTAATAGGATGAGGTTAACTGGAAGCTCTGTCTCCATGTGCTGTGAGTTAGAGCTGCAGTAAGAGGATGAGGTTAACTGGAAGCTCTATCTCCATGTGCTGTGAGTTAGAGCTGCATTTAGAGGATGAGGTTAACTGCAAGCTCTGTCTCCATGTTTTGTTCACAGGGTCCGGGTAGAAAGAGCAGGGTCACCTGTACCCAGCTGTCTGTCTATGAAGAGCGATGCTTCAATGGAACCTACACTTAACTTCAGAGGAGAGTTCACAGGAGATCAAAGGTAATTAAAAAGGTTTATATTGACACTACTGTTTAATTATACTTCAATGTCACTTGCACCTTTCTGGTGTAGGTGGATGTATTAAGTCATATTCAGATGTTCCCTGAATAAGAGCTGCTATAAGAGGATGAGTTGAACTGGAAGCTCTGTCTCCATGTGCTGTGAGTTAGAGCTGCAGTAAGAGGATGAGGGTAACTGGAAGCTCTGTCTCCATGTGCTGTGGGTTAGAGCTGCTATAAGAGGATGAGTTGAACTGGAAGCTCTGTCTCCATGTGCTGTGAGTTAGAGGTGCAGTAAGAGGATGAGGTTAACTGGAAGCTCTGTCTCCATGTGTTGTGAGTTAGAGCTGCAGTAAGAGGATGAGGTTAACTGGAAGCTCTGTCTCCATGTGCTGTGAGTTAGAGCTGCAGTAAGAGGATGAGGTTAACTGGAAGCTCTGTCTCCATGTGCTGTGAGTTAGAGCAGCAGTAAGAGGATGAGGTTAACTGGAAGCTCTGTCTCCATGTGCTGTGAGTTAGAGCTGCAGTAAGAGGATGAGGTTAACTGGAAGCTCTGTCTCCATGTGCAGTTAGAGCTGCAGTAAGAGCATGAGGTTAACTGGAAGCTCTGTCTCCATGTGCTGTGAGTTAGAGCTGCAGTAAGAGGATGAGGTTAACTGGAAGCTCTGTCTCCATGTGCAGTTAGAGCTGCAGTAAGAGCATGAGGTTAACTGGAAGCTCTGTCTCCATGTGCAGTTAGAGCTGCAGTTAGAGGATGAATTTAACTGGAAGCTCTGTCTCCATGTGCTGTGAGTTAGAACTGCATTTAGAGGATGAGGTTAACTGGAAGCTCTGTCTCCATGTTTTGTGCACAGGGTCCGGGTAGAAAGAGCAGGGTCACCTGTACCCAGCTGTCTGTCTATGAAGAGCGATGCTTCAATGGAACCTCCACTTAACTTCAGAGGAGAGTTCACAGGAGATCAAAGGTAATTAAAAAGGTTTATATTGACCCTACTGTTTAATTATACATCAATGTCACTGGCACCTTTCTGGTGTAGGTGGATGTATTAAGTCATATTCAGATGTTCCCTGAATTCGAGCTGCTATAAGAGGATGAGTTGAAATGGAAGCTCTGTCCATGTGCTGTGAGTTAGAGCTGCAGTAATAGGATGAGGTTAACTGGAAGCTCTGTCTCCATGTGCTGTGAGTTAGAGCTGCAGTAAGAGGATGAGGTTAACTGGAAGCTCTGTCTCCATGTGCTGTGAGTTAGAGCTGCAGTAAGAGGATGAGGTTAACTGGAAGCTCTATCTCCATGTGCTGTGAGTTAGAGCTGCATTTAGAGGATGAGGTTAACTGCAAGCTCTGTCTCCATGTGCTGTGAGTTAGAGCTACAGTAAGAGGATGAGGTTATCTGGAAGCTCTGTCTCCATGTGCTGTGAGTTAGAGCTACAGTAAGAGGATGAGGTTATCTGGAAGCTCTGTCTCCATGTGCTGTGAGTTAGAGCTGCATTTAGAGGATGAGGTTAACTGCAAGCTCTGTCTCCATGTTTTGTTCACAGGGTCCGGGTAGAAAGAGCAGGCTCACCTGTACCCAGCTGTCTGTCTATGAAGAGCGATGCTTCAATGGAACCTCCACTTAACTTCAGAGGAGAGTTCACAGGAGATCAAAGGTAATTAAAAAAGTTTATATTGACCCTACTGTTTAATTATACTTCAATGTCACTGGCACCTTTCTGGTGTAGGTGGATGTATTAAGTCATATTCAGATGTTCCCTGAATTCGAGCTGCTATAAGAGGATGAGTTGAACTGGAAGCTCTGTCTCCATGTGCTGTGAGTTAGAGCTGCCATAAGAGGATGAGGTTAACTGGAAGCTCTGTCTCCATGTGCTGTGAGTTAGAGCTGCAGTAAGAGGATGAGGTTAACTGGAAGCTCTGTCTCCATGTGCTGTGAGTTAGAGCTGCAGTAAGAGGATGAGGTTAACTGGAAACTCTGTCCATGTGCTGTGAGTTAGAGCTGCAGTAAGAGGATGAGGTTATCTGGAAGCTCTGTCTCCATGTGCTGTGAGTTAGAGCTGCAGTAAGAGGATGAGTTTACCTGGAAACTCTGTCTCCATGTGCTGTGAGTTAGAGCTGCAGTAAGAGGATGAGGTTAACAAGAAGCTCTGTCCATGTGCTGTGAGTTAGTGCTGCAGTAAGAGGATGAGGTTATCTGGAAGCTCTGTGTCCATGTGCTGTGAGTTAGAGCTGCAGTAAGAGGATGAGGTTAACTGGAAGCTCTGTCTCCATGTGCTGTGAGTTAGTGCTGCAGTAAGAGGATGAGTTTAACTGGAAAGTCTGTCTCCATGTGCTGTGAGTTAGAGCTACAGTAAGAGGATGAGGTTATCTGGAAGCTCTGTCTCCATGTGCTGTGAGTTCGAGCTGCAGTAAGAGGATGAGGTTAATTGGAAGCTCTGTCTCCATGTGCTGTGAGTTAGTGCTGCAGTAAGAGGATGAGGTTATCTGGAAGCTCTGTCTCCATGTGCTCTGAGTTAGTGCTGCAGTAAGAGGATGAGTTTAACTGGAAACTCTGTCTCCATGTGCTGTGAGTTAGTGCTGCAGTAAGAGGATGAGTTTAACTGGAAGCTCTGTCTCCATGTGCTGTGAGTTAGAGCTGCAGTAAGAGGATGAGGTTAACTGGAAGCTCTGTCTCCATGTGCTGTGAGTTAGAGCTGCAGTAAGAGGATGAGGTTAACTGGAAGCTCTGTCTCCATGTGCTGTGAGTTAGAGCAGCAGTAAGAGGATGAGGTTAACTGGAAGCTCTGTCTCCATGTGCTGTGAGTTAGAGCTGCAGTAAGAGGATGAGGTTAACTGGAAGCTCTGTCTCCATGTGCAGTTAGAGCTGCAGTAAGAGCATGAGGTTAACTGGAAGCTCTGTCTCCATGTGCTGTGAGTTAGAGCTGCAGTAAGAGGATGAGGTTAACTGGAAGCTCTGTCTCCATGTGCAGTTAGAGCTGCAGTAAGAGCATGAGGTTAACTGGAAGCTCTGTCTCCATGTGCAGTTAGAGCTGCAGTTAGAGGATGAATTTAACTGGAAGCTCTGTCTCCATGTGCTGTGAGTTAGAACTGCATTTAGAGGATGAGGTTAACTGGAAGCTCTGTCTCCATGTTTTGTGCACAGGGTCCGGGTAGAAAGAGCAGGGTCACCTGTACCCAGCTGTCTGTCTATGAAGAGCGATGCTTCAATGGAACCTCCACTTAACTTCAGAGGAGAGTTCACAGGAGATCAAAGGTAATTAAAAAGGTTTATATTGACCCTACTGTTTAATTATACTTCAATGTCACTGGCACCTTTCTGGTGTAGGTGGATGTATTAAGTCATATTCAGATGTTCCCTGAATTCGAGCTGCTATAAGAGGATGAGTTGAAATGGAAGCTCTGTCCATGTGCTGTGAGTTAGAGCTGCAGTAATAGGATGAGGTTAACTGGAAGCTCTGTCTCCATGTGCTGTGAGTTAGAGCTGCAGTAAGAGGATGAGGTTAACTGGAAGCTCTGTCTCCATGTGCTGTGAGTTAGAGCTGCAGTAAGAGGATGAGGTTAACTGGAAGCTCTATCTCCATGTGCTGTGAGTTAGAGCTGCATTTAGAGGATGAGGTTAACTGCAAGCTCTGTCTCCATGTGCTGTGAGTTAGAGCTACAGTAAGAGGATGAGGTTATCTGGAAGCTCTGTCTCCATGTGCTGTGAGTTAGAGCTACAGTAAGAGGATGAGGTTATCTGGAAGCTCTGTCTCCATGTGCTGTGAGTTAGAGCTGCATTTAGAGGATGAGGTTAACTGCAAGCTCTGTCTCCATGTTTTGTTCACAGGGTCCGGGTAGAAAGAGCAGGCTCACCTGTACCCAGCTGTCTGTCTATGAAGAGCGATGCTTCAATGGAACCTCCACTTAACTTCAGAGGAGAGTTCACAGGAGATCAAAGGTAATTAAAAAAGTTTATATTGACCCTACTGTTTAATTATACTTCAATGTCACTGGCACCTTTCTGGTGTAGGTGGATGTATTAAGTCATATTCAGATGTTCCCTGAATTCGAGCTGCTATAAGAGGATGAGTTGAACTGGAAGCTCTGTCTCCATGTGCTGTGAGTTAGAGATGCCATAAGAGGATGAGGTTAACTGGAAGCTCTGTCTCCATGTGCTGTGAGTTAGAGCTGCAGTAAGAGGATGAGGTTAACTGGAAGCTCTGTCTCCATGTGCTGTGAGTTAGAGCTGCAGTAAGAGGATGAGGTTAACTGGAAACTCTGTCCATGTGCTGTGAGTTAGAGCTGCAGTAAGAGGATGAGGTTATCTGGAAGCTCTGTCTCCATGTGCTGTGAGTTAGAGCTGCAGTAAGAGGATGAGTTTACCTGGAAACTCTGTCTCCATGTGCTGTGAGTTAGAGCTGCAGTAAGAGGATGAGGTTAACAAGAAGCTCTGTCCATGTGCTGTGAGTTAGTGCTGCAGTAAGAGGATGAGGTTATCTGGAAGCTCTGTGTCCATGTGCTGTGAGTTAGAGCTGCAGTAAGAGGATGAGGTTAACTGGAAGCTCTGTCTCCATGTGCTGTGAGTTAGTGCTGCAGTAAGAGGATGAGTTTAACTGGAAAGTCTGTCTCCATGTGCTGTGAGTTAGAGCTACAGTAAGAGGATGAGGTTATCTGGAAGCTCTGTCTCCATGTGCTGTGAGTTCGAGCTGCAGTAAGAGGATGAGGTTAATTGGAAGCTCTGTCTCCATGTGCTGTGAGTTAGTGCTGCAGTAAGAGGATGAGGTTATCTGGAAGCTCTGTCTCCATGTGCTCTGAGTTAGTGCTGCAGTAAGAGGATGAGTTTAACTGGAAACTCTGTCTCCATGTGCTGTGAGTTAGTGCTGCAGTAAGAGGATGAGTTTAACTGGAAGCTCTGTCTCCATGTGCTGTGAGTTAGAGCTGTAGTAAGAGGATGAGGTTAACTGGAAACTCTGTCTCTATGTGCTGTGAGTTAGAGCTGCAGTAAGAGGATGAGGTTATCTGGAAGCTCTGTCTCCATGTGCTGTGAGTTAGTGCTGCAGTTAGAGGATGAGTTTACCTGGAAACTCTGTCTCCATGTGCTGTGAGTTAGAGCTGCCATAAGAGGATGAGGTTAACTGGAAGCTCTGTCTCCATGTGCTGTGAGTTAGAGCTGCAGTAAGAGGATGAGGTTAACTGGAAGCTCTGTCTCCATGTGCTGTGTTAGAGCTGCAGTAAGAGGATGAGTTTAACTGGAAGCTCTGTCTCCATGTGCTGTGAGTTAGAGCTGCATTTAGAGGATGAGGTTAACTGCAAGCTCTGTCTCCATGTTTTGTTCACAGGGTCCGGGTAGAAAGAGCAGGGTCACCTGTACCCAGCTGTCTGTCTATGAAGAGCGATGCTTCAATGGAACCTCCACTTAACTTCAGAGGAGAGTTCACAGGAGATCAAAGGTAATTAAAAAGGTTTATATTGACACTACTGTTTAATTATACTTCAATGTCACTGGCACCTTTCTCGTGTAGGTGGATGTATTAAGTCATATTCAGATGTTCCCTGAATTCGAGCTGCTATAAGAGGATGAGTTGAACTGGAAGCTCTGTCTCCATGTGCTGTGAGTTAGAGGTGCAGTAAGAGGATGAGGTTAACTGGAAGCTCTGTCTCCATGTGTTGTGAGTTAGAGCTGCAGTAAGAGGATGAGGTTAACTGGAAGCTCTGTCTCCATGTGCTGTGAGTTAGAGCTACAGTAAGAGGATGAGGTTATCTGGAAGCTCTGTCTCCATGTGCTGTGAGTTTGAGCTGCAGTAAGAGGATGAGGTTAACTGGAAGCTCTGTCTCCATGTGCTGTGAGTTAGAGCTGCAGTAAGAGGATGAGGTTAACAGGAAGCTCTGTCTCCATGTGCTGTGAGTTAGTGCTGCAGTAAGAGGATGAGGTTATCTGGAAGCTCTGTCTCCATGTGCTGTGAGTTCGAGCTGCAGTAAGAGGATGAGGTTAACTGGAAGCTCTGTCTCCATGTGCTGTGAGTTAGTGCTGCAGTAAGAGGATGAGTTTAACTGGAAGCTCTGTCTCCATGTGCTGTGAGTTAGAGCTGCAGTAAGAGGATGAGTTTAACTGGAAGCTCTGTCTCCATGTGCAGTTAGAGCTGCAGTTAGAGGATGAATTTAACTGGAAGCTCTGTCTCCATGTGCTGTGAGTTAGAACTGCATTTAGAGGATGAGGTTAACTGGAAGCTCTGTCTCCATGTTTTGTGCACAGGGTCCGGGTAGAAAGAGCAGGGTCACCTGTACCCAGCTGTCTGTCTATGAAGAGCGATGCTTCAATGGAACCTCCACTTAACTTCAGAGGAGAGTTCACAGGAGATCAAAGGTAATTAAAAGGGTTTATATTGACCCTACTGTTTAATTATACTTCAATGTCACTGGCACCTTTCTGGTGTAGGTGGATGTATTAAGTCATATTCAGATGTTCCCTGAATTCGAGCTGCTATAAGAGGATGAGTTGAAATGGAAGCTCTGTCCATGTGCTGTGAGTTAGAGCTGCAGTAATAGGATGAGGTTAACTGGAAGCTCTGTCTCCATGTGCTGTGAGTTAGAGCTGCAGTAAGAGGATGAGGTTAACTGGAAGCTCTGTCTCCATGTGCTGTGAGTTAGAGCTACAGTAAGAGGATGAGGTTATCTGGAAGCTCTGTCTCCATGTGCTGTGAGTTAGAGCTACAGTAAGAGGATGAGGTTATCTGGAAGCTCTGTCTCCATGTGCTGTGAGTTAGAGCTGCATTTAGAGGATGAGGTTAACTGCAAGCTCTGTCTCCATGTTTTGTTCACAGGGTCCGGGTAGAAAGAGCAGGCTCACCTGTACCCAGCTGTCTGTCTATGAAGAGCGATGCTTCAATGGAACCTCCACTTAACTTCAGAGGAGAGTTCACAGGAGATCAAAGGTAATTAAAAACGTTTATATTGACCCTACTGTTTAATTATACTTCAATGTCACTGGCACCTTTCTGGTGTAGGTGGATGTATTAAGTCATATTCAGATGTTCCCTGAATTCGAGCTGCTATAAGAGGATGAGTTGAACTGGAAGCTCTGTCTCCATGTGCTGTGAGTTAGAGCTGCCATAAGAGGATGAGGTTAACTGGAAGCTCTGTCTCCATGTGCTGTGAGTTAGAGCTGCAGTAAGAGGATGAGGTTAACTGGAAGCTCTGTCTCCATGTGCTGTGAGTTAGAGCTGCAGTAAGAGGATGAGGTTAACTGGAAACTCTGTCTCCATGTGCTGTGAGTTAGAGCTGCAGTAAGAGGATGAGGTTATCTGGAAGCTCTGTCTCCATGTGCTGTGAGTTAGAGCTGCAGTAAGAGGATGAGTTTACCTGGAAACTCTGTCTCCATGTGCTGTGAGTTAGAGCTGCAGTAAGAGGATGAGGTTAACAAGAAGCTCTGTCCATGTGCTGTGAGTTAGTGCTGCAGTAAGAGGATGAGGTTATCTGGAAGCTCTGTGTCCATGTGCTGTGAGTTAGAGCTGCAGTAAGAGGATGAGGTTAACTGGAAGCTCTGTCTCCATGTGCTGTGAGTTAGTGCTGCAGTAAGAGGATGAGTTTAACTGGAAAGTCTGTCTCCATGTGCTGTGAGTTAGAGCTACAGTAAGAGGATGAGGTTATCTGGAAGCTCTGTCTCCATGTGCTGTGAGTTTGAGCTGCAGTAAGAGGATGAGGTTAATTGGAAGCTCTGTCTCCATGTGCTGTGAGTTAGTGCTGCAGTAAGAGGATGAGGTTATCTGGAAGCTCTGTCTCCATGTGCTCTGAGTTAGTGCTGCAGTAAGAGGATGAGTTTAACTGGAAACTCTGTCTCCATGTGCTGTGAGTTAGTGCTGCAGTAAGAGGATGAGTTTAACTGGAAGCTCTGTCTCCATGTGCTGTGAGTTAGAGCTGTAGTAAGAGGATGAGGTTAACTGGAAACTCTGTCTCTATGTGCTGTGAGTTAGTGCTGCAGTTAGAGGATGAGTTTACCTGGAAACTCTGTCTCCATGTGCTGTGAGTTAGAGCTGCCATAAGAGGATGAGGTTAACTGGAAGCTCTGTCTCCATGTGCTGTGAGTTAGAGCTGCAGTAAGAGGATGAGGTTAACTGGAAGCTCTGTCTCCATGTGCTGTGTTAGAGCTGCAGTAAGAGGATGAGTTTAACTGGAAGCTCTGTCTCCATGTGCTGTGAGTTAGAGCTGCATTTAGAGGATGAGGTTAACTGCAAGCTCTGTCTCCATGTTTTGTTCACAGGGTCCGGGTAGAAAGAGCAGGGTCACCTGTACCCAGCTGTCTGTCTATGAAGAGCGATGCTTCAATGGAACCTCCACTTAACTTCAGAGGAGAGTTCACAGGAGATCAAAGGTAATTAAAAAGGTTTATATTGACACTACTGTTTAATTATACTTCAATGTCACTGGCACCTTTCTCGTGTAGGTGGATGTATTAAGTCATATTCAGATGTTCCCTGAATTCGAGCTGCTATAAGAGGATGAGTTGAACTGGAAGCTCTGTCTCCATGTGCTGTGAGTTAGAGGTGCAGTAAGAGGATGAGGTTAACTGGAAGCTCTGTCTCCATGTGTTGTGAGTTAGAGCTGCAGTAAGAGGATGAGGTTAACTGGAAGCTCTGTCTCCATGTGCTGTGAGTTAGAGCTACAGTAAGAGGATGAGGTTATCTGGAAGCTCTGTCTCCATGTGCTGTGAGTTTGAGCTGCAGTAAGAGGATGAGGTTAACTGGAAGCTCTGTCTCCATGTGCTGTGAGTTAGAGCTGCAGTAAGAGGATGAGGTTAACAGGAAGCTCTGTCTCCATGTGCTGTGAGTTAGTGCTGCAGTAAGAGGATGAGGTTATCTGGAAGCTCTGTCTCCATGTGCTGTGAGTTCGAGCTGCAGTAAGAGGATGAGGTTAACTGGAAGCTCTGTCTCCATGTGCTGTGAGTTAGTGCTGCAGTAAGAGGATGAGTTTAACTGGAAGCTCTGTCTCCATGTGCTGTGAGTTAGAGCTGCAGTAAGAGGATGAGTTTAACTGGAAGCTCTGTCTCCATGTGCTGTGAGTTAGAGCTACAGTAAGAGGATGAGGTTATCTGGAAGCTCTGTCTCCATGTGCTGTGAGTTTGAGCTGCAGTAAGAGGATGAGGTTAACTGGAAGCTCTGTCTCCATGTGCTGTGAGTTAGAGCTGCAGTAAGAGGATGAGGTTATCTGGAAGCTCTGTCTCCATGTGCTGTGAGTTAGTGCTGCAGTAAGAGGATGAGTTTAACTGGAAACTCTGTCTCCATGTGCTGTGAGTTAGAGCTGCAGTAAGAGGATGAGGTTATCTGGAAGCTCTGTCTCCATGTGCTGTGAGTTAGAGCTGCAGTAAGAGGATGAGGTTAACTGGAAGCTCTGTCTCCTTGTGCTGTGAGTTAGAGCTGCAGTAAGAGGATGAGGTTATCTGGAAGCTCTGTCTCCATGTGCTGTGTTAGAGCTGCAGTAAGAGGATGAAGTTAACTGGAAGCTCTGTCTCCATGTGCTGTGAGTTAGAGCTGCAGTAAGAGTTTAACTGAATTCTGCTTCTCATGATTTGTTCACAGGATCCTACAGTCACTGGAGTCCAGCTGTTTAGATGAGAAGAGTTCAGATAAATTATCTTTCCCTAAACAGGTGAGTTCTGCTTTTTTTGATTGTTTTTAAGAGGTTATTGTGTGTTTTCTTCATTTGGTCAATTTAATTGGAATATATGTCATGCAAATATACAAACCCCAATTCCAAAAATGTTGGGACAGGGAAAAAAAAAAAGTTGACTGGGACGTCAACTGCTTGGAACATTGCACAGGTGATGCTATCATGACTGGGTATAAAAGGATATCAAAAGATTCTTGATATCTTATTTTCAGGTGCTCTTACAAGCGATACTATAACCTCTCTGCATTTGAATGGATCTCTATGGGAATTGGGGGGTGGGGCTAGATTAAGCTGTAAATTACACGGGAATAGTATGGAACACATGGTTGGCTTAATGGCTGTAAGTCATCAAGGGTCTATCGGGGAAGTGAGGTTTAAGGAAAAATGTCTTTATTTTTCTGAATCCAGCAGTTCAAACACTGATTGCTCTTGTTAAAATGCCCGGCACTCTGAATACTGAACACAAGTGGTATCGTGTCCAAAACCCCTCACTCAACCTACATTTAATTATTTTTAATAGATTTAATTTAATAATTATTATTAAAAATGACAATCATTAATTGAATCGCCAAATTTGTTGATAGGTCAGTCGAACAGTAACCTGGTGGATCAACCAACAAGTCAAAACAAGGTCTAAATCAGATCTTTAGATGAAATCATTTTATTACAGGAAAAATCCTCAATTAGAATAATGAATTGGAATCATACATTCATTTATGAACGTAGGCTCACTGTTTATAATTTACAAAAAGGAAGACATTAAAACAGATGTTAAATTGAAATTACCAGAAAAGAGAGAGATAAGGCAGAACTTGCCAGAATAATCCAATTTCGGCACAGGCGGAATAAATTAAAGCCAGCTATAAAAACTCAGCGGTCACGAGTTTACACAGCCAAGGTAAAACTTGTCTGTCTGTAGACTCCAGGAACTGCTGCAGCGCTCCACTCACAGAACTTCCCTGCTCTACAGCCCCCAACTTAGCCAGAAATACAATAAAAATTATTACCTACATTGACATTAAGACTTTCAATTGATGATTTCAATTTAATGTAACAGATTGGCATTCAAACTTAAAATGGAAAAGGAGACAATGTGGCCGTGTGGTATTCTCTGGCCATGCTGGGCTTTGACCTCATAAATAGTTTTGTGTCCTGATCTTTCGCTCAACAGGTCTTTTACCCGAAAGGTCTGAGGTATCAAACGAGCCTCAAGCTATCACTCTGCTGCCAGATATGCAGTAGATATGGATGTATCACTTTAAGGGCTCTATTTTCAAACCAGCGCAAGGGGACGGTATAGTCAAACGCAAGCTTGTTGACAGCATCAACGTCTCAAAACTCGCGCTATGGCGTTTCTCAGCAGTACCGCTAGGATCAACAAATTCTCAACATAACATCCTTTCGCTTGCGCTGCAGTGGGATGGGTGGCGCTGTCTGGGGCGTGTTCTAAAATACTTTCGGCTCAGTGACAATTTGAACCAACGAAAACCCATTGCGTTATGATCAGCTGGAACCACCTCTTAGCGGCAACGCAATAGACTCTGGCAATTTGGCAACTTATTAGTCATGTAGTTCTATGTAGTGTCTATAGGTGATGCCAACATTACACTTCCATTTAATGAACAAATAGCCTATAATTATTATTAATTAATTAATTTTAATTTAAACTACTAGAATAAAACAGGACAGCTTACAAGAAACTTACGATCATGTAGGCCAATAGCCTATAATATATAAATTACACATTGACACAGTTGAATCATAAGCCTACCATTTGAATCATAATTATGCCTACATCACCTAATGTAGGCTAATTAATGCATTCGCCACCTCCTCCCGTGCCTTCCGAACTTCTGGGAGACGAGGTGGTGTGGATTGTGATCCATAAATTACTACAGTCCTAGCCTGTACTTCTGTTGCAAGTATGTCTGATTCCTGTGCGGAAAATCGCTCTTGTCGTTGACGGTCCAGTGCGTTTGGGTTGCTCATTATGAAATTGCATGGAGCGATTGCGTTCCAACTGGCTTTTTTTAAAGCATGAGAACAACAATTTGATTGGCTACCATAGAGACACACCTTGGACATTTAAACCCAGCCTTTTAGCAATGCCGCCATCAGATGCGCCAAGATTGCCGTCATGAAATTACCAAATTTCTCGCCGACACGCCCTCAGAGCGATACCGCCAAGCGCTTACTCTTGTGTTCACCATTGCGTTTGGTTTATTAAAATAGAGCCCTAAGGGTTGTTTCTCCTGACAAATTTTCCTGAACTCTATGGAAAAATAAGTCAGTTTTTTAAACTTTCCATTTTTTATTTTAATTTGTTTGCCCCAGTCCCAACTGTTTTGGAACGTGTTGCAGGCATCAAATTTGGAATTTATTTACAAAAATCAATAAAGTTGATAAGGTAAAACATTAAATATCTTTTCTTTGTACCGTTTTAAATGTAAAAGAGAAATTAAAAATCACTGATTTCTGATTTTATGTGCATTTTATATACTGTCCCAACCTTTTTGTAATTGGGGTTTGTATAATATATATGTGATATATCTTACTAAAGGAAGAAATCCTCTCTGTCCTTCTGTCCGTCTGTATTTCGCTTTGCTCGACAACCGGGTACTGTATGAAGTTGAAATTCGCTAGGTGTATTGAACGTGACCCAAGGAAGTGCACTGCCAACTGTGAAGTTGCTTGGATGAGCGGTTCTCCAGAAAAGAAGCTATTTGTCCTAAAAACTATAGGAGGATATAATCTGAAGCAGCTAGAGGGTACTGTGACATCATCAGCTGCAGGCTGCATTGGAACATTATGAGCTGCAGAGGGTTTGCTGCTAAGACAACAATCGCTATATATCAAAACTGTTCAAGTGAAGTTGAAATTCGCTAGCTGTATTGCTCGGGACCCAAGGAACTGCAGTGTCGACTGTGAAGTTGATTGAATCTGCGGTTCTCCAGAAAGCTGCAAGCATCAATACCGGGGCCCAAGTAATCGGCACGTTTTGTATGGGCACGGGCACTGCCCTGGTAATATATAATGCATTTATTATGTTCATAATGCACTTTAACCTCATAGTCACTGTTCCACTTCAAATCCAGTGTGCTGGAGTACAGAGCCTAAACAACAACTAGAAATGTTGTCCTAACACTTTTGGAGTGCACTGTATAAAATATAATGCATTTCTAATGTTCATTAATGCCAAATATTGCACTTAACATTTATAACATATTACAACTTTGACAAATATTACTCCCAACCACAGTGTAACGTCATACTCCCATGATAAACCACCTTTTTATTAACACATTTTAAACATGCTTTATATCAAGAGGTATAAAAATTTCCCTGCATTTAAAAATAGGAAATATTTGGGAAGAAGAGAATCCTGAGTGGATGGCCATGCAAAAGAAGCCTTAGTGCTAATGCTAACGTGCTACACATTCGACCTCACGTCACTTTCCAAGATGGCAGCATGTCAGTTCTTGTCAGTGTTTGTGTCTAAAAACTTTTTTAAAAATTAAGTGTCTAAACCTTTTCTTAAAGTTTTTAAAGTGTCTTCAACCTGTGTTTTATATAGCCTACATATTCCTTTTGTGTCCATTTAAGGCATTCACAGTTTTATTTTGGGAAGAATAGCTACCTACAACATTTACAAAGATTCCGAGCTCTGCTCCTTTTTCGTTGCTGAGAAACTTTTAACCGAGAAGAAAACTAACCTGCGGGCATGGCTAATTGCGTAGCCTACCTCGGCTACCTGGATTTGATTCCCAGTCTGTGGATAAATGGGATTTTAAACCTGCATTAACCACATTTTACCTTCTGTAAAGTATGGACAAATCCATCCACTCCATTCCATCGGAGCGGACACATCACCCGCACACTCTTTGCTATTTACTCGACTGAAAGACAGTGAAAATGAAAATCGGTTTGGCTTTGCTTTGCCTACTGGTTTTCTGTGACTATACGGATGTTGGACTCCTTTCGGCGAGCGAATCTGACTACATCTTGCTTCCTCATTTAGATTTTTTGCACAAGGAAACTTTCTCTGTCCCACTTAAATGGAAAGGTATAGTAGGCTGCCGATGCACTTATTCTCTTTCAGTCTTTTTTTTATACGATGCCATAAATTTACTCCGCCTTCATTGCCTTTTCCTTTTGAAAGACTTGCTCAATATCTTTGCAAATTCTCCTCCTTTTACGAATTCTTTTATTTCAAAAACTGATATGCCGTATAAAACGGCAAAGCTTAGATTTCTGGTTATTCTCCTGTTAATAATTTCTGGAAATGTTAAACCTAATCCTGGTCCTGATGGCCCTATTCAATATCATACACCTGAGGATTTTAAAAGTAGGTCTGGCTTGGGCATTATTCACATTAATGTGCGTTTAATTTAATAGGCGGCAGTGTAGTATAATGGTTAAGGAACTGGTCTTGTAACCGAAAGGTTGCAGGTTCGATTCCCAGGTAGGACTCTGCCGTTGTACCCTTGAGCAAGGTACTTAACCTGAATTGCTTCAGTATATATCCTGCTGTAAAAATGAATGTATAAAAAATAATAAATAAATTTTTTAAGTTGTGTAACAACTTTGTGTAAGTCGCTCTGGATAAGAGCTTCTGCTAAATGCCTGTAATGTAATGTAATTTCTAAATTGGATATGGTAAAAAGATATTGGTGAATACAACTGATGGTGATATTGTTGTTTTATCTGAGACCTGGTTAACTAAATCTGTCCACGATAAGGATATTTGCATTGATGGCTATAATGTGTATCGCACTGATCGACCAAGAAAAGGTGGTGGTGTTGCTATTTATATTAAACACAAATGGAATGTTAATTTAGTGCTCTCTGAATCTTGCAGTGAGAAACTTGAGTTTTTGGCCATACAACTTGAAGTTTCTAAAGATCACTATGTCATGGTGGTAGGATGTTATAGACCTCCATCTGCAATTAGTAATTCCTTATTTACATTGATGAACTTGCTATCACAGATTTATTATAATGAGATTGTTGTGGTTGGTGATCTAAACTGGGACTGGTTGATGCCTGTATCTGACGCCTTTAAAGCGCAATGTGATTCCCTGAATCTAACACAAATAATTAACTCCCCTACAAGACCAAATTTAAAATGTCCTGAGAAATCATCACTTATTGATCTAGTCTTGACTAATGTCCCTTTTAAGTACTCTGCTATTGGTGTTTTTCCAAATCACTGTGTGATAGCTGCTGTCAGAGATACTAAGATCCCTAAATGCAAACGTCGTTTTGTTAAAAGGTGGAATATGAAGATGTTTAATGAACAAGGTTTTTTACATGATTTATTTTATTTTAAATGGAACAGAATTGCCCTTATTGATGATATCAAAACGGCTTGGAAGTTTTCTATGGTAGCTTCCTTGAAATTCTAAATAAACATGCGCCTATCCACCAATTTAGAATTAAGGGGCGGGATAAGCCCTGGTTCACAGCTGAGCTTTCAAGCCTGCTCTATGCACGTAATGTGGCCTGGGGGAAAGCAAGAAAGTCAGGTACTGATGCTGACTGGCTTCTCTTTAGACAGCTCAGAAACAAAGTTGAGTTTTATCTATCTGTAACTACAGAAAACTTAAATCGCCCAAGGAAATTCTGGAAAGCTGTTAAATCGTTATCTCCTTTCGATAACACAACTGACCTACCTTCTTGTTTAGTCAAGGATGCTGTTGCTGTGTCTGATAAGTTTGAAATGCTGAACTGTTTTAATAAGCATTTTATTTCATCTGGGCTCTTGTTTAACTCTATCAGCCCTCTTGATGTGGAATCTGTAAACGATGACAATACGGTTGGTGTTGCTCTTGTGGGGAGTTTAGGCTGGGTTTTGCTGTTTTGCTGTGAAGTGCATTGTGACAACTTGTTGTGAAATGCGCTATATAAATAAATATTGATTGATTGATTGATTGAACAAAATTTCAGTTTTGCCCCTTTCTCTGTTGCTGAGGTTGAAAAAGCTTGAAATAAATTGAATCCTAGAAAACCAGCTGGTCCAGATCTTTTGAAACCTAGTTTTTAAAAATTAGTAGCAGATTTTATAGCTGAACCTCTGACCCATCTTTTTAACCTTACCTTGGTCACAAATGAAATCCCAAAGGTATGGAAGGCTGCTTATGTTCTGCCCTTATTTAAAGGAGGGGATCCAACAGTGCTCAATAATTACAGACCAATTTCAAAACTTTCTGTATTAGCCAAAGTCCTGGAATCCCTGGTTTGGTGAGTGAACAGGTGAAGGAGTATTTATACACTCATAAAATACTATCTGGACATCAGTCAGGGTTCAGAAGAAATCATAGTACTGTTACTGCTGCCATGAAAGTTGTAAATGACATCATTGAAGCTTTAGATAATACGCAACATTGTTTGGCTCTTTTTATTGATTTGTCTAAGGCCTTTGACACAGTAGACCATGGTATTCTGATAAAACAACTTATTAATGCTGTAGGTTGGTTTGTCAACTACCTCACGGATAGGACTCAGGCTACCCAGATTGACGGTCTTACATCTGATATATAAACAGTTTGTAAGGGAGTCCCTCAGGGTTCAGTTCTGGGCCCACTCTTATTTACTGTATATATAAACTGCTTGGGAGAGGATGTCCCAAACACAGCCTTCCATTTTTATGCAGATGACACTGTTATTTATTGTTGTGCGTCTACTCGCAATAAAGCACTTCAATATCTGCAGAATGCTTTTAATAGAGTGCAGGCTCAGCTTTGTCGATTAAAGCGTGTCCTGAATGCAGAAAAAAACTAATTTATGATATTTTCAAACTCTTAAGAAAATCAAGTTTAATGAGAATATTGTTACTTTTCAAGGTAAACAAATTGAAGCTGTCTCCACCTACAAGTACACTGAGGGAAAAAAGAAACGCAGCAATGTCTTGAATATGGAAAACCTTTGCTACAAGTGTAGTACTTTCATAGAAATGTGTTCATTTCTTTTATACCTGATGACAAGTAAAACAGCTTTTGTGTTGAAGCATTGCAACTCCTCAGTCACACAAAATGCCATAAAAAACTTTTCGCCAAACGAAGTAATTGGCAACAATGCCTACGTATTCAGATCTCAATTGAGTCTCAGAAGTCTCTTAATTGAAAGCTCAGGTCACATAAAGCAAGAGGCCACCCTTCATCAGTTTCCGATGTTTCCATAATGCCACGAATGTCACGAGAAGAGATGGTGGCAGGAATGTCATGTGCCATTGTTGCGAGACACTTCAATGTCAGCCAGTCTACTGTGTCACGCCTACAGGCAAGATTTCAGCAAAGTGGACCGTCCAAGATCTGGTCATCCTCATGTGCCAACACCGGCACAGGACCGATACATCAGACTGACCCATCTGAGAAATCGCTTTAGACCTGCTGAACCCAATAGAACATGTGGGATGTGCTGAATCACAGCATCAGAAGACATGGTCCTCCACTTTCTAATGCACTTCTACAGGAATGGGAAAACATCCCAGATACAGATACAGACACTTATTGATTCTATGCAACAAAGATGCCAAGAAGCAGTAGCTGCCAGAGGTGGCCACACACATTATTAGTGTAACTTTATTGAAGTGTGACTCAGAATTGTTATTGGTTTTCTAGTGTTTTACAGTACAATTTTTTTACAGCTTACTTGTTCTTCATTTACATTGTTTATGTTAATGATATTGTTTGTTCATTATTAAATGAATTAGACGAAGATTGGTTGATGCTACATTTTTAGCTGTTCTTGATTATGGTGATCTGTTGTACATCTTATCTTGTGATCTTATTTCACACTCTGATACAGCACACCTCTTCATGTCTTTATTTCACACTCTGATACAGCACACCTCTTCATGTGTTTATTTCACACTCTGATACAGCACACCTCTTCATGTCTTTATTTCACACTCTGATACAGCACACCTCTTCATGTCTTTATTTTCACACTCTGATACAGCACACCTCTTCATGTCTTTATTTCACTCTGATACAGCACACCTCTTCATGTGTTTATTTCACTCTGATACAGCACACCTCTTCATGTGTTTATTTCACACTCTGATACAGCACACCTCTTCATGTGTTTATTTCACTCTGATAAAGCACACCTCTTCATGTGTTTCAGTCTCTCCTGCGCACTCTGATGAAGCTGAAGAAGGATGAAAAGTTGAAACTGTTTCAGAGCCATCTGAGTCAGTATTACCCAGAATGCAGAGAGACAGAGCAGGGGGATCCTGAGGCTCTGTACATAGTGGAGAAGATGCTGGAGACCTGTGGCAGTGAGGTGTCTCTGAAGATCACACTCCACATCCTGAGGAACATGAAGCAGAACGATCTCGCCGACTCACTGGAGAGAGATGTACAGCACAGTAAGAGTTTTCTCTCATTGCTTCTGTGTGCAAATATGTAAAAGGCATATGCTAAATATAATTTACCATTACAATCGGGATAAACAACAATCGTATGCAACCTTGCTATACAGACTATTCATTAATCATGATTAAGGCTGGGTTTTTGTCACAGAAAATATTGACTAAAGACATGGAGAAAACTGAAAAAAGTGTCATGAATCAGATTTTTATAATAAATCATTAATGTCAAAGAAAGCAGTAAAACGGGGGAAAGTCACAGAACTACCAATAGAAATGGCAAAATAGGCTACCCAACCGTGATATTACAAAAAAGTTGGGATAGTGTATAAAATGTAAATAAAAACATAAATCATTGATTTTCAAATCCTTTTTGACCTGTATTCAATTGAAAACAGTACAAAGACAATATATTTAGGGCCTGATTTACTGAGACCTTTAGCGGGTGCAAAACCATTTAGCACACGTTAAACCAATAACATGACCAATCATGGTATTTGTTTTGCATCAATCATTGGTCATGTTATTGGTTTTGCGTGTGATAAAAGGTTTTGCATCCGCTTAAGGTCTTAGTATATCAGGCCCTTAATGTTTTAACTAATCAACTTTATTGTTTTTTGTAAATATATGCTCATTCTAAATTTGATGACTGCAACACGTCCCAAAAAAGTTGGGACAGGGGCATGTTTACCACTGAGTTACATCACCTTTCCTTTTAACAACACTCAGTAATCTTTTGGGAACTGAGGACACTAATTGTTGTAGTATTGAAAGCGGAATTTTTTCCCATTCTTGCTTGATATAAGACTTCAGCTGTTCAGCTGAGACAGGTCTGGACTGCAGACAGGCCAGTCTAGCACCCGCACTCTCTGACTATGAAGCCACGCTGTTGTAACACGTGCAGAATTTGGCTTGGCATTGTCTTGCTAAAATAAGCAAAGTTGTTGTAAAGATGACAGCATATGTTGCTCCAAAATGCATATGTACCCTTCAACGTTAATGGTGCCTTCACAGATGTGCGAGTTACCCATGCCATGGGCTCCAACTCACAAATATAAAAAAACTTTATATTTATATTTTATATAAGCTATATTTTCTTACATTTTTATACAGCTACCCCACAAATGACCCCACACAAGACCCATACAAAGTTGGTACAGGACTTTTGAAAACATGTCATTATGGTTATTGTGTATTTATTATTTCATCTCAACAAATTAGGAAAAGTGTGTCAAGACAAAAAAATGAGGTTAACTGGTTTTTAAGAGACGTCAAACATTGAATCGGGTCAAATTTACCCGAAACATAACATGAGGGTTAAACATATCTGCCTGCTGCAACGTCCCCTCCCCCCATGCGCTCCCCAAGCACTGCAGAACAGCCGCATTTCTACTTGAGGAGAAGAATATAATCTAGACTACATTAGTTACAATAAATGTGTAACAATAATGAAGGCTATCACCCAACATGTTTTAAAGTTCTTGTGTGTCACTTGGGAATAGTAGTCTTGCTATGATATGTGCAAAATAAATGAGGCTCAACCTCAAAAAATGCAAGGTTCTCCATGTCTGCCATGCTAAACTTAACCCAATCTTACCCATGCTTACCATCAATCAGGTCCCCCTGGAAACCTGTGAAGCAATCAGAATCCTAGGGGTTACTATCCAAAGCAACCTCAAATGGGATAAACAGGTTGATCACATGATCACTGCAGCCAACAGGAAACTGTTTGCATTGCGCAGGCTAAAAAAGTTTGCCATTTGACTCTGACATGGTTTCCATTTACACTGGCTATGTACGCTCCGTTTTGGAGTACGCCGCACCTGTCTGGCATAGCTCTCTCACCACTAGGCAGACCGCTAGGATGGAGAAGATGCAGAAACCTGCTTGCCGGACCATTCTTGGTTGTAGGTATACCATCTACTCAGATGCACTATCAACCCTCTGACAGACGCTCCAGTCTGAGTCTCGCCTTTGCACGGAATCTGTTCAAATCCAGCTTCAGGGATTGGCTGCCCTAACCTGGCTAACACGATGACGTGGTCAGGCAGCACCAAGCTGACCCACTACATCTGGGAAGGCTGTCATTGTTAGTGTAATATGCGCTCAGAATTTTATATAATAGGTGCATATAATTCAATGCGCAACACCCCGCGCCTGTCAATCATTAGCTTATTAGCTACTCCCCCCATACCGGAAAAACAAACGTGGAGTTTGCCAGAAAAGGTTTCTTCTCCGTTAAACAAACTATGTACATGTTGCAAAGAAGCAACAATGACAACGCGTTGGCTTTCGTGACATAGGCTGCAACTTGGTCAAAGACGTAAACAAACAGAAACAGCAGGACTAGGAGGACAGTAATTGTTGAGGCGGTGCTTAATTAAAACAGCTTGTGATTCGTTCAATTCGAAATGTGGATATCCAACCAGCGTAGGTTGCCTGAGCGCACAGCCCCTTCATTATCTACGTAATTTGCCAACAAGATCAAAGCCACCTCACCAGAATCCAGACTCGAGCGTTAGCCAGGGTAGGCTGCCCCCCCTTCGCAAGGAAGTCTCAGGGCGACAGACCCGCAACAGCAAAAAGCTTGCAACAGCATAAAGCTTGCAACAGCATAAAGCTTGCAACAGCATAAAGCTTGCAACAGCAAAAAGCTTGCAACAGCATAATGATTGCAACAGCAAAAAGCTTGCAACAGGAAGGCACCAAACAGAAAGAGCTTCAAACTCACCTTTACCCTATCTTGCTGGACTTTTAAATCGATATGGGTTTTAGTTTTCCACATGTTAGTCTAGGATATATCTATTTATTTATCAAAAAATTGTTAGAGCAATGTAATTCAGTTTTTTAAATAAAATAGTGTTTTTAAGAACCTGTAAATTTGCTGAAATTAACAATAAACAATAAATTAACAACCTTTTTTTAACCGACAGCTAATTGATTTTTGCCATCATAGGGTTAATTCAGTTACTCAGTTACACAACATGTACACAAAGGCATTTAAATGAAAATACAGCACAAAACTGTGATTATGGGGGCAAGAAAATGGACATGACTTTAAATATCCCTGAGAGGGATTCAAAGCAGGAACTCAAAATCCAGTAACTGAACCACTTTCCCATCAGACAGACTGCTCTGAGTTTGTATCCAGGGTTAAACCCCATCATACAGACTGCTCTGAGTTTGTATCCAGGGTTAAACCCCATCATACAGACTGCTCTGAGTTTGTATCCAGGGTTAAACCCCATCATACAGACTGCCCTGAGTTTGTATCCAGGGTTAAACCCCATCATACAGACTGCTCTGAGTTTGTATCCAGGGTTAAACCCCATCATACAGACTGCTCTGAGTTTGTATCCAGGGTTAAACCCCATCATACAGACTGCTCTGAGTTTGTATCCAGGGTTAAACCCCATCATACAGACTGCCCTGAGTTTGTATCCAGGGTTAAACCCCATCATACAGACTGCTCTGAGTTTGTATCCAGGGTTAAACCCCATCATACAGACTGCTCTGAGTTTGTATCCAGGGTTAAACCCCATCATACAGACTGCTCTGAGTTTGTATCCAGGGTTAAACCCCATCATACAGACTGCCCTGAGTTTGTATCCAGGGTTAAACCCCATCATACAGACTGCTCTGAGTTTGTATCCAGGGTTAAACCCCATCAGACTTCTGATTTCTGCTAATTTATTATATTTATGACGCAATAATATGCATAATTGAGAGGTGTGTAAAACACTGTGTGATAGATGTGTAACACTGTGTGAGAGGTGTGTAACACAGTGTGAACTGTGTAAAATACTGTGAAAACTGGCTGCATACATATTTTTATTGACTGTTTCTTCTTGAAATCTGTTATTGAATGGGAAATGTTCATCTTATTTTAAACATAATTATTTCTCATATTTCCTCTCTTCAGATGAATCCATAAAAAGAGCCCAGCAGACCCTGAAAACTGATCTGAAGAGGAAGTTTCAATTCATATTTGAAGGTTTAGCAAAGCAGGACCACCAAACCCTCCTGAATGAGATCTATACAGAGCTCTACATCACAGAGGGGGGGAGTGGGGGGGTCAATAATGAACATGAGGTCAGACAGATTGAGACAGCATCCAAGAGACAAACCTCACAGGAGACTGCAATCCTCTGCAATGACATCTTTAAGCCTTTACCTGGACAAGAGAAACCCAGAACTGTGCTTACAAAGGGCATCGCTGGCATTGGGAAAACCGTCTCTGTGCAGAAGTTCATTCTGGACTGGGCAGAAGGAAAAACCAATCAGGACGTTGATTTCATCTTCACTCTTCCTTTCCGAGATCTGAATCTGAAGAAGGAGAGAGAATTCAGTTTGATGCAACTTCTGCAGCACTACTTTCCACAACTGAAAGAGATCAAAAGTATTGAAGGTGATGACGTCAAAGTTGTGCTTATCTTTGATGGTCTGGATGAGTGTCGACTTCCTCTACATTTCCAGAGCAATAAGATCTGCTGTGATATAACAGAGTCATCATCAGTGGATGTGCTGCTGACTAACCTCATTCTGGGGAATCTGCTTCCCTCTGCTCTCCTCTGGATCACCTCCCGACCAGCAGCAGCCAATCAGATCCCTCCTGAGTGCGTCCACCAGGTGACAGAGGTACGAGGGTTCAATGACCCACAGAAGGAGGAGTACTTTAAGAAGAGAATCAGAGATCAGAACCAGGCCAGCAGAATTATCTCACACATAAAGTCATCCAGGAGTCTCTACATCATGTGTCACATACCAGTCTTCTGCTGGATTTCTGCTACTGTTCTGGAGACAATGTTGGGTAAAGTAAAGTGGAGAAAGTCGAGTAGAGATCTGCCCAAAACTCTGACTGAAATGTACACACACTTCCTGCTCATTCAGACTAATGTAAAGAATCAGAAGTATCATGGCACCAATGAGACAAACCCAAAGAAAATGTCAGAGTCAGATACAGAAATCATCCTGAAACTGGGGCAGCTGGCTTTTCTACAGCTGAAAAAGGGCAATCTGATATTCTATGAAGAGGACCTGAGAGAGAGTGGCATTGATGTCAGTGAAGCTTCAGTGTACTCTGGGGTGTGCACAGAGATCTTTAAAGAGGAGTGTGGGTTGGATCAGGAGAAGGTCTACTGCTTTGTGCATCTGAGCATTCAGGAGTATCTGGCTGCCTTGTTTGTGTTTCTTTCATGTGTAAATGAGAACAGAAATGTACTCAGAGAATCTGAACCTCACAGTGACAGAGTGCAGCTGTCTGAGTTACACAGGAGTGCAGTGGATCAGGCCTTCCAGAGTAAGAATGGACACCTGGACCTTTTCCTCCGATTCCTTCTTGGCCTCTCTCTGGACCCCATTCAGACTCTCTTAGGAGGCCTACTGACACAGACACACAAAGCAAACCCCATTGCTACTTTCTTTCAAAGACCACAGGCACAGACAGAAAGCAGATCAAAGAGCATTAAGAAAACAGTCCAGTACATTAAGGAGAAGATCAGAGAGGAATCTTCAGCAGAGAGGACCATCAATCTATTCCACTGTCTGAATGAACTGAATGACAACTCTCTTGTGAAGGAAATCCAGAATTCCCTGAGATCAGGAAAACATTCTGGTAAAAAGCTGGAACCAGACCAATGTTCAGCTCTGGCCTTTGTGTTACTGATGTCCGAGGAGATCCTGGATGAGTTTGACTTGAAGACCTACAACACATCAGCAGCAGGTTATCAGAGACTCCTACCTGTAACCAGGAACTGCAAGAAGGCCATGTGAGTATTATGTCATTAATAAAGTTTATTATAAAGATTATAGACAGCATATTTTCTCACTTTCTACTTCTAATGAGAATGTTGTGGAATAAAGCCACTCTGAGGTTCGGACTGGTGAAATTCAAGAAGTTTTATTCATGCATATACATGGAGAATAAACACATCAATGTCAGTCAGTGTCCATTCTAAAGTTTCACAAAAGAAGCCTTCATACTTATACACTTTTGGTTATACAAAACAGGATAGAGACCGTCCTCCTTTCCCACCCTTAATTGTTTTGGGAACATCAACCTTGTTTCTCACCCTCAGCCCCCCCTGACCCAAGGCCTCACGGCCTTGGTTCCAGACATGCATACAGACACAGGTGGGAGAAGAGTTTATTATGGTTTCGTTTCCCAAGCAGTTTCTTCAGTTCACACACTCAAAGCATTTCTTCAGTCAATTATCCTGCTCACAGTTTTCAGCTCTTGGCAGCACGCAAACAAGGCCCAGAGCGAGGTCACAAAGCCCTCAGGTTATACAGGTTATATCATTTTAATTTTTATAATTACTGAAACTTCCACAAGAATAAAGTTCAATAAAATTGTTGGGTAAAAATTTGTTAAATTATTACTATTTCTGAATCAAGATGTTACAACAGCTTAATGCCCTCATTTAATGTTCTGAATCGAGAATATAAGCAGCATCAAAAACTCCAAAACTTCACTTTATTTGATTTAATTTACTTATTATTTTCAAAGATACCAATTCTCAAATAAACAATTAATTTGTTGATAGATTAATCTGATGGGTAAACGTTTGTCAAAACATAAAATTCAAATGAACGAAAGGCTATATTAAGATAAGGGACCCTATTTTGGTGTCTTGCACAGAAACAGAATATATTTCACCTGCGCCAGGTTTGGTAGTTTTATGGTCTGCAGTAGGGGTGTGCAGCGATGCCACTATCTGTATCTGTATCTGTTCAACCATTAACAATATCTGTATCCGTATCTGTATTCGGATTAGAAACCGGAAGTGGGTGTGGCTTCGACCGGAAGTTGTGTTATAGGAAATGTGATCATTTTGAGTCTAAAATTAATTGTTATTGCAATTTATGAGTGTTCACCCCCCTCACTGTCTTTTTTTACTTTTAAAAACTTTTTATAAGAACTATATTCTGTACTTTATACTTATTTATCTATTGTTTTGTTTTGTTAACCTATTTGAACCCCCCACCCCCTAACTGGGGGACACTGAACAATAATTTTGTATAAGAACTGGAAAATATCTGAGGTACAATATATAATCAACTCAGAATGAAAAGGCAGTTTTACAAAAATCAAACCATTTCATTATACATTTGAATGGAAACTATTTCCACAATGACAGCCCTTTCTGCCTGTTGTGATTTCATATTGTACTTTTTTGTTATTTTTTTATTTTACTATATGAACTTGAATACATAAATGATTATGTATAGTAATATTATTATAATTACTATTATTATTATGCTTTATAAGATTCAAGGAGAAGACTTTGAGAAGGATTATAGCCTAATGATTTATTGAGAAAACACTCGAAATGAAAAAAGTGAACAGTCCAACAAGATGCATTTCTGAGCTAGCAGTAACAACAAAGTTCTAGAACACCTGAAAAGCTTTTAATTCAAGAAAATGAAAAAAAGTCAGGACATGGCTGCATTCCAACAGCTTTTAATAACCATTGGTTAAACTGATCACCACGACAAGCCTAGTTAAAACATTTTTTTCTGCAGTGTAAAATGTCACATTTTCGTTTTATTAATTGCGTTGCAAGTTTGGGCTCATGGAATGGCGAGATTGACGGAATTGCTTACGCAGCAATACGGAGGGAGAACGGATGGTCTGTACAGTTTAAAAATACAAACAACACTACTAGAATAAATAAAAGAATGAATTCGATAGCCAGTAAGTGACATTTCAAAACGGGAAATAGGTTACTGATTCTAGCTGTTCCTTTGCTTTCTTTTAAAAGGTGTTCTTACGTTCTGAAAAAGTGGCGAGATTAAGGGCAGCTAAATTCAAGCGAGCAGCATTAAAGGGATATCGTTTGCATGCAAGATGTTGAGATTCTTCATTTAACATTTTGTTTCTTTTTCTTTTGCTCTCACAAGATTGACATAGGCCTATATAAACAAGGCACACTGTTTGATTATAGCGAGCACGTTAAAGATATAGGTTGAGTATCCGAGTCACATGGCCCATATCGAACGGCTCCATCCCTAATGATATATTTTAATGTTTTAATCAACAATAAACAATACAATGTTTAATTATGTAAAGTTCATAAGAGGCTAGATTTCCCTGCTGCAATTATTTCCCGCATCCAAATTATGAACTGGCAACTTCGGATCCGTTCCGGATCCGTTTCCAACCCACTATCCGTGCACTTCTGGATTTCGGCGTCGGGCACACCCCTAGTCTGCAGTAAACCCGTGTCAACATGGATTGGGGAGCGCAATAAGGGCTGTGTCAATAGAAACATTCGGCACTGTGCACGTTTGATGTTGAATAATGCGTTTCTGCAAACAAAACCAGTTTTAACTCAAACGCTGGAGTATTGTGCTATTTTAGTGGCGTTATGAATGCGGTACACGACTGCATGAACGCATACCACTGATGCGACAGACTATTTGACTATTTGAAATGCAAGCTTTGTTTAGTGATGCAGTCCATAGTCCAGTTAGACTGCATCTGTATGGTGTTAATAGTGTGAGCTACTTGAATGAGAGACACAAGGAAGGTGGGAGACCGGCACTACATCCATCAAATAGTGTAAAACAAGC
The DNA here is from genome assembly GCA_029718625.1 of Synaphobranchus kaupii. Taxonomy (NCBI): domain Eukaryota; kingdom Metazoa; phylum Chordata; class Actinopteri; order Anguilliformes; family Synaphobranchidae; genus Synaphobranchus; species Synaphobranchus kaupii. The sequence continues at coordinate 3,841,144 of CM056389.1, forward strand.
ATTTGTTAAAATCGTAGATATTGACTCAATATATTGAGCCCAGAACACTGTGGAGCTGTTTCCTTAGTTAGTGTACATTCATCTTTTCAAGTGCATGTCTGAAGTGAATTAAACTTAGTTGAAGCGGTGAAATGTTTTTGTTTATTTTTAATGTGGTATTAAAAAGAAAATTGACAGCAAAGAAACATAAAAGCTTTCGTAAATTCAAACTAAACGCAGCGTCTTCTTTCCCGTCCTCTGATTCACAAGCGCGATGCTGCCAAGTTGAAACAGTAGCAGCAGCAGCACGATGGAGAGGCCGACTGGAGGGGTGTCTCTGCCAGCTGCCTCCTGCTCCTGGCCAGTCTGGGAATATTCACCCTGCGCAATTGTTATTAAATTAGCAGCTGGCTGTGGCGCTAACACACTGGGCTCTATCTTAGCTCTATCGCCGCTAAGCGGCATTAACCCAAACGCAAGCGTCTTTGTGAGTTTCAGACCGGCGCTGTGCTGTTGTCATTTTACCGTCCAGAGCTCACGTTGTTTAAATAGCAAGTAAACTTGCGCTGAACTGGGCGGGTTGGTCTGGCCAGGATAATTTTTGGCGTATTGCTATCTTGAGGCAGCAAAAAGCATTTGCACTAAAACCACCACCACAAACCTGGTCTGAAGACATGTCACAGTTATTTTAACGGCACAATATTAAGATAGCAATATGCGTCTAACATGGACGCGTGCACAACGTGCATACACCCTCCTCTTGTCTGTTACTCACACAGGGGTGCACACTAAACATGGATAAAAATATCAAGATTAGCCTACAATGTGAAATTCTATTGTGTACATCAAAAAATACATAATAATAAAAGGGTCCATTGGACAAGGACCACATACCTGTCTCTCAGTGAAGGGCAGTGCTGCCTTAAATTGCGTTTATCCCACCAGATTTTAACAAACTTCTATCATCTCCTGGCAGCTGAGCTGGAGACAAATGCCTGCTGTCCCTATATGCACTCCTATATGCAATGAATACATTCAAGTCCCCATCACACCTGTCAGCCAGGAACCGGTAAAACAGGAGTTCAGGGTGAAGTTTGGAATTCCTGGGGTTCTCCCCCAGCAGAGAACGCTGTTATATATGTGACACATAAGGGAGCCCACTCCATCAACATCCTGGCGATGCGCAATGCTACGTGTAAGGTTACGCACATATTCGCTAATTATCCTGGATCAAGCTATGACTCTGTTGGCCAATAGTTCCTGTAATCTTCCGAGGGGACAATCTTCTGTTAGGGGACAATGGCTATCCAATAAAAACTTTGCTGGTAACACCTATATCATGCCTAATGCACTAATTGACATTCAATCAAAAACTCAAGACAACAGAGTGGACTGCTGAAAATGTGTTTCAGATGTCTGGAACATTACAATACAACATGTAGGTAAATGGAATGGTTTTGACTGAAAAAATTTACAAACTCTGTCCAGTGAAAATGGTATTTTTTGTTTTTCAAATAGCCTACGGTCCTGGGGATTCGCTGTGCATGTGTTTTTTCGATACGGTTCAAAAAACTGAGATGAATGTAAATTTCACCATTTAAACTGAATTTTTAACACTATTCTTCCTTCTTCATATTTTTTTAATTAAAGTGACCAGGGGCTCTATCTTGGCGATCTTAGCGCTTGGTCTAAGCGCATGGCGTTAAGTGCATTTAGGGCGTGTCCAAGTCCACTTTTGCTAGTCTGATGGCGTGATTTTTTAGCGCTAAGCACGGCGCAACGTGCAAATGGGCTGAACCTAGTCTCTTCATTAATTATTGGTGTGTCTTGGGCGTGTCATGCAATAAACCAATCAAAATGTCAATCCCATTCCCTTTAAAAGCCTGCTTTTCCACCTTGACAGATTGCTTATATAATGGCGAAACAGACATGCTCATGCGTGTTTAGTGCGATCAAGGAATAGGCTATGTCGATCAATAGTATGATCAATATTATTCGGACTAACCATTATGAGTTACCGGTAATTCCCGACAGTGCTGTTATTTTACAAAATATATGCGGTTAAATTTCGTTAAAAGCACCTGCAACAGCTGAGAATAAGCTATCAATGGCTTCCGTCTCACCTTAGAAAACGCCAAATTAGCCTGCTTTTTTAACAAATTTTGTTTGATTATGCAATGAAACATTGTCAAACATCAATTCCATGCAGATGTTCTCAGTTCAAGCTTCATCTGAAGTTCATTACCTGCATTCTAATATTGATTAATAACATAAATACCATTATTTTGCCTTAACAATGACACAATACAATAGAGCTGTCAGGCTGGCAACCCATAGGTTTAGGCATATTTTCCCTTGTTTTATAATGTCCTGCTTATGGAAATGTGACCAACCTGTTTTACTGTAGCGTAATGCTTTAAAACAATCCACTTTCCCAAGAAGACTGTTAAAAGTGCGATTTACAGCAGGGGAAACAGATCTGCTCCTGCAGAGAATGGCATTAAAATTAATTGTGAATTAATTGTGTAACGTGCTGCAAATTTGTTTTTGTTTCTAATTAGATGCTTAGTTCTCTTTAAAATCGTTTTGTTCAGTTATGGAACAACAGGTAAAATTAGCAGGGTTTTAATAAGCTTAGAGTATGGAAACCTTGTCACTGTGTAATTTAAAAAAATATGAAGGACGTAGAATAAGGTTCAAATTCAGTTAACATGGTGACATTTATCTCCGTTTTTCATACTGTATCGAAAAAACTGTATGCACAGCGAATCCGCCGTAGCCTAGGCCATTTGAAAAACAATAAAAGCAATACTGGACAAGGTTTTGAACGTTTTTCAGTCAAAACCAAAACTTACAGGCTGTATGCTGTAGGCCTAGAGAGCTGTGTTATAATGACATCTGAAGCGCATTTTCAGAACTCAAATGTCCATCTATTGCAGTGCACGTGTTTTCCATTGAATGACAATTCACGCATTAGGTGTAAATGACAATTCGCGCATTAGGCTTGATATAGGTGTTATCAGCAAAGTTTTCAATAGATAGCCATTGTCCCATAACAGAAGATTGTCCCCCCGGAAGATTAGGCTACAGGAACTATTGGCAAATATAGCTTGATCCAGGATAATTGCGAATAGTCTATACATGTAACCTTACACCGCCTGGATGTTGATGGAGTGGGCTGAAAGTAATTTAATGCGGCATTCCCCTTCGCGGAGGGACAGGTAGCCGATGTGGTCTTTGACCTATGGGCCCCTTTATTATTATGCCTTTTATGATATAGCCTACACAATAATAATATTTCACATAGTAATCTTGATATTTTTAGTTATACTTGTGCGCGCCCCTGTGTGTAACAGACAGGAGGGTGTACGCGCGTTGTGCACACGCCTATGCAGACGCACTTATATGGGCCATTCTACAAAAGTCATGCAAATTGCTGTCCCTCTCTGATAAAAGTAAGAAATTGACCAATAAAATCTTTCAATGCTATATAATTCATTAGATCATGTTATGTTTTAATATAATCCAAGATATAAATTGCAGTAATAATAGTTACATTTATCCAAAATCAACACTTATACTCTTGGGTGTATAAATTCCTATTGGGAGATGGCTGTCCCCACTATCAACCCTTAAACTGGTGCATTAAAAAATAATACCCAAAATATTTTTGCCAATTATTTGACTTCTCTCATTCAATAAAGCATGTGAATTTTTATCAAATATAAGTTAAAATAATGCAATCTATTTTGTAATAAATTTTATAATTCAAAAAACCTATCGAAAAAATGCTGTCCCCAATTTTTACGTCACAACCGAAATGTACACTGTTTGAGTTTGTGCAGTGAACCTGCTTGTAGCCACACACCCCTTTTTTAACCAGGAAATTAGACAACCTTCATATGAATCAAGGCCACATGGTGAGTAGCTAGGTTTTAGCGTTTTGATATAATTGTCCTTCAAAGTATGGAAATTAGTCTGTGGTTTTAAGAGATGTCACACCCAAACACCCAAGTTTTCATATTAGAGAAAAAAAGTTGATTTCATAACTGTAGATTTGATTAAAAGGAAGGTGCATCTGCACAGAGAAGTGGTTGCTAACCATGTGCTTGCTAAATCTTTTGTTTAGTGGCCGAAATGAGCCAAAATTGTCACTACCGAAACAAATGGTATTGTTTTGACAGGCCTGTTTCGGTTGGTGACACTTGTCCGTAAATTCTTATTAAAGACAATCAATGCACATGTACAAACCTCAATTCCAAAAAAGTTGGGACAGTGTATAAAATGTAAATAAAAACAGAAGGCAATGATTTGCGAGTCCTTTTTGTATTCAATTGAAAACAGTACAAAGACAAGATATTTCATGTTTTAACTAATCAACTTTATTCTACATTTCATTCTTTATTCAGCTCATTCTACATTTGATGCCTGCAACACCTCCCAAAAAATTTGGGACAGGGGCATGTTTACCTTTGTGTTACATCACCTGTCCTTTTAACAACACTCAGTAATCTTTTGGGAACTACAACACTAATTGTCTTGGCATTGTCTCTGAAATAAGCAGGGATGTCCCTGAAAAAGCGATTGTCTAGATCGCAGCAAATGTTGCTCCAAAATGCATATGTACCCTTCAGCGTTAATCGTGCTTTCACAGATGTGCAAGTTACCCATGCCATGGGCACTAACACACCCCCATACCATGACAGACGCTGGCTTTTGAACCTTGTGTTGGTAACAATCGAGATGGTCCTTTTCCTCTTTGGCCGGGAGAACACGACGTCTATTATTTCCAAAAACAATTTGAAAGGTGGACTCGTCAGACCACAGCACACGTTTCCAATTTGCGTCAGTCCATCTCAGATGAGCCCAGAGAAGTCGGCGGCGTTTCTGGATGTTGTTGATATATGGCTTACGCTTTGGGTAGTAGAGTCTTAACTTGCATTTGTAGATGCAGTGACAAATTGTGTTTACTGACAATGGTTTTCTGAAGTATTCCAGAGCCCATGTGGTTATATTCATTAAAGAAGCATGCCGTTTTTAATGTAGTGCTGTCTGAAGGATCGAAGGTCAAGGGCATTCAATATTGGTTTATGGCCTTGCCCGTTTTCTCCAGATTCTCTGAATCTTTTACTAATATTATGGACTGTAGATGGTGAAATCCCTAAATTCCTTGCAATCGTGTGTTGAGAAACATTGTTCTTAAACTGTTGGACTATTCGCTCCAGTGTTTCCCCTAGGATGGAGTTGTAGCAGTGGAGGTGAAGCACTTATATATATATATATATATATATATATGTATAATTTTTTTAAAAATTCCTATAAAACATGTATTGTGCACTCACAAAGTGCACCCTGCCGGGAGGTTTCTTTGTGTCTGCCGGCACCAGAGGGGCTCTCGAGGCCTAAGTACATACAGTACAGTACAAGGACAACTACAGGCAGGGGCGTAGGTGAACATTGGGGGGGGGGGGGGACCACAAACTGTAAATGTTCTTTGTGATGAGAATGGAGGGGGACACTAATAATATTAGGGGTGGGAATCGAGAACCGGTTCCCGTTAGGAACCGGTTCCAAGTTGTCCGATTCCTCGGAATCGTACGCCTTCGAGCTTATCGATTCTCTTATCGATTCCAGCATGTATTCCCGACAGCTACGCAGAGAAAAACAAAGTCACGTCATGCGCGCCGTCGTTTTTCATTCAGTCAGCGCATGATGGCAGGCAGAGTTTGGCACCCCGTCTAAAAATATAAAATATAAACGTCATTTTTTAAAAACTAATACTACTGCTACTGTCATTTAAAAATCAATAGAAAATGTGTTCGCGTAAGCTCCATTTTGTGATCCGTCTTCGGAAATGATCAACTATTCAGAACTACAACAGATTTGTGGAGTGTGTGGACTTCCCTCGGGAGTCTATAACCAACTACAAGTGTAAAACTAGTGTTTTGATTGGCGGTAGACTAATCCGACAACGATTGCCTGCTTGGCGACGCACAGATGAGTAGCCTAGATTTGGAAAGCGAATAACTAACCTAAATTAGCTAAATGATAATCTTCAATCTTCATCATCTTCAGCTAATAAGAGAAGCCAGCTTGCCTCAGGTAATGTTAAAGATCTCATCTTTCTTCCATGTAAATGTATAGGCTAAATGAGATAGGGGAGAATGGTGACAGTTGAAACTGTTCTGATAATACAGAAACCAACCCAAACGTTACGGTGCAGCTTTATGAAACACGCCTAGGAGCGTAACTAAGTAAAGTTTGCGATCTTCGTTACAGAATGAAACTACTAAATATCCCAATCACAGAGCAGCGGTTAAACAACAATATTTTAGCCATCCTTTTCTATCAGTTAAACTGATAATTTATCCTCTCTTCTCGTGTCCTTTTTCATATTTTCCGGTGTTCTTTGACGTCTGATATTTTTAAGCACTCGTATTGATCAAGCCAAATGACATTTATAATGCCATTTCAATTTACAGAATTATACAATTCAGACTTTTATTGGATGCTCTGCCACTTGTGCAGGCATAAATATAGCAGATAAATATTTTCCATGATATGACTAAGAAATATGAATGAAAAACGAATGGTTTATACTTTATAAATATTGTGTCATTGAATCCATTTTAGATGACCACCCAAATAATATTTAAGGAATCGATAAAGAATCGGATCGATAAGCGGAATCGATAATGGCATCGGTATCAATAAAATCTAACGATTTCCATCCCTAAATAATATAGCATCCAATAGTAGTGAACCATGACTATTGGACCGAGGCCCTCAACCATTCCCGTGAGCAAATCAATACGAAGTATCGGGGGGTCTGGGGGTCCTCCCCCAGAAACATTTGAGCCTTTTAAAACTCATTTCCTGCATTTCTACACAACCTCACCCAGGGCATTTTCTAAAATAAAATGTTTTATTTATGAACATTTTGGAGAAGTTTTTTTTTTTTTTCAAAGCACTAGGCGAGATTTGAGATGCTTTCATATAAATCTAAAGCCATGGTAGGCTAATCAGTACATTAGTGGATAAGATAAGTTTATAACATTTTAAACTCTGTGGTTCTCAAACTCGGTCCTGGGGGTCCCCTGTGTATGCTGGTTTCCGTTCCAACCACAATTGCAATCCCAAAATTTTAACAAGCTGTTAATTTTTCTTAATTAGGTGTTTTTCATGTTTAGAGGGATTATTTACCCTCTTAAGACAAATTATGTCAGAAATAGTTATGCATACCATGAAGACTATGCCATGTTCACATTGTGCTTACAGTGCTATCTTGCAAACTATAATACAAGGTAACATTTTTTTAAACTGATCAATTTAAAGACTGAGGTGAATCAATAGGCTCCTAATTCAGTAGTTGAACACTTGTGTTTTAAGTTCCTTCATTTTTCCTTAAATTTATTAACACAATGCAGGTTTGGCTCATTATCATTTGCTTTGTCTTTTGAATTGTTCATTATTTACCAAGTCTCTAGTTTTAGTTGCCAATGTGTCCACAATTTCACCAATTCGGAGCCTATTGATTCACCTCAGTCTTTAATTTGTTTAATTTGATCAGTTAAAACATTTTTACCTCTCTTTTTGTAATTGTTTGCAATATAGCACAATGTGAATATTTGACTTTTATTATTCATGACATGCATAGCTATTTCTAACATAATGTGGCTTCAGAAGGGAAATAATCCCTCTAAACATGAAAAACACCTAATTAAGAAAAATCAACAACCTGTTCAAATTCTGGGATTGCAATTGTGATTGGAACGAAAACCAGCATATGCAGGGGGCCCCAGGACCGAGTTTAAAGGATAAGTTCGCTATTTTGGACCTTGGACCCTATTTGCGGTCTGTCTTCCATGAACCTGACACATTGAGTCCATATTTTCGCTGATCGGTCCAGTATTGAGCTCGCTACAGATTTCCTGTAGGCTCTCACTGGGCTACAATAGAAGTCAACGGGGCAATTCTAAATGTTATGGAAAAACAACAATAAATGTGCTTTTATAGCTCAGTGTGTATTCTTACGGTCTCAGTATGCTCTCCTGTGAAATGTAGGCTATCACAAACGCAAACCGAACGTTGAAACAACAGTTCCATTTGAAACAGAACTATGTCTCCGACCGCACTACCTCGCACTGTAAACTTCCGCAGTCTAGCTACGTTGTAGAGAGGGGCGGGCCGCTTGAAAAGCAGTTGATCACAAATCCTGACCTCCCGTTGGAGTTTACTAGCTAGTAGCCTACAGCAGATCTATTTGTAACGCAGTGTTTGTAATCATCATTAGCATTACCTGCGCAACTTCAGCCTCTCTCTCTTCTCTTGCTCTCTTATCATCCATCTCTTGTAGTTCCGTGTCTGTGTATTCTGGCTCAAATCTGTAGCCAGTAACTAGGGATGGGAATCGTTTGATTTTATTGATACCGATGCCATTATCGATTCCGCTTATCGATCCGATTCTTTATCGATTCCTTTATCGATTCCTTAAATATAATTTGCTCCCAGGCTATTAAAAGACCAACTATTACTATTGGGTGGTCATATAAAATGGATTCAATGACACAATATTTATAAAGTATAAAGCATTCGTTTTTCATTCATCATGGAAAATATTTATCTGCTATAGGCCTGCACAAGTGGCAGAGCTTCCAATAAAAGTCTGAATTGTATAATTCTGTAAATTGAAATGGCATTATAAATGTAATTTGGCTTGATCAATACGAGTGCTTAAACATATCAGACGTCAAAGAAAGTAAGAGACACCAGAAAATAACAAAAAAGGACGCGAGAAGAGAGGATAAATTATCAGTTTAACTGATTAAAAAAAACATCGCTAAAATATTGTTGTTTAACCGCTGCTCTGTGATTTGGATATTTAGTAGTTTCATTCCCTAACGAAGATTGCAAACTTTAGAGTTAGTTACGCTCCTAGGCGTGTTTCATAAGCTGCACCGTAACATTTGCGTTGGTTTCTGTATAAGAACAGTTTAAACTGTCACCATTCTCCCCTATCTCATTTAGCCTATAATTAGCTACATTTACATGGAAGAAAGATGAGATCTTTAACGTTACCTGAGGCAAGCTGGCTTCTCTTATTAGCTGAAGATGACGAAGATTGAAGATTATCATTTAGCTAATTTAGGTTAGTTATTCGCTTTCCAAATCTAGGCTACTCATCTGTGCGTCGCCAAGCAGGCATTCGTTGTCAGATTAGTCTACCGCCAATCAAAACACTGTAGTTTTACACTTGTAGTTGGTTATAGACTCCCGAGGGAAGTCCACACACTCCACAAATCTGTTATAGTTCTGAATAGTTGATCATTTCCGAAGACGGATCACAAAATGGAGCTTACGCGAACACATTTTCTATTGATTTTTAAATGACAGTAGCCTAGCATTAGTATTAGTTTTTTTTTTTTAAATGACGTTTATATTTTATATTTTTAGACGGGGCGCCAAACTCTGCCTGCCATCATGCGCTGACTGAATGAAAAACGACGGCGCGCATGACGTGACGTTGTTTTGCTATGCATAGCTGTCGGGAATACATGCTGGAATCGATAAGAGAATCGATAAGCTCGAAGGCGTACAATTCCGAGGAATCGGACAACTTGGAACCGGTTCCTAACGGGAACCGGTTCTCGATTCCCACCCCTACCAGTAACGTCAAAGTCAAAATCGAATTCTTCGTCTTCGTAATCAGTATAGTCATCCATCATCCAAGTTTTTTTTTGCAAATTGTAGCCTACGTTGCTGCAGGTAAACAAACGCAGACTGCTCACCTTTCGTAAACGGCCGGCACACCTTCCCGCTCCCCCACCCCTGACACATAGTACTGCGCGGGAGCAGCGAAAACAAACAACAGAGAAATGCTTACGTCCAAGCCATGCCAAGCACGTAAAAATGTTCGGATTGAGATACATTTCACAGGAGAGCATACTGAGACCGGTAACAATACACCCTGAGCTTACCGTCTCATTTATCGTACATGAAAGCACATTTATCGTTGTTTTTCCATATCATTTAGAATTGCCCCGTTGACTTCTATTGTAGCCCAGTGAGAGCCTACAGGAAATCTGTAGCGAGCTCAATACTGGACCGATCAGTGAAAATATGGTCTCAATGTGTCAGGTTCATGGAAGACAGACCGCAAATAGGATCCAAGGTCCAAAATAGCGAACTTATCCTTTAAGAACCACTGCCTTTAGTGGTAGTCATCGACATCCCAATTATGGTATTCACATTTCTCTGAACTTCTAAATTAGGCTAATTACAGTGTCTTACAGTGTCGCCGCTTGCGAATACATCAGCCTCTCATGTTGCACTGCAGGGCAATAAACATTTTAAGGAACCAAATAGCCTACATTTAAGAAGCTACAACTGTTTTCTGATGAACCCTGAAGAAATTCTCTATTCAATTGTCCAGCAACGTCGACATTTCCACAGTGCTGATCGGCGGTTCTTTTATTCACTGTGGGGATTTTGATTTGATTTTCAGTTGAGAGGACTGTTTCAGGTGAAACGTAGCAAAGGCCGCCTATACACCAAACAAACCATCTGCTCTACCCCTGTAACGAGTGTCTCGATTTCATACTCCGTGAAGTTTCACGTCTTTTTTTGTGGTCTGACTTCTCCATTACAACCAACCTGATTATAACATATGCATAACGTTACACAAAACACTGGCTAAAACACTGGGTTATGGGAATTGAAGTCCATAGTATTATCGGCTTGAGCAATCACCCCTAATTGTTGACTACATATCCCATTTGTGCTTTCATAAACTCAAACTTGTCGTGGCCATGAGATAAACCATTGCTACTGTTTGAAGTAGCGAGGGGGTGGGTCAATAATTTATACTGTGTTTACGGGCGTTACATATCTTTTCGCATAAATTTAAGTCGTTTTTTACCGTTGTTGCAGCCTTTATTGACTGTAAGCTTTACATGGGAGAGGGATCAATTATGGTTGGGGGGGACAGTTCGACTCTTTCCAACATTGGCGGGGACACATCCCCCGTTTCCCCCCATAATCCTACGCCCATGATTACAGGGCTGCGTTCAGATCCGAATTAAATTCTTTCTTCCTGTCGTTCCCTTCCCTTGATTCAAGGGAATTCACATTGAAGCAAGGGAAGGGAATGACAGGAAGAAAGCATAAATTTTGGATCCGAACGCAGTCCAGCACTTCAAAATGTTGTACATCTACGGCCTTCTCTCGCCAGAACAGCTGCATTTGCTAGCTAGCACTGGCCATATACGACCTTGCTGAAAGTTAGCTTTGCTTAGAAAGTTTGGACACAATCGCATTTCAAATGAGTTTATGACAGCAACTTTTCCATGAAAGCGCTTTACGTTTAAAAAGTTTTTACGTTACTCTAAAACGTTTACAAGGCCGTATACTCCAGCATTTTGAAGGGGAGAGAGTGGATTGTTTTGTTTTGTTTACAAAAAAATTCAGCAGCGGCGTTCATATTTCAGTAGCGGCGTAACGCGTAATGCCGCTGCTAGGTGCATATAGGGGAAACACTGCGCTCATGCAGTTTTCACAAAGTGGTGAACCCATCCTTGCTCGTAAATGCAGGGCCTTCGTGGATGCTCCTTTTATACCCAGTCATGATAGCATGACCTGTCACCTATTCACCTATTTACCTGTGGAATGTTCCAAACAGGTGTTTTTTTGAACATTCCACAACCTTCCCAGTCTTTTTTATACCCCTGTCCCAACTTTTTTGGAACGTGTTGCAGGCATCAAATTCGGAATTAGCATATATTTACAAAAATCAATGAAGTTGCTAAGGTAAAACATTAAATATCTTTTAAATATCGTTTTCATTTAAATATATAGACAAGAGAATTTACAAATCACTGCTTTCTGCTTTTATTTGCATTTCGTGTACTGTCCCAACTTTGGAATTCAGGTTTCAGTAAGAGATGTCACAACCGCAACAATGTGGTCACAACCGAAACACCTGCTGTTTTGTTAAAATTTTGAATAATATGAATAATCAATCAAATATCCAAGATATTGTGCTGGTGAGGGTATATATAATCTCATAAATAAGAATCTATCAAATTCATGTGATCAAATCTGTCCATTTTATAGAGTTTTCACTAAATTTAATTAAATCAATGTTTTATTTGATTTAAAAATTCAGGGTAATTGATTCAAATTCAACAGCAGTCAAGATTTCTTTTCATAAATGTCATTTTCAAAGGGGTGAATTAAACTTATCAATTGGGTATGTAATTTTATTTCAAAAGCAGGGTTTACACCATGTTTCGGTTGTGACATATTTAGGAGCAGTCAGTAAATTCATCCTTATTCTGAAAAAATTACATGTGATTGCACTGTACATCTAGTATATTTATGTATCTCAGATAAAGTGTAACACATATATTATAAAATAATTTTGCAAAAAGAATACAAATTTACACTTTTCTCCAACCCTCAATTTGCACAACTTCTGTAGAATGGCCCATATGCACTGTTTAAATAACATCTAAACAACTGCGACATGACTAGATTTGGCTTTGTGGTAGTTTTAGCACAAGCGCTTTCTGCTGGCTCAAGATAGCAATACGCCAAAAATAATCCTGGCCACTCCTCATCTTAAGACCAACACGCCCAGTTCACTTGCAACGGGCGCAAGAATACATGGTATTTAAACGACGTTAGCACTAGGCATTATAATTAATCCAGCGCCGGGTGTAAGTTAGCAAAGACACTTACGTTTGGGTTAGCGCCACTTAGCGCCGGGTGTAAGATAGGGCCCCAGGTTTCGATACTTTCTGCAATTAAAGCCCTGCTGATTTCACCTGTTATTCCATAATTGACCAAAACTAAAAGAGAACGAAGGGTCTAATTACGGAAAATAAGCATTTAAACAACAATTAGAAACAAAGATTTGCAGCACATTATACAATTAATTCGAGTATTTTAAAGAGGAATTCCTTTTTTTTTTCCGACTTGGACCTATGTTTAAGAACTATTTCCAACATTCTGATGGGTAGCCTAATCATAAAGTTGTCACATCTTTCATTTTCGAGATTTGGTCGACAAAAGAACCGCTCCGCTCGGCTTTACAACGGAGACCAAATCGGCATATTTAGATACAGGTTCAGTTCACTTCAAACCCTTCTATTTGGAAGTGAAAACCAGTGTGAAAGTTGAAATGTATACACTGAAATTTAATTAAAATACATTTTCTTGCTTGTTGAACTAGCAGTAGCAATTGACCTACCGTAGCTCAGCTATTCTGCGCACATGAACATTTATTGTTTACAGTGTGTGGCTCACAATCCCGAGCTTGCAAGTTTCCAGGTTGCAGGAATAAAATTAGGAAAACTACAATGGTCAGTTTCCATGCATTACCACTGTGCGATGAACATATGCTAAAGCTATGGTTGCTTGCACTGCACATTGACAAATACACTACTGTCAAGCAACTCCGTCGGGCAGACTATCATGTCTGCAGTAACCATTTCTATCGCATGACTATCGTATACCCAATGAAGGATCAAATATACACAAACGCTTTCGTCTAAAGTACAGCTGTTCCGTGAGTTGGGAGACCCAGTGTTTCTGCTGGAGCTGCACTACCTGGTCATATGTAACACCAGCAGAACAGACACACTGCACTACCTGGTCATATGTAACACCAGCAGAACAGACACACTGCACTACCTGCTCATATGTAACACCAGCAGAACAGACACAGTGCACTACCTGGTCATATGTAACACCAGCAGAACAGACACACTGCACTACCTGCTCATATGTAACACCAGCAGAACAGACACACTGCACTACCTGCTCATATGCACCACCAGCAGAACAGACGCACTGCACTAACTGGTCATATGTAACATCAGCAGAACAGACGCACTGCACTACCTGGTCATATGTAACACCAGCAGAACAGACACACTGCACTACCTGGTCATATGTAACACCAGCAGAACAGACACACTGCACTACCTGCTCATATGTAACACCAGCAGAACAGACACAGTGCACTACCTGGTCATATGTAACACCAGCAGAACAGACACACTGCACTACCTGCTCATATGCACCACCAGCAGAACAGACGCACTGCACTAACTGGTCATATGTAACATCAGCAGAACAGACGCACTGCACTACCTGGTCATATGTAACACCAGCAGAACAGACTCACTGCACTACCTGGTCATATGTAACACCAGCAGAACAGACCCACTGCACTACCTGGTCATATGTAACACCAGCAGAACAGACGCACTGCACTACCTGGTCATATGTAACACCAGCAGAACAGACACACTGCACTAGCTGGTCATATTTAACACCAGCAGAACAGACGCACTGCACTACCTGGTCATATGTAACACTAGCAGAACAGACACAGTGCACTACCTGACTATATGTGAACAGATCACTGTTATTGGGCTTCCTGTTATTAAAGTGAATCCACCTTCAGCTGTGTGTTAGCTTGCAGTGCTGTGGGACCACAGTTGAAACCAAAAGTAAAGAATCAGAGGATGACTCACTGTCCACTCTGAAAGGCGTGTGTTATCTTTTACATCTTTACTTTTGGTGGTAGCTGTGCCAAACTTCCCACAGCATTACAAACTAACCCACTGTCCACTCTGAAAGATGGCAGCTGCACTTTTGGGATGGGATGGGAGGGTTAACCCAGAGAAAAGATCATAGAAAATGTAACTGGGCCCTTAGCCCCAATTCAGAGAACTTACAGTATGAGAAAAGGGGCCATTTGGGTCAGAATTAGATCTGTAGAACTGTCAGAGTTCAGTCCAGCAGGACGTCTAATTGTCAGGTCCAAAGTGCTGAAGTTGGAGAGTGTAGCACAGACATCTTCCTCAGAGCATCAACAACCTTAAAATCCTCAATTTCACTCTTCATCACTGAACACTATCATTGTTACATTTCAAATGTTACATGTTTTATGTATACCTAATATTATTAGGCAATAATATATTAACTCTTCTTTGCAGACTGAACAGCTGTGACCTCACAGAGAACTCCTGTGATATTGTGGCCTCAGCTCTCCAGTTATCAAACTCACCCCTGAGAGATCTGGACCTCAGCTACAATAACCTGGGAGATTCAGGAGTGAAGCTGCTCTGTGCTGGACTGATGAATCCAAACTGTGAACTGCAGAGACTGGACCTCAGCTACAATAACCTGGGAGATTCAGGAGTGAAGCTGCTCTGTGCTGGACTGATGAGTCCAAACTGTAAACTGCAGAGACTGGGGTGAGTAGTGCTGTGTGACCTTAACTAAATAGAGTTACTGATTTTGGCTGTGTAAGGGTTTTAATTTTGTCACAGGGAGGAAAAAAAAAAATTTAATTTTCAAAAACTTACCTTGATGTTTATGTGTGAATACTTGTTTGTATATAAGCGTATTGATTGGGGTGTGCTACTGTGCTTATATGAGTTTGTATATAAGCGTATTCACTGGGGTGTGCTACTGTGCTTATATGAGTTTGTATATAAGCGTATTCACTGGGGTGTGCTACTGTGCTTACATGAGTTTGTATATAAGCGTATTCACTGGGGTGTGCTACTGTGCTTATATGAGTTTGTATATAAGTGTATTGACTGGGGTGTGCTACTGTGCTTATATGAGTTTGTATATAAGCGTATTCACTGGGGTGTGCTACTGTGCTTATATGAGTTTGTATATAAGCGTATTGATTGGGGTGTGCTACTGTGCTTATATGAGTTTGTATATAAGCGTATTCACTGGGGTGTGCTACTGTGCTTATATGAGTTTATATATAAGCGTATTGATTGGGGTGTGCTACTGTGCTTATATGAGTTTGTATATAAGCGTATTGATTGGGGTGTGCTACTGTGCTTATATGAGTTTGTATATAAGCGTATTGATTGGGGTGTGCTACTGTGCTTATATGAGTTTGTATATAAGTGTATTCACTGGGGTGTGCTACTGTGCTTATATGAGTTTGTATATAAGTGTATTCACTGGGGTGTGCTACTGTGCTTATATGAGTTTGTATATAAGTGTATTGACTGGGGTGTGCTTATATGAATAATGGGTGGCAAGACCCTCTACCAGAGAGATTTTTATTTTAAAACCCCCTTTATTGGGACATTCTTCAAAAACAGAAATGACAGAATTTCAAGAGGAAAAAAATTTAAAAAATAAAATACCCAACAAGCCCAAACAACCCCTGTCCCAGTTGGAGAGT
The DNA here is from genome assembly GCA_029718625.1 of Synaphobranchus kaupii. Lineage (NCBI taxonomy): Eukaryota > Metazoa > Chordata > Actinopteri > Anguilliformes > Synaphobranchidae > Synaphobranchus > Synaphobranchus kaupii. The sequence goes on from CM056389.1 coordinate 3,857,348, forward strand.
GTAGCACAGACATCTTCCTCAGAGTATCGTCAACCTTAAAGGGTAGTTCCACCAAAAAATGATGTTTGATTTGTAGGAAAAGGAGCTCTCCTGCTGATTAAAATGAGCTCGCAGCCAACTCTCTACCTGTAGTGAGATCAGAGATATAGCCCCAAACTCCTGCGCATGTACCAGGTACCTGCTTTACTGTGAACTACAACAGCCAGGAGCACTTATAGTTTATGGGCGATGTCAGACAACAGGTTGCCACGCCCACTGAATAACGTTACCGGGGCGGAGGCCGAGGGGCTGGGCTGGGCATTTTACTGCTAGTCCTGCAGCGTCTCTTCCAGACTAGAGAGGCCACGTTACTCGCTGGCAAGTTAGCCACTAATGTTCCAGTTCTACTGAAAAAATACCACCCACCATTATCTAGAGTCTCCAGAAAAACGGGGGAAATACGGCCATTCATTTAGGAAAACGGCCATTCATTTATCTACGGATTGGCAGCGCGTTCAGCTCCGAATCTGGCCGTGTATTCGGGCTCAAAACAGAAAGCCTTCCGCCTACGAAAAAATCTAGTAACATATTAAAAACATTGCAATTTTCGAAATGCCAAAAAGCTGATGTGTGGCTTAGCTACTGCATGGCAAACAGATTTAAAAACCCGCATTTGCACCTTTCTTTAATGCCAAGAAGCCGTGGCTAACAACAGCTAACGCACAAGCCCAGAAAATGACGTTAACATTGCTGCTGCAATCGAATGCTCAAAGTGAAACCGTTCGATATGGTCAGCTCGCTAATGGTAGTCTACTTTTCATGGTCATGGATCATAATGTAATGTTAGTTGACATGGTTCCTTACCGGGGGATTTGATAAGGCAGATGAGATGTCAGGGAATGATACCGGTGGTCCCTGAGTTGGATCATTTGTCCACTCTGTAACCGCATAAGGAGAGCACTTGAGTCCTGTTTGGTTTATTTTGCCAAAATATCTTTCGGAAACGTGTCAGTGTAATTTTCTGACATTATAATAAAATGACAATGATGGCTAGCTTGAGCTATGATGTGTCCCGACTCAGAACAGTGACAGACGCGGCATTGCTTTCCCCCTCGCTGGCTCCGCCTACGTGTCTATGTAACATACACACCCACTGACAGCACTGCAGTTTTTCAAAAATGCGGAAGAGGTAGAGGTATACGTCATTTTGACATATACCTCTACCAATATTTCATCTTTATCTGCGGATATTTCAGTACAGAAATTATTTTGGCCAGCCACAAAGAGAGACTTAATTAGTTGTGCCCTGATCTGTTAAATAAGGTTAATGTTGTTTTTCGGTGGAACTACCCTTTAAAATCCTCAATTTCACTCTTCATCACTGAACATCACTAACTCTTCTTTGCAGACTGAACAGCTGTGACCTCACAGAGAAGTCCTGTGATATTGTGGCCTCAGCTCTCCAGTTATCAAACTCCCCCCTGAGAGATCTGGACCTCAGCTACAATAACCCGGGAGATTCAGGAGTGAAGCTGCTCTGTGCTGGACTGATAAGTCCAAACTGTAAACTACAGAGACTGGGGTGAGTAGTGCTGTGTACTGTGTGACTTTAACTAAATAGAATGAGTGATTATGACTGTGTAAGAGTTAGAATTTTGTCTCAGAAAGGAAAAAATTCAAACTTTCGGTATTTACAGAAAAAAAAAATACTATGACATACAATATGCCAAAAGAGTAAAAAATTAATAAATTAATAGTAACACCACAATAAAACCAATACAAAACTATGAAACCATCAAAACACAGACCAGTAAAACAATAAAAACTTACAAGATCTGTTTAAAAGCACACCTTGTAGCCTCCATCGTTATGCATAGCACAGATAGCCTCTTTTACACACCAGATTTACATAAAACTATATGTTATTACACAGACTAAAAAACACACAAACTCTATGTAGAGACGCTCTAAAACCATCCCCCGAAACATTAGCACTGGATCCATCACCTGCCCCTCTTGGATCCTGTTCCTCCCAGTGATCCAAACTGCGAGCTTTGCCTGCCCAAACAAGAAATTGATCGAGGAGAGCCCATGTCTGTGCTTTACAGTGTACCCTGGACCCAGAATGAAAACCCCAAAATCAAAAACCAACTCAAGCCTCCCACACAGGTCCCTCAACAAAGCAAACAAAGTGCAGGATCTATGTGTGCCAGGTGTCTTTTAGTGGCTATGACTCCATGAATAAGCCTCCACTGGAGATCTCCTGACTCTATGTGTGCCAGGTGTCTTTTAGTGGCTATGACTCCATGAATAAGCCTCCACTGGAGATCTCCTGACTCTATGTGTGCCAGGTGTCTTTTAGTGGCTATGACTCCATGAATAAGCTTCCACTGGAGATCTCCTGACTCTATGTGTGCCAGGTGTCTTTTAGTGGCTATGACTCCATGAATAAGCCTCCACTGGAGATCTCCTGACTCTATGTGTGCCAGGTATCTATTAGTGGCTATGACTCCATGAATAAGCCCCCACTGGAGATCTCCTGACTCTATGTGTGCCAGGTATCTGTTAGTGGCTATGACTCCATGAATAAGCCTCCACTGGAGATCTCCTGACTCTATGTGTGCCAGGTATCTGTTAGTGGCTATGACTCCATGAATAAGCCTCCACTGGAGATCTCCTGACTCTATGTGTGCCAGGTGTCTTTTAGTGGCTATGACTCCATGAATAGGCCTCCACTGGAGATCCTGACCGCTTTGGTATTGGAGCCTGATAAAAAAGTCTCCATTTTCTCAAAGCAGGTGTAAGATTTTGGTCCAACCCCTGCCAAACACCTGCCCTCACCTCTCCCAGGGAAAGAAGGTGCCGAACATTAACACGCACAGTGTACAACGCCCTCTTACTCACAGCGTCAAACTCCCCCAACAGTGGTGTCCTAAAGAGCTTCCGTGTTCCTCCTGCCACTCCCCCTGTCATGGTTTATGACCCTTTTTCCCTTGCGGTCGTGTTCCTCGGTCGCCACATGTGGGCGCTGCTCCATTAGTGGAGTTTTTGGCTCCGTCTCGTCTTTTCGCGGAGAAGTCTCGTCAGCGTTCACAGGTGTGCGTGTTTTCCGGTGAGCTATTTAAGCCCACGTTCCCTTCGTTCTGGGCTTCGATATTGATTGTTTGTTCCGTATTGTCTGGCATTATTTTCACTGGTTTTGTGTGTGGTATTATTTTGCCCTTATGCTACTTAGTCAGGATGATCAGGTCTAGGTTTGTACCATTTTTTTCTCCCAAGTATTTTATTGGAGTTTTGCGGGACTTGCCTTTGTGCTTTGAGCTTTTAGGTTGAATTCCTTTTTTGTGTGCTCGTTTCTGTCACCGCTTTCTGGTCTTTCCTTTTTTGTCCGTTGCCTAGATCTTTTGCCCTTTTCTGTCTCTTTCTCCTCTCTCTGTCTGCTGTCTTCCGTGAAAGCGAGAGGAGTCTTTGTTTGATTGTGTGTATTTGTATGGTAGTTTCTTACTAAGAGACAGGGCGTTTTATCATACTGACTTTAGGGCTTTATTTATTCTTAGAGGCAGGGCATGTATTTTCGATTGAGCTTGCGTTAGCTGGTAATTCCGGTGCAGCTGTCCTGTTCATCCTTCAGTACCCATCTCTATATATGGAGTCTGGGCGATTCTGTTCGGAACATTAGTTCTGTTCGTCCTTTGGTACCTGTCTTCTCATAGGGAGTCTGGGCGATTTTGTTGACATGTTTGCGTTTGACTGCAGGTCTCTGAGGGTAGCCTTGGAACATTGGTTCTCTGTTCCATTCGCCTCGTTACATTCTCCTTTATTGAGAGGCTAGGGCGTGTATTTTCTACTAAGCTCGTATTGGTCATTTTTTGCTAGTAAAGTTATGGGACGACGGTGCTCCGTCGGCTCGCCTGTAAAATGTTTCTCTCTCCTGGGAGATCGGGCGTTTACCCCTTTACGTTTTCTGGAGTAATGCGGGACTTGCCTATGTGGATGTGGTTATTAGGACTCTTCCCCCCTGGCTCTTGTCTGTTCCTGCTTCCTGGTCTTTGCATGTGACTGCGAGCTTATGGAAGTACCCATGGAATGTTATATCTGTTCCTTCGCCTCGTTACATTTCCTCTTTTCCAAGAGGCAGGGGTTTTAATCTCTATCAAACTCGCGTTGGTCTTTTGAGCCGGTAATGTCCGGTGCAGCGGTCCTGTTCGTCCTTTTTACCTGCGGGTACTGTAGTTCTGTTCGTTCTCCGGGTATGTTTCTCCTTATATGGAGCTTAGGCGATGTTGTGGACATGTTTGTGTTTGACTGCGAGTCTCTGAGAGTAGCCTTGGAACGTTAGATCTCCGTTCCTTTTCGCCTCCTCGTATACTAATTCGTATTAGTTTGTAGTGTTTGTTGGCTGTGTGTTTTATTTGTACCATTTATGCTGCTCGCCTATTCTAACGCCTCATTACTGAGGCAGGGCGTTTATTATTGCTGGCCTTTTAGTTACTTAGCTCGTAGTATAAGTAAGTATAGGGTAGCAGTTCTTTGTTCCCTTTCACCTTGTTTGGTTTTCTTGCTGTGAAACTAGGCGTTTGTGCTTCTACTCATTTGTGTGTTACAGTGTGCCAGTTCGTAGCTTCGGTACGTTTGGTGTGTGTTATTTGTGCCATTATGCTACTCGCCTGTTCTTATGCGTCTCGTTGCCGAGACAGGGCATTTATTATTTTTGGCTCTTTCTTCTGTCACTTTGCTCGTAGAAGTATGGGAGTCCTGTGCTTTGTTCCATTAGCCTTGTTTGGTTTTCTTACTGAAACCTGGCGTTTGCGCTTCTACTCATTGGTGTGTGTGACAGTGAGCCGGTTAGTAGCTTTGGTATGTGTGTTTCCCTGTCTTGTCCCCTTCCCTTAATTACGGGGTTTCCCGTCCTAGTGGCCTAGTGCTTAAAGAATCCCCTTGCTGCGTTTGGCCCCTCCTACCTGACACGTCACGCCACCATTACACCCCCTGCAGCGCGCGTACATGGATGTGTGGGAAAGCAGGGGCCTCCGTCAGGTGTGGTACAACAGCAACACCTCGTTGGGTGGGAGAGGCAGAGCCGCCTTTATTCCCACCAGGATCTTCTCCACCAGCCGCACTGAATGGACCCCTGCTTGTGCTGCAATGGCCGCTGCGTCTCTCCAACCACCGTCCTCCGTGCTCCACAAGTGAGCAGCTTCTTCAAGCCAGTCCTCACAAAATGACCCCTAAGGCTGGCCAACACCTGCGGTGACAGTCTCAGCAGGGGGCTCATCCAGGATCCAAAGGGCCCCTCGCTGCACGATAAAAACACCTAACCACACCCTCGGCATAGAGGTGTAGAACGCAGGAAGGCCCACAGTGCTTGCCCCCTGCATGTTCATTAAGAAGAGATGCCAGTCCAGTCCCAAACCCCCTGCCATCCTCAGCAGGGCACAGGCGGTCTCCCTCCAGCTCACATCAGCATGGTAACACAGCCTCTGTACAGCCTGCAAGCGAAAGGCCATCACACGGCTTTCCAGGTCAATAAGACCCTGCCCCCTTCCTGCAAGGGCAGATGAAGCACTGCTAGCCGCCGCGGTGGCGTAGCGGACAAAGGCACAGACTTTTTAGTCTGAGGATCGGGGGTTCGATCCCCGGTCCTGCCAGTTCCGAGCATGGCCGGTGCCCTGAGTGAGCGGCCGGTGGTTGAGGGAGCGGCCGGTGCCCTGAGGGAGCGGCCGGTGGCTGAGGGAGTGGCCGGTGGTTGAGGGAGCGTAAATTGGCAGCTGCTCCCTGCAGGAGGGGCTCGGAGAGAGAGCGCAAGTGCAGCCCTGGGCGAGTTAGAATCACGGTCAGGTTTGGAGGGGCCGCGTCCTGAAGAGGGCGGGGCATCCTCTCTCCCACTACCGACTGACAGGGCTCGTGGCGGCGATTCTCTAGCGGTTGCTACACGGGGATAATTGATAGAATAGGGTTCAATTGGTTACTAAATTGTGAGAAAATGGGGAAAAAATCAGAAATAAATTATTTTTAAAAAGATACAGCACTGCTGCCCTGAGCCAGTGCTGCCCTCACCAAAACTATTTTACAATAGTCTTTCGTAGCTCACTTTGGTGGAGTTAAATCAGCAAGCTTATACCAGAGAGCAGAGGCAACTAAATTATTTAGGATCAGCACCCTCCCCCTAAAGGAAACCTGAGAGAGGAGCCACTTCCACTTAGACATCCTGCCACACGCTTTGTCCAGTGCACCCTCGCAGTTTTTTAGGATGTACTGCCTAGTCCCCAGGCACACCCCCAAAACCTTAAGCCCCTCCCTTCTCCAGGCTAGGTTGCCATGACCAAGTTGTAGCTGCTCTGTATATTTTTTTGGAAGACCAGAGAAGAGAGCATTACAGTAGTCTAATCTACTTGTAACAAAGGCATGTATTTACCGTTCAGCATCAGCTTGCGAGAGGAAAGGCCTTACTTTAATAATGTTTCGCAAATGGAAAAAGGCTACCCTTGTTACATTTCTTATATGTGGCAGAAAGCTTAAGTCAGCATCCAAGATTACACCTATATTCTTAACTTGAGGTTTATTTTTTAGTTCTTAGATAATCTTTCTCTCTGGGCCTTAGATCCAATGATAAGTATTTCAGTCTTATCCTGATTCAACTGAAGAAAATTCTGAGACATCCAGAGATTAATATCATTCAGACAGTTTTCTAAGGAACCGATTGGGCTTTCATCATCAGGCAATACAGAAATATAGCTATGAAAATTAACCCCATGGTTACTAATGATTTTACCAAGTGGAAGCATGTATAAACAAAAGAGTAATGGGCCAATAATAGAACCCTGAGGAATCCCACAGTTAATAAAAGCTTTTTCTGATACAGAATCCCTTACAGCAAGAGAAAAATTTCTTCCAGCCAGATATGAATAAAATCATTTAAGAACTGTTCCTGAGAGACCTACCCCCTTGTTCAAGTCAATGTAGCAAAATCTTATTGTCCACAGTGTCAAATACAGCACTGAGATCTAACAGAACAAGAACAGACACACCACCAGCATCTATGCACATTCGAATATCATTGACTACCTTGACTAGAGCCGTTTCTGTACTGTGTGGTTTGACCAGAAGCCTGACTGAAATTTCTAAAGAATGGTATTTTTACTGAGAAAATCATTTAACTGTCTAAAAACCACCTTTTCAATAATCTTGCTTAACCCCTTGGCGCAGATAGCAAATTTCACCTATTTAGGGGGTGCTCTGTTTAAGGGTTTATAACTCCAGGTGTGAGCATCACATAAACTTGGTAAATGGCTTAAATGAAACAAGACAGGTGTACCATTTACAATACAAAGATTTGTTTATTTTCATAATTTAAGTCAAAATAAAGTGCCACAAATGCAAAGAAACTTTGGGGGGGAAAAAAATAATAATAATAATGTTTTTCTTTAGTTTGCTGAGAGCTACATAAGTGAAATCGGTAATATATATACATTTCCTGGATCATAAACTCCATGTCCACAAGTTTTGCTAAATCTAAGGATGATATGCAGAACTACTAAAGGTCTATGATGCAAAATATAGCAGTGTACCCTGTTGTCCATTAGTGTCTCCAAATCTATCCAAATGGCTAAATTGTGCACTGCTGTAAATAAATAAAAGAATTATGATAAATTTAACTAGAAATCAAAAGTTTTGGCTCATAAAACTCACTTTTGCATAATGTCCAAGTGGGAATTACATATTTTCATCAGTATAGGGGGGTAGATATCTATGGGTCCAAAACCCCTATGCAAAACATGTCATAAAATGAATAAAATTATTCATTATTGTATTATAACGCATATACATTTGCTCCTTCTGATGGCTTAAGATAAAAAACGTTGATATCAGTGTTACATACACCTGTTGCCTAATCATTCACTCTTGTACCTCAATAAAACATCACTTGTCCCTGTACTCTATAGTATGTATACTTTTGTCCTGGGATTATATTTTCTTGTAGTTTTTTAAAAGTTTTCTATTCATAATGACTCCAAGGAAATTTTTACCTTAATCCACATATCAGCGCATAGTAAATTGGAATGAGCATTTGTCATGCCCTAAGAGACAAGTATATAGGCTACGCCATAGCCTATATTATGTATGATAACATAAACATAAAATAGTGAGAGAGGAAAATGTGGCTGCAAAATGCTGCCAAATGTTCTATCTTCAATGAACATCGGTAGCCTACATCAAAAATACATTTAACGATTGCACTACAGTATGTGAACTGCACTCAAAATACGAAAATAACAATAGTGCTATCAAACATGTTGGAAAGACAGTGCTCGAGTGGAAACACGAACGTACATATGTAGCCAGTGAGACCAACGGCATTTTAGACGCAAAAATACTTACATATCGGAAAAGGGAAACTCCCCTCCATAATGCGTATTCTATAGAGCTTGCGTAATACTAGACAGTTAATATGAAAACTGCCGTTACGCTGGGCTGTAGTAAATTGGTCAAAGCACCCAAAAAGACTTGCCATGTGCCGTTGCTAAGGTTATAATGTACTCTATTGGATACAAAAGCGGACAGTTAAACCAGAATGAACTGTAATGAATGAGACAGGCTTACAGGGCATGGGGGTATTATGCTGCGACGTTTCAGATAGTGTAATAGCGGTATAAAGTGTTGTATATTTCTCAAACCGATTGTACCAGACAATAAATGACCACTGAATTTTGAAAGGAACATCTCGATGTGTAAAACCAATGGTAGGATTGTATATTTATTTCATATTTAGTAGCATATATTGCTAGTAGAATACATGGTAGAATGAGACAGTACTTTCACAGTTTATTTTGCATTTGAGTGAGCAGGGCTTTTCACGGCTTTTCTGGCATACGATCAGGCTATTGTTGGGTCTATCTCGTTGCTATGACGTTATTCTAATTTTATATGGTGAATAAATATATTTATGAACTCAAACATAGACGCTATTGCCCACTATGTCACACATAGGTAGGTATAGACTAGGTGGGGGGTTGCTTGTTAAATGGACTTGCTACGGGGAAATAGTGACACTTAGAAACTCCGTATTCGGCAGAAATCGTCACGAACCGTCTACCAATAAAGAGTTTGTGATTTTGTGATTTCCACCAATAGTTTGGCTGCAGGAGCAACGAATGTCTCAGTTGAGCAAAAAGCTTCCGCCGGTGTCACCTTCTACGCAAAGGAGTTAAGGGAGCCGAAGTTTTGAGTTTTCATGCCAGCACAGCTAGGCCTAGAGGCCTGAAATGAGCTAGAATACTGTTTTCTTTTTTATAAGATGAAGTTCGTTGCTAAATACTACCTGAATCTCTTACTTTCTTCACCATCTTCACTGTTGTTCCAGCTGCTCACTCGAGTGAAAATGGCCGTTAAGACCAAACCACACGCTTTTCATTTCAGAATGATTTCCATTAATTGGACGCCTACCACGCCCCACCCATATACCCAAAATTCAGCTCACGCAGGCCATCAACATGCAAAGTTCACATGAGCAAAGCCTTTCCTATTTCCTTGAGTAAAGGCAATTAATGTGCGCCCAAGTTTATTTATGTTATAAATGACATATTCACAACAGGGCGCACAAATTTACCATAGCCTATAGGCCAAATCATTTTGTTGAGAAATGCGTCAGTAGGCTAATGCCATAATTAAGTAAATGCTTTTCTGTTTTTTTTTCTTTCGTTAAACCCTGTTACCTTTGGCCCACTAGAAGCAATTTTCGTATCGGTGCGTTTTATGCATTTATGAAGGTTGTAAACAATGTATTGTTGTATTGCCCAGTGAGGATGTGTTTCCGCTTTTAACAATCCCACATCGGAATTTTGGAATTTTCTTAAAGTTGTAATTTATAATTTCAGAGAAATATTAATTGGACCTACTATAATTGGGATGTCGAAGACGCACCACAAGGGGGCCACCGTGGATAGGGTATTATGGCTTTGGGATATAAGAAAGATGTAGGTTACACTGCTGACTGAACACAGCTAAGCTACGCTATGATATTCTTTGCTGCTTCTCGACGGCAGTGTTACAGTCCTGTAAACTCGTAGTTTAGGTTAATTGAACAAAGAAAGGCTTGTTCAATTATGCAATAAAAGACTGAAATGTCACTATACAAAGAGTATTCAATTGCCTGCTGCAATAAGTCACATTAAGTATGAGCTGATCACAAATAGTTTGTGCACAATTTAAGCAAACATAATTAATGTAGTCCGCGATGTTAATTGTGAAGTAGCCTATGTGCGGAACAACAGAGATGCTATTGTAACAACGAAACATAGGCTACTGCATAAATCCTTAATATCTGCAATATTTGCCAGGACAAAATGCTGTTGGTTCAACAGAGCATATCCTGTATTGATGTTTGAACCAGGAACCAATTGGGTCATCTTTTGTTTGTTTATTGCCAAAAATGTTACGCGTGCGTATTTGGGTGAGTTGTGGTTTCGTCGCATTTTAAATAGGCGTTTTTAACAATAATTTGTTAGTCAGTTACTAATCATGTGTGAGGTTGAAACCAGGGGTATTCCAGAAAGCAGGATTACTAGGTTTGCTGGATAGCTGCACTGATCTCAAACAGCTCTTTTTACTTCAGTCCATGCATGTTCCAGATATGGAAGGGTTCTGGGTTTTACTGCAGTTATCAAGCTAACCCAGTAATCCTGCGTTCTGGAATAGCTACCCCAGCCCCCAGGTGCTCGCAGGATCATACATTTTAGGGAAGCTTATACCACAACATCTTCATGGAGATTAATTTTAGGCTACAGGCTACAATTGTAGCACATGTTACAACCATGCAGCATGGGGATGGGCTTGCTGTTTAGTTGCTTATAATGTCTGTGAGTAGGCTAGGCAATGCAAGTCAAACCTATATGTTAACTTGGAGCCTGGAGATAAATGATAAATATGTTAGCCTATGTGTTTTGGTTTAATGATCGCAAGGAGCAAACAAAAAACACATCCGATTCATGAATTAGGCTACTTGAGTGGGTAAATTATTTTTTTTTAAATAACTCGCGCAGAGTTTAGTGGAGAGCACAAATTGCATGGATATCAGTTAGATGACAACAAAACGCATATGAACGCATTTCCGTATCCGTGCTTATTGTGTGTGAAAATGCGATTATTAGGCTACCCCAGTGAGCAAAATCCGGAATCTAGACGTCTAGAGCAGTGGTCCCCAACCCTGTTCCTGGAGATCTACCGTCCTGCAGGTTTTCATTTCAATCCTAATTTGGCACACCTGATTCTGCTAATTAGCAGATCAATGAGATCTCTAGCTGTTGAATGAGTGTGCTTTATTAGGGTTGGAGTGAAAACCTACAGGATGGTAGATCTCCAGGAACAGGGTTGGGGACCACTGGTCTAGAGTAATACATCCAAATTGTGCCCGTTCTCCCTTACATTTTGACTTTTGATGTTAAAGAAGCAATTATATAGCTATATTATAGCCTATAATTGCTTAGCTAACGTCCAAAGTGAAAATGTAATAACAAGAAAAAAAATACCGGTAGGTACATTTAAGCTATTTTATTTTATTTATTTTTTAGCCCCCGCACAAATGATTCCGGCACCCCTGGCTCACGTTGTTTAAATAGCAAGTAAACTTGCGCTGAACTGGGCGGGTTGGTCTTAAGATGAGGTCTGGCCAGGATCATTTTTGGCGTATTGCTATCTTGAGGCAGCAAAAAGCATTTAAAACCACCACAAACCTGGTTTGAAGTCATGTCACAGTTATTTTAACGGCACAATATTAAGATAGTAATATGCGTCTACATGGGCGCGTGCACAACGTGCGTACACCCTCCTCCTGTCTGTTACTCACCCAGGGTTGCACACTAAACATGCATAAAAATATCAAGATTAGCCTACAATGTGAAATTTTATTGTGTACATCAAAAAATGCATAATAATAAAAGGGTCCATCGGTCAAGGACCACATACCTGTCTCTCAGTGAAGGGCAATGCTGCCTTAAATTACGTTTATCCCACCATATTTTAACAAACTTTTATCATCTCCTGGCTGCTGAGCTGGAGACAAATGCCTGCTGTCCCTATATTACATTAAATTACAATCATTTGGCAGACGCTTTTATCCAAAGCGACGTACAATAAGTGCATATTGAAGGTCATTGACGCGACTACAAAGCAAATCCGACAAAGCACAGCTTTCTCACAGCGTAGGAGCTATCCCTAGTAATAAACATGAGAAGTACACACAGTCAGCTATACATTCTGAACTATAGAATAACCAAAAACACAAGTTAAATAGAAAACAGGAAGCGAGTACTATAGAATGGCCCTATATAGGTAGTTTAGTCGAGGGGGAGTCTGAAAAAGTGCGTTTTCAGACCACGACGAAAAACAGACAGTGTTTCAGCTGAGCGCAGCAGAGTGGGGAGTTCATTCCACCACTGGGGAGCTAGGGTGGAAAAGCTCCGCAGTCTGGACGAGCGGGAGCCTTTAACACGGAGGGAGGGAAGTGCAAGTCGCCCTGCAGCAGCAGAGCGAAGTGGTCGAGCAGGAGCGTAGTGCTGGATTAAGTCCTGTAGGTAGGAGGGGCCTGACCTTTTGGCTGCAGTGTAGGCCAGCGTCAGAACTTTGAACCTGATCCTGGCCACGACCGGCAGCCAGTGGAGTGACCTCAGCAGGGGGTGACGTGCGAAAACTTTGGGAGGTTGAACACAAGCCGAGCAGCTGCATTCTGGACCAGTTGTAGGGGCAGAATGGCGCAGGCTGGTAGGCTGGCGAGAAGTAGTCCAGACGTGAGGTGACCATGGTCTGGACAAGAAGCTGGGCGGAGTAAGTGGTCAGGTACGGCCGAATTCTCCTGATGTTGTACAGGAGGAACCTGCAGGACCATGCCGTTGCCCTGATGTGCTCTTTGAAGTCCAGCTGATCGTCCAGGACCACCCCCAGGTTCCTTGCAGAGCGGGAGGCGGTCACCATGGATCCGTCGACGGTGATGGACAGGTCTAGGAGCGGGGAGGTCTTGTATGGCATGAAGAGCAGCTCAGTCTTGTCGAGGTTGAGCTTCAGGTGATGGCTAGACATCCACTCAGAGATGTCAGCCAGGCAAGCAGATATCCTTTCCTTTACCTGTGGGGTAGAGGGAGGGAAAGAGAGGAAGAGTTGAGTGTCATCAGCATAACTATGGTAAGAGAAGCCATGTGAATTAATAACCAAACCAAGAGACTTAGTATAAATGGAGAACAACAGAGGACCCAGTACAGATCCCTGCGGGACTCCTGTAAGAAGTGGATGAGGTGCAGAGACAGAGCCCTTCCAGGAGACTTGGTAGGATCTATCTGTGTGATAGGATGTAAACCAAGAGAGGGCAGTTCCAGAGATGCCCATCTCAGCCAGTGTGGAGATCAGGAGTTTGTGGTTGACCGTGTCAAACGCTGCAGACAGGTCAAGGAGAATCAGGACAGAGGAGAGGGAGGAGGCTCTGGCAGTGGCGAGTGCCTCGGTCACAGCCAGGAGCGCAGTTTCAGTGGAATGCCTGGTTCTGAAGCCGGACTGATGAGGGTCAAGCAGGTTGTTCTGGTGGAGAAAAACTGACAGTTGGTTAAGAGCAGCTCGTTCAAGAGCTTTGGACAGGAAGGGCAGGAGAGACACAGGACGATAGTTTCTAACATCAGAGGGGTCTAAGCTAGGTTTTTTAAGGAGTGGGGTAACACGGGCAGTTTTGAAAACAGCAGGAACATAGCCACAGGTTAAGGAGGTGAAAATGGAGGAAAGATATGGAAGGACCTCACCAGATATAGACTGGAGGACTGCCGACGGGATGGGGTCCAGTGGGCAGGTGGTTGCACGCTGGCGCGTTACAAGTTGGAGTACATCTGTGTCCTCCAGAGTCTTAAAGGACGAAAATGTAGCGGTGGGTTCATTATGGGGCGTTACCGGATGTGTGAAGGAGTTTCGGATCATGGCTACCTTCTCCTCAAAGTGGATCAGGAAGTCATCTGCAGAGAGGGAAGAGGGTGAGGGGGGTGGAGGAGGGATCAGCAGGGAAGAGAAGGTGGAAAAGAGTTTACGGGGGTTAGACATGCATGCATTAATTTTTGACTGGTAAAATGTTGCCTTAGCAGACGTAGTTGCTGATGTGAAGGCTGCCAGCAGAGTGTGATACAAGGCCAGATCATCTGGGGATCTGGATTTCCTCCACTTTCTCTCAGCAGCTCGCAGCGTGGTTCTGCTGGATCGGAGAGAATCAGTCAGCCACGGGCAGGGGGGTGATGATCGGGCTGGTTTGGAGACAAGAGGACATAGTGAGTCGAGATTAGGGTTGCAAATTCTAAGGAATTTCCTTGATCGATAGTCGTCAACGTTAATGAACAATCAATCGATCAATCGATAACAAAACAGCTAAAAATAGCTTATGACATAGAAAATACAAAATGCATGTTTTTTTCCTCAATCAAAGCTTTATTGAAACATTTGAGAAATACGCCTGTTTCATAGCATAACACAAATATAATTATGAACGCTGTTTTGTTTAAGTATGATATTTTAATAAGGCACGGGAAATTGCGCTCACTCTTCCGAGGCGAATCAGTGACTAACACGTACGTCTATGACATATACAAAAATAAGATGAGCCTTAATTAAAAACTTAAATTTGCAAAATGATTATGAAATAGATAAAGATAAATAACGTTTTTGAAAACAGCGCTATAATAGGTTCCCTCTTGAAATGAGAAAGCTACGACAAACTACGACAGCTCAGGCCTCAGTTTAAAACTTAAAAACTGCATAAGTGCAGTAAATACCTAGGCCTGCTGATTTTTATTTAAGAATATAAGCATGTTTACATTATCAGGGGTGAGTCGTGTGCGCAGTCGGTTTACAGCGAGACCAGCTGCTGAAAATACGCGTTCCGATGGGAACGTAGCGTGCTTCATGGCCGAGTGAGTCTTCTTCTGTGTAAAGTTAATAACATGTTTCCTAATTGCAGTGCGCGCGCCCCCTTGTGTTTAACTTAATGATTGCATTTCACCAACAGCTCCCATTGACACAATTAAGATGAGACCGCAAATAGTTCAATTTGATCGTTAAATTTGAAATGGTCGATCGATCAAATTATTAACGGCAATTAATCGATCAACGATTAATCGTTAACACCCCTAGTCGAGATACTGAGAGAGACAGGAGTTAAAGGTGGAGGTGGCAACATCAATAGGCAAATTAACAAAAGATGCAGGAGGAGGAAGTACAGAGAGAGCAGAGGTAGAGAGAGAGGTGTGTGAGAGAGTGCAGAGATTTCTCCTGAAAGTTACAGGGGGTAGGTTGTTAGAGATGTGGGAGAGTGGGTAGGAGAGAGAGAATGAAATAAAGAAATGGTCCTATACATGGAGTGAAGTCACAGTGAGTTCAGACGTGGCGCAGCTCCTGGTGAATACAAGGTCTAGTTGGTTACCAGCCTTGTGGGTGGCGGGCGATGGGGACTGGGTGAGGGCGAGGGACTGGAGGAGTGAGGCAACACTGGATGACTGGGAGCTCTCTGGCTGGAGGTTGAAGTCACCCAGTAGAATTATAGGGGTGCCATCCTCAGGGAAGGAGCTCAGGAGAGTGTCCAGTTCATCCAGGAAAGCGCTGAGTGGACCTGGAGGGCGGTAGAGAACAACAGTGTTATGTTTAGACGGGTGAGTTACAGTGACTACATGAAACTCAAAGGAGGAGATATTTAGGCTGTGTAAAGAGGGCATGGAGAATTTCCAGGACTGAGAGATAAGCAAACCAGTGCCCCCGCTTCGGCCAGAGGCCCTGGGGTGTGCGAAAAGGAGTAGCCATCAGACAGAGCAGCTGCAGTGGCTGTGTTATCTGGGGTGATCCAGGTCTCAGTGAGAGCCAGGAAGTGAAGGGACTTCATCTTGGCGTAGACAGTGATGAAGTCGGTTTTCTGGACAGCTGACCAGCAGTTCCATAGTCCACCCACCACTGAAAGTTCCTTATAAGAGGACAGGGTTGGGCAGACCAGGTTAGCCGGGCAGCGCCTGCGGTGGTTGGACCTCCTGGGGCGAGGCATAGAGCACAGAGGAATGGGGGTTAGACACATGGTAGGTGGTGAAAAGAGAGGTTAGATAGGGTCCTAGCAAAGATCAGAACAAACAAGTCAAGTAAACTGATGCCGAGGCTGCCGTGTTATGTGTTACGGCAGCCTCTGTTTTAGCTTTATGCAGTTACTTAATTGCACTCAGCTGCTTGCAGGGCTAATACACACAGGTGAAACAGGTTCCAACTCCTTCTAATTAGCAACACAAAAGACAGGTAGCTGGCCCAATCACAGCGAGCAAGCTACAGACTAACTGCAAACAATTCAAAATAAGCTAAGCTACCGAGTGACTCCAATCTGTTCTATTAACTAACAACAGCTGAAAGCAATGAAAAAAGATACGCTTATCTGAATCCGAGCGTAGCCTAGACGATCCTCGACGCAACAAGATGCACTCTCTATGCACTCCTATATGCACTCTATATGCACTCTATATAGATGCACTCTATATGCACTCCTATATGCAATGAATACATTCAAGTCCCCATCACACCTGTCAGCCAAGAACAGGTAAAACGGTGAAGTCTGGTTATTCCTGGGGTTCTGCCCCAGCAGAGAACGCTGTTATATATGTGAAACATAAGGGAGCCCACTCCATCAACATCCTGGCGATGCGCAATGCTACGTGTAAGGTTACGCACATATTCACTAATTATCCTGGATCAAGCTATGATTCTGTTGGCCAATAGTTCCTGTAATCTTCCGAGGGGACAATCTTCTGTTAGGGGAAAATGGCTATCCATTAAAAACTTTGCTGGTAACACCTATATCATGCCTAATGCACAAATTGACATTCAATCAAAAACTCAAGACACCAGAGTGGACTGCTGAAAATGTGTTTCAGATGTCTGGAACATTACAATACAACATGTAGGTAAATGGAATGGTTTTGACTGAAAAAATTTACAAACTCTGTCCAGTGAAAATGGTATTTTTTGTTTTTCAAATAGCCTACGGTCCTGGGGATTCGCTGTGCATGTGTTTTTTCGATACGGTTCAAAAAACTGAGATTAATGTAATTTCACCATTTAAACCGAATTTTTAACACTATTCTTCCTTCTTCATATTTTTTTAATTAAAGTGACCAGGGGCTCTATCTTGGCGATCTTAGCGCTTGTTCTAAGCGCATGGCATAAAGTGCATTCAGGGCGTGTCCAAGTCCACTTTTGCTAGTTTGATGGCGTGATTTTTGAGCGCTAAGCACGGGGCAACATGCAAATGGGCTGAACCTAGCCTCTTCATTAATTATAGGTGTGTCTTGGGCGTGACATGCAATAAACCAATCAAAATGTCAATCTCATTCCCTTTAAAAGCCTGCTTTTCCACCTTGGCAGATTGCTTATATAATGGTGAAACAGACATGCTATATGGATCAATAGTATGATCAATATTATTCGGACTAATCATTAGTTACCAGTAATTCCAGACAGTGCTGTTATTTTACAAAATATATGCGGTTAAATTTCGTTACAAGCACCTGCAACAGCTGAGAATAAGCTATCAATGGCTTCCGTCTCACCTTAGAAAACGCCAACTTAGCCTGCTTTTTTAACAAATTTAGTTTGATTATGCAATGAAACATTGTCAAACATCAATTCCATGAGGATGTTCTCAGTTCAAGCTTCATCCGAAGTTCATTACCTGCATTGATTAATAACATAAATACCATTATTTTGCCTTAACAATGACACTAAATACAATAGAGCTGTCAGGCTGGCAACCCATAGGTTTAGGCATATTTTCCCTTGTTTTATAATGTCCTGCTTATGGAAATGTGACCAACCTGTTTTACTGGTAGCGTAATGCTTTAAAACAATCCACTTTCCCAGGAAGACCATGAAAAGTGCGATTTACAGCAGGGGAAACAGATCTGCTCCTGCAGAGAATGGCATTAAAATTAATTGTGAATTAATTGTGTAACGTGCTGCAAATTTGTTTTCGTTTCTAATTAGATGCTTAGTTCTCTTTAAAATCGTTTTGTTCAGTTATGGAACAACAGGTAAAATCAGTGGGGTTTTAATAAGCTGAGAGTATGGAAACCTTGTCACTGTGTAATTTAAAAAAAATATGAAGGACGTAGAATAAGAAAAATTCAGTTAACATGGTGACATTTATCTCCGTTTTTTAACCGTAGGCTATCGAAAAAACCATATGCACAGCGAATCCGCTGTAGCCTAGGCCATTTGAAAAACAATGAAAGCAATACTGGACAAGGTTTTGAACTTTTTTCAGTCAAAACCATTCTATTTACTTACAGGCTGTATGCTGTAGGCCTAGAGAGCTGTGTTATAATGACATCTGAAGCGCATTTTCAGAACTCAAATGTCCGTCTATTGCAGTGCGTGTGTTTTCCATTGAATGACAATTCACGCATTAGGTGTAAATGACAATTTGCGCATTTGGCTTGATATAGGTGTTATCAGCAAAGTTTTCAATAGATAGCCATTGTCCCATAACAGAAGATTGTCCCCCCGGAAGATTAGGCTACAGGAACTATTGGCAAATATAGCTTGATCCAGGATAATTGCGAATAGTCTATACATGTAACCTTACACCGCCTGGATGTTGATGGAGTGGGCTGAAAGTAATTTAATGCGGCATTCCCCTTCGCGGAGGGACAGGTAGCCGATGTGGTCTTTGACCTATAGGCCCCTTTATTATTATGCATTTTATGATATAGCCTACACAATAATAATATTTCACATAGTAATCTTGATATTTTTAGTCATGCTTGTGCGTGGTGTACGTTAGCAAAGACACTTACGTTTGGGTTAGCGCCGCTTAGCACCGGGTGTAAGATAGGGCCCCAGGTTTCCATATTTTCTGCAATTAAAGCCCCGCTGATTTCAGCTGTTATTCCATAACTGACCAAAACTAAAAGAGAACGAAGGGTCTAATTAAGGAAAATAGGCATTTAAACAACAATTAGAAACAAAAATTTGCAGCACATTATACAATTCATTGTTTTTTTTCGACTTGGACCTATGTTTAAAAACTATTTCCAACATTCTGATGGGTAGCCTAATCATAAAGTTGTCAAATCGGCATATTTAGATACAGGTTCAATTTACTTCAAACCCTCCTATTTAGAAGTGGAAAACCAGTGTGAAAGTTGAAATTTATTCACTGAAATGTTTTATTAAAATACATTTTCTTGCTTGTTGAACTAGCAGTAGCAATTGACCTACCGTAGCTCAGCTATTCTGCGCGCATGAACATGTATTGTTTACAGTGTGTGGCTCACAATCCCAAGCTTGCAAGTTTCCAGGTTGCAGAAATAAAATTAGGAAATCTACAATGGTCAGTTTCCATGCATTACCACTGTGCGATGAACATAGGCTAAAGCTATGGTTGCTTGCACTGCACATTGATGAATACACTACTGTCAAGCAACTCCGTCGGGCAGACTATCATGTCTGCAGTAACCATTTCTATCGCATGACTATCGTATACCCAATGAAGGATCAATCTCCGGACTATTGAACCATTGTAGACTCGATACCGAACTGTCTTAAAACTAATTGGAAGAGAGGTACTATACGGACGAAGCAGAAACGTGGATGTAAGGGCGGCATTCTTCACCGACTGAAGAGGCTGAAAAACAAACTCCCCCTACCTTCTCCCCTGCTCATCAACGTGCAGTCCCTGAAAGCGAAGACAGACGAGCTGTCAGCCAACACCCGCTACCTGCACCAGTATCGGAGCGCCTGAGACATGGCTGGACAGTAACATCGTGTCTAGTGAGGTGGACCGACCGAGACCCCAACATCACCGGGAAGACTCGCGGGGGCGGTGTCTGTCTCCTAATCAGGGACGAGGGGTGTCGGGCAGTTGTGGTGAGAGAGCACCTGTGCACCCCGAACATTGTTGTGTGTCTCTCTTCGGCCTTTCTATCTGCCCAGGGAGTTTCCTCAAATTTTCTTCACCGTGGTATATATACACCCAAAGGCAAATTTTAATAAGGCATTAGAGACTATTTTTAACCTTTCACAGAAACTTGAGTCACTTTCACCTGATACACCCACGTTTATTCTTGGGGATTTTAATAACTGTTCCATTTAAAAGTGCCTGTGCACATACTATCAGTATGTTGACTGCCTCACCAGGAAAAATAAGACCTTAGACATGTGTTATGGAACTGACAAAGACGCCTACACTGCATCCCCGCTCCCACCACTAGGGGCGTCTGACCACAGTGTGGTCTATCTCCGCCCTGTCTATCAGAGGCTACTACAGAGGGAGAAGCCTCAGATAAGATCTGTCAAAGTGTGGAACAACGACAGCATAATGGCTCTGCAGGGATGTTTCTACTGCACATTATGGGAGGTCTTTAATAGCTCTGTTATTAATGATCAGGTTGTAGCCGTGTCTGATTACATCCATTTCTGTGTAGACTCTGTGATACCTACTAAGACCTTTAAAGTTTATCCTAATGATAAGCCTTGGGTTTCCAACAAATTAAAGTATCTTTTAATTCAGAAAAAAAAAGCTTACAGAAACCAGGATGAAACAGCTAGAAGGGACATACAGAGACAAATAACAAGACAAACACAGCTACAAACAAAAGATAGAGGCCACTCTGGCATCTGGCAATCCCAGAGAGGCATGGCAGGGAATTAAAACCATGACCAATGTTCCCCACAGGGCAGGGGAAAGCCTACCTTTGTCTTGCGTGGTAGTGAGGGACTGGAGATGGCAAATCAGCTCAACACCTACAGAAGTCCTTCACCTTTTTAGAGGCTGTAACCCACGAAAAAGCCCAGGCCCTGACAATATTTGTGGAAGTGTTTTAAAGCACTGTGCTGAACAGCTTACACCAGTGGTTACTGACATTTTTAGGTCCACTCTTAATCTTCACAAAGTCCCTACCCTATGGAAAACATCTACAATTGTACCCGTGCCAAAAATGACCAAACCCATAGGGCCCAACGACTTTCGACGAATAGCATTGACATCGCTGGTCATGAAGTGCTTTGAGCGTCTGGTGAAGAAGTACATTGTATCACAAACACAGCACCTCATGGATCCCTTGCAATTTGCCTATCAAGCCTCTAGGGGGTGGAAGATGCAATTCTGACTCTATTGTACTTATTGCACACTCACCTTGAGAAACCAAAGACACGTGCTAAGATTTTATTTGTGGACTTTCCATACGCTTTTAACCCTATTCAACCCAGTATTTTAGCAGACATATTGGCTACAGAATTTTCACTTGAAGCTGGCTTGATTTTATGGATTGTTGGTTTTCTTAGCTGTAGAATCCAGCAGGTCAGATAGGTATGTCACTCTCTGATAAAATGACCACTTGCACAGGCTCCCCTCAGGGATGTGTTTTATCATCTTTATTATTCAGTTTATACACTAACTCTTGCACTAGCACTTTCCCTAATAGGCACTTTATTAAGTACACAGATGATTCTGCCTTGGGGAGGAGGAGCATGGGCCAGTTTTTGACTATTCCCTAAATTGGTGTGAGAAGTCAAACCTTCTCCTAAACGCCTCTAAAACAAAGGAAATGTCCATTGATTTTAGAAAGCTGCAGTCCTCTCACCCTACTTTTATCAATGGGGCGCCAATACAGTCTGTTACAGATCACAAGCACCTTGGCGTTGTGCTCGACCATAAGCTTAATGGGACCTGTGGACCGACCTCATGAGCACTGTTGAGCAGAGGAATTTCTCTCCTTATAATGACCAAGCACGACCAAGTAGATCCAAGAAGAAAAGGATTTATTTCTCTGCAGAAAGAGTCCAGTACTTGCACACACAAGGTGGTCAAGCATGAACTGAAGAGACGGAGGCAGTCTCTGCCATATTTAATCAAACTAATACATAGATTATCTTACTTCTGATTGGTGCATAGTTAATGCATAGGCATAGAGTGGAATATAATAACATACATAATTCTATCGCTGATTGGTACATGGTTACACATTAGCATATAGTAAAATATACAAAGTCAGTGATTGGTTAGATCATGCATATTGAATGAGCGCACAGTGACCCCCTAGCCCTTAACGTCACACAAACAGTTTTCAATAACTATTTGGTCTTCCAGAGTCGTCTTGTTTTCAGGAGTGTCTCTTCTGGCTCTCTAGCGATAAGATGGCCTTGCACCTGGGATGTAAGTGGGTCAGAGGCCACAGGCCTGCAGTACAGAGAGGAGACAGACAGAAGGGAGATAGACAGAAAGAGAGACAGAAAAATGCACGTACACACAAGCTATAAGCTATATATTTTGTCTCTAGTTTGCGTTGGCTGACTGAGAGATAACAGAGACCTTCCAGATAAGAGAAGCTGCAGACTGCTATTTCTCTGTTTTTAGAGGATTTAGAGTATTTAATCTAAGTTTCAATTGGTATGATTGTACAATGCTTTATTACTGTGATTATACTAGTGTGAAAATATCGTTCTGAAAACACCCTTCTCTTCAGCACTAAGATACAACAAAGAATGTACTTTTTAAAGAAACTGCTATCTTTTAATGTCCACAACAAAATGCTCCAAATGTTTTACTGTGCCTTTACTGAAAGTGTTTTAACCTTCTGCATCATCTGCTGGTTTGGCAATGTTACTGAGGCACAGAAAAAGCCTGTCAGGAAAACTGTTACAACGGCCAGTAAACTGTTAGGGATTCCGTTACCAAGTATAGAATGCATCTACAGAGACAGAACGGTGAATAAGGCAAACAACATTGTGGGTGACCAGAAGCACCCCCTTGCCTCGATATCGCCCCCCTCTATTTACTAAAAATAGATCCAAGTTTTCCTTTGTTCCACAAGCCACTAAGTTTTTAAATGGGTAATGCACTAGCACCTTATCCCCATGCACTTTGAACACTCCTTCCTGGTCACAAAGGATGTCCAGCTGGTCTGGGCAGGAGCTGCCCCTGTCCTAACTACTGTTCTTTCTTTCTGTGTAGTATGTTTATGAGTATGTAGTATGTGTTTGAGTATGTAGTATGTGTATGAGTATGTCTATTAGTGATTTTTGTGATGTCATGATGAAATGCCTTGTGATTATGCTGCAAACCAATTTCCCCACAGGGACAAATAAAGTACTACTACTACTAATGAAACACCTCCCCCCACCAAGAGACCTCCCCTCTCCGCCAGGAAGAGAAACTGTTAAGGCCAGTTTATAGTCCAGCGACAGAGTGTCGCTGCGACCGACGACGTGCCATTGATGTCGCTGGTCGCAGCGACATTTGGTTTAAACTTCGGTGACTGTCGTCCTGTGGTCGCTGCGACGGTCGCTGAAGATGTCACTGAGACATAAAATAAATTCAACTTTGACCCTGTCGCTGCCTCTGTTGTTATGGTAACGTTTGTCTCGGACAGCGGAGGCTTCGCTCGAGCTGTCAACTTACTAGCTAGCACATAAGCTAACTGTTAATGGACAGATTTCTTTGTTGGAAAAATTTGTGCATGCTGCCATAGGGTCTGCTTACCTACCTAGCAAGCGCGTGAATATCATTATAAATCAGCACAATTTAATATTATTATTATAAATAGCCTAATAATAATAACTATGTAATTTCACTGATTGATGCTTTGCTAGAGGTTGAGAAAACGTTACAATCCAAAACAAGAAGCAGCTCGCTTCCAATGCTACAATTTAGCCTACGATAGCCTATTAGTCTGTAGGCTATTGTGAATGGTTACAAAGACACATTTGCACCTTGACTACACATTTGTAGCATTGTAGGCGCCTGCGAATGCATCGCAAAGTTATTTGCTTTCACAGTAGGCTAACTTAGATTTGCCAGATTAAATTTAGTGATTAGGCTGAGTGACAGCCCATCTGATCCGTGGCATTCTGATAGCGAGTGAAATAGGCTATTCCACATTCTTGAACCTCATTCTCTAACTAGAGAATTGTAGGCTGCTCCCGCAATGAGTCCCGTCTTGTAGCTAGCTATTTACATCCCTAACGTAGGCTATGCCCTCCGTGCTTTTCCTACTAAATAACGTTTATGAGTTGCATCAATGTTATATGTTATATATAATAGTATTTAGAATAGAAGTGTAGTATAGCTGATTTACCCACAGCTTACTGTGAACTACGTTCAACGTTCATTACTAGGGATAGCTGCTAGCTATGTTATGGGAAGGATGTGCTTTGTCTTATCTGTTCTGGAGTGACTTCGATGACGTTTCTGTATGCATTTATTGTATGTCGCTGTCTGCTAAATGACTGTAATGTAATGTAATGTCGAGGTTTAATTACAAACGTTTTATTTGCTACCTCGTTCAAAACCCACATCCTACAAGTATATGAAAGACGCAGTGAATGACATTTCAAACAATAGCCTATACGGTGCCCTCGAAATGGACATTTATAAACTTTATTTCAGAGGCCTCCGACAAAAAAGGGGTAAAGCAGAAGTCATAATGAGATGTAGGCTAGCCTATTAAAGCTGCTTCTTCCTCCATTGTCCCCTGAGTGTAAACTGTCGCTGGAATGTCGCTGGAGTGCGTTTATACTTTTTGCGAACGACAACGACCACAGTGTGTGTAGCGCGACAATAGAATGTTTATGAAAGTTCTGCGATTTCAGTCGAGCGACACACTGTCGCTGGACTATAAACTGGCCTTTACAGTCTACCCCCCCCCCCCCCCCCCCCCGATCTAGTGATAGTAATAAGACGATGGCGCGTGATCTTATGATTTTACCTGTCATTTCTCTAGATACCAGGTGAGGTCCAGGTGATGGCCACTCTATGATCCAGACACTTATGTGGACAAGCGCATCCCTGATAACCTACAATCCTCCTTCCAAACACATTCTGTATTCCTTCCCATGTAGTTTGCCCCCTCCTATACTTTCACATACCCCTCATTTAAATTGGTATTAATCCCAGTCCACCACATTTATCCTATTATCCACAGTTATTATCCACAATTATCCACAGTTATTTACATGCACATACATATGATGCTTTATACATATACTGCGTTCAGTCCAGAATATATTCCAAGGACCTAGGCCTTTTACGGCTTGTGAACAGCCCTGGGTTCCCGGCGTCATTAGGAGTCAAAGGGTCACAAAACAGTCCCATGTTTACCCAAAAGGCTTTGATGTCCCATGTCTTGTTAGATTGTCCAATCAGCTGTTATTTACAATCCACTGGTCCTTGTGAATCCAACAGCGGAATTTGGGTGTGGGCTTGAGGCAGGAAAAATGTAATTAATAAAATTGCACCTTACAAAGGTGAGCAGAGAATATGAAGGTTTCACATGGGATTCCCTTTGTAGAGGGATGATTTTCATGTTACCCATGTTAACTCCACGACAAATGGTTCTTGCATGGATACGCTTAATGTTGGGCTTATTGTCTGGATACTGTATTCATATAAGGGGAGCAGATATCGAAATGGACAACACTGCTGCAGTATAGTCAGGCATTGAGGGCTTTCTGAATGTTGTCTGACAGATTTGCTGAGCCTCGGCTATTTGGATGCAGGCCGTCTCTGCGGTAGAATGCAGGTCTCTCCCAGAATAGATCCCAGTTATCAATAAAACCGATGTTTTGATCTACACGCCAACCACAAAGCCAATCGTGAAAGGGTAATTCCACCCAAAAACAACATTAACCTTATTGAACAGATCAAGGTGCAACTAATTAAGTCTTTCTTTGGCTGGCCAAAAAAAAATCTGTACTGAGTTATTTGAATATAAAGTTGAAAATTCATTTTGACGTATATCTCTACCACTTCCTCGTTTTTGAAAAACTACAGTGTTTTCTATGGAGGATTATTCAACCCAAAATTAAAATGAAAACGAAAACGGAGGATTATTCAGCCCAAAATTAAAATTTAAATCTTTTCATTTTCGTTTTCATTTTTTCATTTTCATTTTCGTTTTCATTTTCGAACTGTATCTATGTAAATGAGGGGGTATGGTCAAGCAAGCAGGGTGGGCCTCATACAGGTTTAGTGCAGTAGCACTTAATGAACACTAGGGGGAGCATAGCATAGGGGTGAGTAACAGTCTATGCTTGATACTATGCTCTCAGGGCACTCGTACGTTTTAATGGATGAAATGATGAAGAATCTGTGCAGTGTTATAAAGTATTCTTGTTTTATGAAAGAAACGGAGCTAGCTAGCCAGCGCTACGCTGTGTAGGCTATAGGTCAAACCTGCGAGGTGGAAAATCCAGGTTCATTTGTTCCAATCACCTGGATTTGCTAATTATCACAATTCTTCAGCCAAGAGGTAGGAGCTAACTAGGCTAATTAGTGAAATCGTGAGTTCATGGGTGGAAGAAATGAAAAGATTTTAATTTTAATTTTGGGCTGAATAATCCTCCATTTTCATTTTCCATTTTCGTTTTCATTTTCGTTTTCGTTTTCATTTTAATTTTAATTTTGGGCTGAATAATCCTCCATAGTTTTCAAGTGGGCATGTAAATTACATAGCAAGTAGGCGGAGCCAGCGAGGGAAGAATTGCTGCCTGCATCTCACTGTTCTAGGGACGGGACACATCGTAGATCAAGCTAACTATCATTGCAATTTTATTATAATGTCAGAAAATTACATTGATAGGCTACGTTATTAGTTTTGGCAAACTAAACCAAACGGGACCATTAAGTAGACTAACATTAGCTAGCTGATCATAATTGAACGGTTTCGCTCTGAGCATTCGATTACAGAAGAAATTTATTGTTTCTGGGCTAGTGCATTAGCTGTTGTTAGGCATAAAACAAATAGGTTTTAAATGTATGCCATGGAGTAGGATATAGTAGCTAACCTTGCATTCGTTAATGGATATCAGGGTGATAAATGCGTCATTTTCATGTTTTTACTGACATCAGTGCGTTCGATTTGCATTGGCTTTGCTAGAAAACATAGCTAAAACGGCTAACAAGTAGCCTACAACAATGACGTTTTAACTTTTAATTGTATACAGTGCATCCGGAAAGTATTCACAGCGCTTCACTTTTTCCACATTTTGTTCTGTTACAGCCTTATTCCAAAATTGATTAAATTCATTTTTTCCCTCAAAATTCTACACACAACACCCCATAATGACAATGTGAAAAAAGTTTTTTTGAGATTTTTGCAAATTTATTAAAAATAAAAAAATTAAATTTCTCATTTACATAAGTATTCATACCCTTTGTTTTAACATATTTTTAAAGTATCATATTTCATATTTGGTCGCATATCCTTTACATGCTGTTACTTCCTGAAGTCTGTGACCATCAACATCAAAAAACTGTCGATATCTTATTTTCAGGTACTGTTACAAGCGATACTATAACCTCTCTGCATTTGAATGGATCTCTATGGAAATTCGGGGGTGAGACTAGATTCAGCTGTAAATTCCAGTATGGAACACATGGCTGGCTAAATGGCTGTAAGTTATCAAGGGTCTGAGCTATCAAACGAGCCCCAAACCATCACTCTGTTGCCAGATATGGAGTAGATGTGGATGGATCACTTTAAGGGTTGTTTCTCCTGACTTTTTTCCCCATAGAGTTCTATAGGAAAATGAGTCCGGAGAAATAACCCTTGCAGTGATCCATCCACATCAACATAGTCTGAACTGGATTGCAAGTCGTCCGAGTCCTTTAGGGCATCATACCTTTAGCAGAGCGAGAGTTTCGGAGGAGCGGTCGCCCTGCGAGGTTTCAGTCCTTTGCGTGTAGTAATCCAATTGTTGTTGAGCGGGGGGCCAAGCAGCAGCAATGTGTTGCCAGTAGACCAGTCCCGTCGCTGAGTTCTCCATCTTATACTAGCGTTTTGTGGCGAGGAGCAGCTAGTTGGACATGCTACATTTTACATTTACATTTAGTCATTTTGCAGACACTTTTATCCAAAGCGACTTACAAGCAGAGTTGGGGGCGTTACTTGAAAACTGTAATATATTACATTACATTCCTAGTTACTTTTTTTAAAAGTAAAGCGTTATATTATACTATATTACTTTACAATTAAGGTAATGCGTTATATTACCCGTTATATTACTTTGCGTTTCTCTGTCATAAAATCACTTCAATCTAAGTGTTTGGGGGTTCAGGCCTGGTTTTTCCCCAATTCTTCTTCTGTTTCTCTGTCCAGCGTCTTTGTGACAGTTCTCTGTAAAAAGCGCAAAACAAAAATAAATTGAAAAGGGGTAAATGGGGTCCCCCCCCCCCCTTTGCTGGATACTTTTTTAAATGATTCTATTAAATAGTCAGTTTTGGTGAGTTCTAAAAGAAGATATGCTCAAATAAAACTGCTAGGGAAAATATGGAATAAATTCAGTTTTAATGCAAAAATTGTAATTCACTGTTTTTGCTCTGAAGCAACACAGGATGCAATTAAACCACTGGCACATGGAGGACAACTATCAAACGAATGCTGCAATAGGCTGAGATATCAGGAGCATACTACCCAGTTCATCAAATAGTGCAGATCATTACATATCCATTACATATAGCTTACACAATGACTACTTTCCCTCTCTGTAGGCAGACTGATATGGCTCAAATAGTGTCCAGTTCATCAAATGAAATTAAGTGCAGATTGAGTGGATATATTTAGCCAGCATGTCACATACAATTGCAACTATCCTCCCATTTGGTCTTTATAGACAAGAAACAATAGAAAAGAGAAGTGTAGCTTACATGATCACACTGGGAACTGACACACACACACACACACACACACACACACACACACACACATACACACACACTGGGTTGTCAAAACTTTACCGTAGCCTACAGGCTAAATAACGGTAACAATTTTGTTAACTATAAGGTAGCAGTTGTTAGCTATATTATATAAATGTGTTTCACCGTAAACAATACAATTAGCCTATTTATATTTCAGCTGTTTACAATTTCGTACCTTCACTATTTTACAGACTTTTATCGTAAAATTCAGTGACATTATTTTACAATGTACCTCACAGTCAGTTGCAACTCATTACACGAGAATGTGTCATACTGTGGTCTTACAAAGAACAAATCTCTGCTTGCTGGTGTGTGGATTATGTATACCATTTTGGGCATTAAAAAATCACTGTGTTGATGTCGCTTGTTATAGACGACTTGTTTTTTCTCAGAAAATATTCCTCAGTAAAAATATCTCCATGCTTGTTGACGAGACTTGATTTTACTGACTAGTGTGAGACGGGACGAGGCGGAGCTTATTCACGTTATAGTTTGGTGAACTATAACACGGTAGCCTATTATAGCTTGTCTCGCCGCCTGCCGCCTAGGCAATAAGTTGTAATATGATGATGAGAGATTGTGTCAGTTCTTCAAACTATTACTTATCATGTAGGCTACTTGAATGAACGTCAAAACAAAATTATCACTTTTTCCCGTCTCCAAGGTATGGCGAGCGCCTTACCAAAATTACACCTATGATAGTCATGCATTTTGGAAATATAAATTTCCACAAAGATTATACTCTAAAAGCAATAGTTTTAATGTTTTGGCAATTATTAATTAGCTAGCAACCTATGGAAGCATATCTGCACCAAAACTCAAATGAAAATGCAAATCGGTGATTACATTTCGTTTACATTCAATGTGCGCAAAAACAATAAGATAATTCAAATGAAAATGCAAAGGGCCATTTTGCGTTTTCATTTTCAAGTTAATGTACGCACTTTATCTGACAATTTGAAAATGTTAATGCAAATCCATTTCACATTTATTTTTTCTCGCCCTCTACGACACAACCCTGCCATAATTTAAATGAAAATTAAAAACCACATTTGCATTAGCAGTTTCTTATTGTAGTCGCATGATCCATGACAAAAAGGAAATGATAATTCAATTTGCCATTTAACATATCGTTTTCATGCTTTGCGGCACAAGAGTGACATAATTCAAATGCAATGGCATCGCATCCGTTTACATTATCATTTCCGCATGGTCACGCAAAAACCCTGCCAAAACTCCGAACTGAACATGCAAACTGTCAAAGCTGCCCATCAAGGCGGGGCCTCGAAGAAAGGGGCGTTACATGGGACAGTTCAAACCACTGAATTTATGGTTCAACTTCAGTGGTTGTTTGTGATTTCGGTCGTCAGGCAGTTACCAGGCTAGATAGTGATATTTCCTGGTTCTCTGTGTTCGGGGATTATAGGCTAAATGATACGAATTAAAAAGGAAACGAGGTAGCCTAAAAGTTACGACCAGCCATAGCCAGCCCAATGTTAATTTAGTTAACAGTTTAGATTATGTTAGCTACCCTGCTGCTTTCGTTAATCTGGTGTGGTAACTAGCCTAATGTTAGGCTACTTTCAAAACCAGCCGGCTATTCATGGCAAGCTATGCCTAGAAATGTGCTACCCTTTTCACCGTGGGCATTTCCATCACAATTTCTATTAATTAATGTTTTCTTTTAGATAGCCTTAGCCTACCCTTAACAAAGGTAACGTAGTTCACAGAAAGCCTGAGACAGCGATCGAAACGAGACACAGCCTACAAAAACGGTGGATTATTTTGTATGGTGTAGGCCTATAGGCTAATTTAAAATATATATAATATAAAAAACTTGTGTAGGCATATTCCGCGTAGGCTATGTTGTGTAGACTGCAATTCATGTCTTTACCCAGCAGATGGCAGTAAAAGACTTGTAAAAACTGAAAGACACAGCAATTCAGCTTATTTTATTATTGGGTGAAAACACTGGGAAAACTACCCCGGGGCACGACTCTGATCTCCCTACTCACAGGAAATTTTACCTGTAGACTGGGCTATTGTAGCCCAATAATCTATATTTAGCCTAGTCATGAAGCAACATAGCCTAGGCTACAGATTAAAACAAATGGACATTTATACCATTATATTTTTATTTTATTATAACGTTCCGATCTCAGTGCTGTAAGATAGTGTTGTGTCGTTCGCGAACGATTCGTTCAAAAGAACGAATCTTTTGCGTGAACGAACTGAACTGAATCACTTACTGAAAAGATCCGTTCATTTCTCAGTTCAGTTCAGTTCACGAACGGATCTGATCAGCAGCGAGCGTGCACCGTGCAGGGAGGGGGAGGGACTGCCGCGAGCGAACGTGATTCGTCCCTTGCGAACCAGTTCTGCTGTGCTGAACGAATCATTCGCATTTGCTTCTTCCTATTCCATTTCGGACGTATTGTTCTAAGTATTGTATAGCCGAAATGAGTACCGTGTTTGCGTGTTGTATACTAGAAAGTTTTATTTTTTTTTCTCTAATTTGTTTCCTAAATTGTTCGAAATAAAGTTTATATTAAAAAAAAAAATTATAAAAAAAATTCGCGGGCGGGCGCCGAGCGAGGCAGCGAGCGTGCAGAGTGGACTGATTCGTTCAGTGCGTGACGTGACGTGATCCTGAGTGATAATCAGCGGCTCAAACTGCCAGAATCAGGCCCAGCAAGTTAAGACTTAAAAGTCATTGAAAACCAGCGTTCACCTCCAATATTGATATTCAACGAGGAAACTTTTAAAATATCAAGATTTGTAAACGGAGTTTGGCGCATTTGTCAAAGCGACAGCACTTCCGCATGAACTGTTCGGCCGTCAGTTCACTGAGTGAACGAACTGTGACTTAACGGTGCAAGTTCAGTGATCCGTTCACTGAAGCCACTAGACAGTGAGTTAACGTGACGTGATCCTGAGTGATAATCAGCGGCTCAAACTGCCAGAATCAGGCCCAGCAAGTTAAGACTTAAGTCATTGAAAACCAGCGTTCACCTCCAATATTGATATTCAACGAGGAAACTTTTAAAATATCAAGATTTGTAAACGGAGTTTGGCGCATTTGTCAAAGCGACAGCACTTCCGCATGAACTGTTCGGCCGTCAGTTCATTGAGTGAGTCGGACTACGCAGTACGCAGTCGGAGCTCCGCCCAAGCACTGAACGATTCGGTGAACGAATCTTTTGAACGAATCTTTTTAATGAACTGATTCTAGTGATTCGTGTCACTGAAGTGAACTGTTTTGCCCATCACTACTGTAAGATGCGGCACTTAGCCTCTATCACGCTGATTTTACTGTTGTGGCCTAGCCTACTAGCCTACACAAAACATTTTAATTTGTTCAATTTAAATAGACTAGGCTACATGAGAGAGAACGTAAAAACTGTAAAATAATAATAATAAAAACATCCATGTCAGTATTGGCACAGTGCCATTATGCTCACTTTTAAGAACATAGGCTACAGAATAGTTTTCATTTAAATAGGTCTACCACTCAGACAAAATTTGAGACATAAGCACTTATTTTATTGATAGCCTGCTTATTTTATTTTAGTGACATGGAATATAGGCTAAGCAATAGCTCGATGTTGGCTTATCACACAGCCCTGTCTAAGGCAAACCTGTTAACGGAAATCTATTGCCCCTTACGGCAAGTCCTCCCTGCTGTTAAGGTTAAGTTAGTACATTACATTACATTATAGTCATTTGGCAGACGCTCTTATCCAGAGCGACGTACATAGTGCATTTTCAAACCAGGAACAAGTGCGTTAAAACGACCCTAAAAGGTAAATACGAATTGAAATACCAGGCGTAGTCAGTATGATTTATTTATTTATTTATTTTTGGGGGCGGGGGGGGGGGGGGTAACCACACAATATTGATGATTGGCGTGTACAACAGTAAGCCAATAAGTAACCTTACAAGTATTAATCTAGAAGCTTGAACCATTCATAAAACACAAACAACGGGCTGGCTAGGCTCATCGTAACGTTTAGGCTACCTCGTTTCCTTTCTAGTTTTTAGGATTTAGCCTATAATCCCCAAACACAGAGGACTAGGAAATGTTGCTATCTAGCCTGGTAACTGCATGCCTGATGACCGAAATCACAGACAACCATTGAATCAATACAAGTCAAGTCCCCTGTAACGCCCTTATATGTACAAGTCCCCTGTAACGCCCCTTTCTTCGTGGCCCCGCCTTGATGGGCAGCTTTGACAGTTTGCATGTTCAGTTCGGATTTTTGGCAGGGTTTTTTGCGTGAACACGCGGAAATGGTAATGCAAACGGATGCAATGTCATTGCATTTGAATTATGTCACTCTTGTGCCGCAAAAGTATGAAAACGATATGTTAAATGACGAATTGCAATGAGAAACTGCTAATGCAAATGTGGTTTTTCATTTTCATTAAAATTATGGCAGGGTTGTGTCCTAGAGGGCGAGAAAAATTAAATGTGAAACGGATTTGCATTAACATTTTCAAATTGTCAGATAAAGTGCGTACATTAACTTGCAAATGAAAACGCAAAGTGGCCTTTTGCATTTTCATTTGAATAGTGTCATGGTTTTTGCGCACATCGAATGTAAACGAAATGCAATCGGCGATTTGCATTTTCATTTGAATTTTGGCACGGATGTGCTTCCATAGCAACCAACCTTTTCACAAAACAAAGTTGGTAACGAAAAAGTTTTGAAAAACATGTTTTATTGGCTGAAATAGCATCACATGTTCACATCCTTATATGTCAAAAGCATTACATGTGTACATTGTTCATTTTTCCTGTGTATCTTCATCCTGCAATTGGCTACTTTTTGATCAGATTACTTTGATTAGATATTGTTATTGGCAGATGTAGCTAAATCTCCAATAGGGAGAATTATTCTTTGTGGGCCTGGAGCATTTGTGATGATGAAATCGGCAAGAAAAAGGAGAAAAAATGCAAAAATAACCCAGGTTTGGGTGGTTACATGACATCAGAACGTATAGAAGTTAAAGGGATAGTTCGGAATTTTGGACATAATGTCTCAATTACGACTTACCCATGATGTAGTTGATTGATGGAAACCATTTTCAGATAATTCCATGCTGTCCCTTCTTTTGGACATACACACATTGCTAATGCTAGCGCAACTCTAAGGTAACTGCTAGCATCCACTACCAAACGCACTACCAGTGCGCCCAAAGCAAATAAAATATGACGACAGTCTATCTGGGTTATTTTCAGTGATTATACCACCATTTTTGAAGTCAAACTATCGTTGAATCCTTTACTTTGTGCTGACCTATATTCTTTGTGGAAGTATGGCGGCGGAGCGATACTTTACATTACCTACGAATGTAGTGCCGGCACTGGTCGATTACAACAACAAATAAGAGCAACAAGTTGCAATGGCCACGTTCGCTCTGCCGCCGTACTTCCACAGAGAATATAGGTCAGCACAAAGTAAAGGATTCAATGATAGTTTGACTTCAAAAATGATGGTATAAACACTCAAAAAACACTCAGATAGACTGTCGTCGTATTTTATTTGCTTTGGGTGCACTGTGGAGTGTTTAACCCCTTGGCGCAGATGGCAAATTTCACCTATTTAGGGGGTGCTCTGTTTAAGGCTTTATAACTCCAGGTGTGAGCATCACATAAACTTGCTAAATGGCTTAAATGAAACAAGACAGGTGTACCATTTACAATACAAACTTAGATTTGTTTATTTTCATAATTTAAGTCAAAATAAAGTGCCACAAATGCAAAGAAACTTTGGGGGAAAAAATTTTTAAATTGTTTTTTTTTATTTTGTTGAGAGCTACATAAGTGAAATCCGTAATATATATACAGTACATTTCCGGGATCATAAACTCCATGTCCACATCTGAGGATGATATGCAGAACTACTAAAGGTCTATGATGCAAAATATAGCAGTGTACCCTGTTGTCCATTAGTGTCTCCAAATCTATCCAAATTGATAAATTGTGCACTGCTCTAAATAAAAAAAGTTACGATATATTTAACTACAAATCAACAGTTTTGGCTCATAAAACTCAC
Organism: Synaphobranchus kaupii; assembly: GCA_029718625.1. Lineage (NCBI taxonomy): Eukaryota > Metazoa > Chordata > Actinopteri > Anguilliformes > Synaphobranchidae > Synaphobranchus > Synaphobranchus kaupii. Next base: position 3,892,124 of record CM056389.1, read on the forward strand.
TTTTGCATAATTGTCAAGTGGGAATGACTATATTTTCATCAGTATAGGGGGGTAGATATCTGTGGGTCCAAAACCTCTATGCAAAACATGTAATAAAATTATTCATTATTGTATTATAAAGCATATACATTTGCTCCTTCTGATGGCTTAAGATAAAAAAACGTTGATATCACAGTGTTACATACACCTGTTGCCTATTCATTCACTCTTGTACCTCAATAAAACATCACTTGTCCCTGTACTCTACAGTATGTATACTTTTGTCCTGGGATTGCATTTTTCTGTATTTATTTATTTCCTATTCATAATGACTCCAAGGAAATTTCTACCTTAATCTACCACATATCAGCACACAGTAAATTGGAATGAGCATTTGTCATGCCCTAAGAGACAAGTATACGCCATAGCCTATATTGTGTGCGATGACATGAAATAAAATAGTATTCCACCATCTGCAATATGCTGCCAAATGTTCTATCTTCAATGAACATCGGTAGCCTACATCAAAAATACATTTAAAGATTGCACTACAGTATGTGAAATGCACTCAAAATGTGAAAATAACAATAGGGCTATCAAACATATTGGAAAGACAGTGCTCGAGTGGAAACCCGAACGTACATATGTAGCCAGCCGCGAGACCAACGCTATTTTAAACGCAAAAATACTTACATATCGGAAAAGGGAAACTCCCCTCCGTAATGCGTATTCTGTAGAGCTTGCGTAATACTAGACCGTTAAAACGAAAACTGCCGTTACGCTGGGCTGTAGTAAATTGTTAAAAGCACCGAAAAAGACATGACTTATACCGTTGCTAAGGTTATAATGTACTCTGTTGGATAAAAAAGCCAACAATTAAACCAGAATGAACTGTAATGAATGAGACAGGCTTACAGGGCATGGGGGTATTACGCGTCGACGTTTCAGATAGTGTAATAGCGGTATAAAGTGTTGTATATTTCTCAAACCGATTGTACCAGACAATAAATGACCACTGAATTTTGAATGGAACATCTCGATGTGTAGAACCGATGGTGGGATTGTATATTTATTTCATATTTAGTAGCATATATTGCTAGTAGAATACATGTGTTGTGGAATAAAGCCACTCTGAGTTTCGGACTGGTGAAATTCAAGAAGTTTTATTCATGCATACATGGAGAATAAACACATTGTTCACTGTCAGTGTCCATTCTAAAGTTTCACAAAACAAGCCTTCATACTTATACACTTTTGGTTCTACAAAACAGGGTAGAGACCGTCCTCCTTTCCCACCCTTAATTGTTTTGGGAACATCAACCTTGTTTCTCATCCTCAGCCCCCCCTGACCCAAGGCCTCACTGCCTTGGTTCTAGACATGCATACAGACACAGGTGGGAGAAGAGTTTATTATGGTTTCAGTTCCCAAGCAGTTCCTTCAGTTCACACACTCAAAGCATTTCTTCAGTCAATTATCCTGCTCACAGTTTTCAGCTCTCTGCAGCACGCAAAGTAGGCCCAGAGCGAGGTCACAAAGCCCTCATATTATACAGGTTATATCATTTTAATTTTTATAATTACTGAAACTTCTACACATGGTAGAATGAGATGGTACTTTCACAGTTTATTTTGCATTTGAGTGAGCACGGCTTTTCACGGCTTTTCTGGCATACGATCAGGCTATTGTTGGGTTTATCTCGTTGCTATGACGTTATTCTAATTTTATATGATGAATAAATATATTTATGAACTCAAACATTATTATTGTCCACTATGTCACGCATAGGTAGGTATAGACTAGGTGGGGGGTTGCTTGTTAAATGGACTTGCTACGGGGAAATAGTGACACTTAGAAACTCCATATTCTGCAGAAATCGTCACGAACCGTCTACCAATAAATTTAAAACACAGAGTTTGTGATTTCCAATAATATTTTGGCAGCAGGAGCAGCGAATGTCTCAGTTGAGGAAAAAGGTTCCGCCGGCGTCACCTTCTACGCCAAGGAGTTAATTATAACGTTTTTTAGCCTATTTGTTCATGAATAAACGTGGCTTTTGTTCATCCTAAAGAATGAGTGTTCTTATGTATTAATGTTTTTATGTTTTATCATAAATTAAAAGGAACGGTAAGATTCGATTTGTGTAGGGGTGAACAGTAGCCTTTTGCGCAATCTAGGCACCCTAGATTTTTTATATAATTTGTTTTCTTGGATGTTTAGTTTTTGTCTTATGCATTAGTGTGTCAGCAGAAAAGAGCTAATTTTAGATTTCCAAACATTCTACAAAAAATGTATTGAACTATCTTCAGTGAAAAGAAGAATAACGAGTTCTGCAAGAGCTGAACTGTGGCGAGTTCTTTAAGATGCTTGGAACAACCTACCAGCTGATTTTCTTATAAAACTGAGAATTTATGCAGGTTTAAAGGCAAAGGGTGGTCACACCAAATATTGATTTGATTTTGTTTTTTACTGTTTACTGCTCTTTATAATCAAATCATTATTTTTGAAAGCATCTTCACTTTACAGAATTTTTTTTACATGTGCCTAAGACTTTAAGGGCAGAAGATTTTGAGCCTTTAAAAACAAATTTCCTGCATTTCTACACGACCTCGAAAGAAAAAGAAAAACCTGGTTATTCTTGCTCATGAGAAGGCCAGTACATCGGCTCTTCATATGGATGAAAGTATCTGGTTATTCTTGCTCATGAGAAGGCCAGTACATCGGCTCTTCATATGGATGAAAGTACCTGGTTATTCTTGCTCATGAGAAGGCCAGTACATCGGCTCTTCATATGGATGAAAGTACCTGGTTATTCTTGCTCATGAGAAGGCCAGTACATCGGCTCTTCATATGGATGAAAGTACCTGGTTATTCTTGCTCATGGGAAGGCCAGTACATCGGCTCTTCATATGGATGAAAGTACCTGGTTATTCTTGCTCATGAGAAGACCAGTACATAGGCTTTTGATACGTGCATGTTTTTTGCGGAATTTCCTTGTTCAACTTTGTGAAATCCCTGAAGTCCAGATGTGGCTCATATTGCAGTCTATAGGCACGTCATGGGGTAGAGCCAAGTAGTGAACTACAGCTGGTTTAAAATGTAATAAAATAATCTTATCCACTCGTGTACAGATTAGCCTACACTCTCAGTAATAGAGGTATAGTGGAGGTATGTTTTTATGCCTCCATGCCGGCGACAGCCGTGGCCGGAGGCATTATGTTTTCGGGTTGTCCATCCGTACGTCCGTCCGTCCGTCCCATTCTCGTGAACGCCATATCTCAGGAATGCCTTGAGGGAAATTCTTCACATTTGGCCTAAACGTCCACTTTGACTCAAGGATGAACTGATTAGATTTTGGTGGTCAAAGGTCAAGGTCACTGTGATATCACAAAAGGCGTTTTTATTCTCACAAACGCCATATCTCAGGAACGCCTTGAGGGAATGTTTTCACATTTGGCCTAAATTTCCACTAATTTTCCAATTTCCACTCAATTCCTACGCTAATTGTGACAAAATTTCACACACATGTCTAGTAGGATAAAATGATGAAGAGATGACATTTTATATCCAGAAATTCAAAGGGTGACCTCACAAAAGACGTTATTGGCCATAACTCAAGAAATCCTATGCTAATTATGACAACATTTCACACAAATGTCTACTTGGACTCAAATACACTTCATACCTTTTAAATTAAATTCCTTCAAAGTCTTCACGCCATATATTTTATGAGTCTGGACTGACATGGATGTAAACTGCAACTGGACTTGTTGGCGGAGGCATACAACCGCAAGGCGGTTATCTCTAGTTGTTCTTTAAGGTAAATATTTCCACAATGTGTCGAGAAAGTACAATATTGTTCTATTTGGGTACAAATAAGTTACTATGAGTTGGAAAGTTATGAAATGAATGATGTATTGCTTGCTAGGGGTATAATTTTATGTACCTACAGGGTACCACCCCAGTGACAAACGCTTGTACCTTTTTAGGTACTATTCATACCTTTTTTTCTGAGCGTGTACCATGGTTTTAATTTTATATGAAAGCATCTCAAATCTCGCCTCTATAGGGCTTTGAAAAAAAATCTTCTCCAAAATGTTCACAAATAAACATTTTTATTTTCGAAAATACCCCGTGTGAGGGTGTGTAGAAATGAAGGAAATTAGTTTTAAAATGTTTAAATTTTTCTGGGGGACACCCAGACCCCCGCTACTTTGTTCCCTCTTGTGCCCCACCAACATCTCTTGATGCCCCACCAATCAGAGCAGTCTAGAAACGGCCCTGCTATCAATAATAAATAAGTTAATTAATTAAATTAAACAAAATTTCAGAGGTTTTTCAGAGGACAACAACATAAGCTTTAACCGGCTGCTCATGAAGATATTCTGCGGGGAAGCCTAGTGGAGCGGGCTACAGTGTGTTCTGTAACGCTATGAGTTGAAACAGAAGCTAGAATAACGTGTAGGGCTACAATGCGTTGTGTAACGTTATGAGTTGTAACCATAGCGATAATAACATGCAGGGCTACAGTGCGTTGTGTTACGTTATGAGTTGTAACCGTAGCAATAATAACGTGCAGGGCTAATACGCTATGATATTCTTTGCTGCTTCTCAAGGGCAGTGTTACAGTCCTGTAAACTCGTAGTTTAGGCTAATTGAACAAAGAAAGGCTTGTTAAATTATGCGATAAAAGACTGAAATGTCACTATACAAAGAGCATACAATTGCCTGCTGCAATAAGTCACATTAAGTTTGAGGTGATCACAAATAGTTTGTGCTCAATTTAAACAAACATAATTAACGTAGTCCGCGATGTTAATTGTGAAGTAGCCTATGTGCGGAAAAACAGAGATGCTATTGTAACAACGAAATTGAAACAGTAGCTATAATAACGTGCAGGGCTACAGTGTGTTGTGTAACGCTATGAGTTGAAACAGTAGCGTTAATTACGTGCAGGGCTACAGTGTGTTGTGTAACGCTATGAGTTGAAACGGTAGCGTTAATAACGTGCATGTTGTTTAATAATAGTTGTTAATAACTGCGTTGTTTAGATGAATCGACATGTAATGGCACAAGTATATCTACATAATGTAGCTGAAGATATTAAGTTTTTTTGAGTCGTTGCCCAGTCTCTCAGTACAGAAGCCTGAGTGAGAGACCTGGAGTAAAAAATGGGACTGATTATTGACGTTTTTCTGGTTAACGCGTTTTGAGAGGGCGGATTACGTCCAGACTACATGCAGCCGAGCGATATTGGATGTTAGAAGTCGCATAGAATTGACTAGTGTAACCGAAGCCTAAGACTTTTGTGGATTAGTGGGAATACTTTATGAACCTAATTTACACAACCTCTCCCTGTGTTGGTGTGTACTTCCCAGGATCAGCATGAGCAAATAGGAAATTACAATCAGCAGTGCATTTCAAGTGTGTGTGTGTGTGTGTGTGTGTGTGTGTGTGTGTGTGTGTGTGTGTGTGTGTGTGTGGTCTCTCCACAGGCTGGGTTGGTGTAATCTCACAGAGGGCTGCTGTGATGTTCTGGCCTCAGTCCTGCGTTCTCCTCACTCAGAGCTGAGAGATCTGGAGCTCAGAGACAATGAGCTGCAGGATTCAGGAGTGAGAGTGCTCTCTGCTGG
>CM056389.1:3902733-4072733 GCA_029718625.1 Synaphobranchus kaupii
TGCTGTTATGATTTACTATTGTGTGATGTATTGAACTCCTGTGACATAGTAGCACTTATTTCATATTCTGTATGGGATTATGTATGGGCTCAATATGAGTAGATCAGGATGGGGCTAAAATTTGCACAGTTGAAGCAATGATGTTGATCTACAGTAGTGTAAATTAAATCCAGTATAAGAAACAGAACAAGTTATGCAGTATCTACTGAGTGGTTGCTTCTGTTCCTGGACTGTAACCACAATTCAATACATTTTGAAAAGTCACTACTTGTCTATTGAGCAGGTATGTTTGGTTTCTCTCAAAGAAATTGGTTTTCCTGTAGGTTTGAACCTGGATCTGCTGCACATCAGTGGAATGGATTAGAACGCTAAGCCAAAATCAAGGCAGAAGTGCGGTTTGTATGACATCCAGTGTAGCGAGCGAGCTTTGGAAATAGAATACTTAAAATAATATGGTGCGTAGAATAGGCGGTATTAAAATCATATCACTAATTGAATCTTGGCTGGTTCATGTGACTTGTGTGAAAGGGGTGTGGTCTCACCTGCTTGGAAGAGGCAAGTGATTAAATGAGCTGATTACACACACCTGGGCTAGAACACTGGAGAGTGAGTGACATGCCTGTGAGGATAGTGTGTCGGGCTAGAACCCATTTTCACATGATAGCAGAGCTCAATACATTCCTCTTTTTATATTTTTATTATATTGTTTCCTCCAAAAACTTTAACAAAACATTTCAAGGAGTTTAGCCAAATGCTCTGCCGATGTTTATCCTCGTCTGGGACAGTGTGAGTTTCCACCATGCGTTGGTTGTACAAGACTGGTTTACAGCACATCCGGAGTAAACCATTTTATTCTTTTCATAAGTTTATGGCACCCCCTAAATGACAGTACCGCTGTTTTACCACTAGAGGGCAGAAAGCAGCAGCCTGCTTCACTCGTCCATGTTAGAATGTGAGAGAGGATCTTCAGTGAGAAACATGCCGTCCCGACAGTCTTTTGTGTGGAAATAAGCTTGTTCCCAGGAGCATTATGGGACCGTTGTGCCAAAAAAAAGCATTTGATTAATCCATGTGAAGAATGTAAAAGTGTTGCTTTGCCCTCCTCAAATCCTTCTTTCTGTGCCTTGATCACAAACCTTCCCTGGATTACAGTGGGGAGATGAACATGTCGTCTGTCACCTCAGTTAAACTCACATGAAAAAGAACAGGAAACAGAAGGATAAGGGCCAAAATAATAAAGGAGAAATAAAACCTGAGAGAGCTGCTATTGCAGTTTTGAGATGGTAAACTGAGAGATAAAGGTCCATTTCTCCAAAAAGGAGAAGTACCTGCTTTATTTCTGCTTGATATAATATATAGACGTTTATTATTCATTGGCAGGATAAGCCCCTTGAGATGTCACATCTCGTTTACAATACACAAGAGTTACACTTCAATAACCAGTCTACAGTTTGGGTGGTACATCATCAAAACAAAACTATATATATATATATACACTACTCACAAAAAGTTAGGGATATTTGGCTTTCGGGTGAAATTTATGGAAAATGTAAGTTCACGCTACAGTGATATTATACGTATCATGAAAGTAGGGCATTTAAGTAGAAGCATGCAATGGTGATTTCCTCATCTCAAACAATTTATTGAAACAAAAGCCAACAACAGTGGTGGGTATACCACAACAAAAATGTCAATGTCTCAATAACTTGTCATGTGCCCTTGAGCATCAATTACAGCTTGACAACGACGTCTCATGCTGTTCACAAGTCGACTTATTGTCTGCTGAGGCATGGCATCCCACTCTTCTTGAAGGGCGGCCCTCAGGTCATTGAGGTTCTGGGGTACAGAGTTACGAGCCTCTACACGGTGAGTCAGCTGATCCCATAGGTTTTCTATGGGATTCAGGTCTGGAGAAAGTGCAGGCCACTCCATTTGAGGTACCCCAGTCTCCAGCAGCCTTTCCCTAATGATGCGACCTCGATGAGCTGGAGCATTGTTGTCCATGAAGATGAAATTAGGCCTGTGTTGTTCATGCAGGGGCACAATGACTGGATTAATGATGTTATTCAGGTAGTATGGGCTTGTCACTGTACCATTCACAAAGTGTAGGGCAGTTCTGTATTGACTAGACACACCTGCCCACACTGTAACACCGCCACCACCAAAGGGTCGTCTGGTGACAACAGTGGCTGATGCATAGCGCTCTCCTTGACGTCTCCAACATCGTTGGCGGCCATCATTTCTGCTCAACGTGAATCGACTTTCATCAGAGAACAGCACTGAGGCCCACTGGTCCCTCGTCCAGCGTAAATGCTCCCTGGCCCATGCAAGACGATGACGCCTGTGCCTGGTGGTGTGGTCAGGTACCCTTGCAGGTCGTCTAGCACGCAGACCACGCTGATGTAAACGGTTTTGAATGGTCTGACGTGACACTTGGGTGCCTCTCACCTCCCTTAAATGTGCCTGGAGTTGAGTGGCATTCATCATCCGGTTCCGCAGGGCACTGTTCACAATGAAGCGGTCATCAGTGTGGGATGTGGCCAAAGGACGTCCACTTCTATGCCTTTCTGTGACTCTTCCAGTCTCTCTGTATCTCTGTTGCAACCTGCTGATGACACTCTGTGACACTCTAAGCTCAGTGGCCACTTCCCTCTGAGAACATCCTGTTTGAAGCCTCGCAATGGCGAGGTACTGTTGATCAATTGTTAGGTGTCGTCTTGGTCTCATGATGTCAAAATGTGAACAGCATGATGAAGACGACTGTTTAAATACCAATTCTAATTGAACCAGGAAATTTATTGGTCGATTCATGGATCAAACACCTGTTGTGAATTTTGCCGTTCAGCTCCTTGTTAGAGAACAGCAAGTTGTGCAAAAAGTACTGAAACATTGAATAGTTGGACATGTGCATTCAAAAGTTTAGAGAAGGTCAAATTAATTTCACCTGTAAAGGTTATAGTGCATTTTAGGTTCATCCTGAAATTTCACCCGAAAGCCGAATATCCCTAACTTTTTGTGAGTAGTGTATATATACAGTACTGTGCAAAAGTCTTAGGCACATGTAAAGAAAATCCGTAAGGTGAAAATCCTTTAAAAAATAATTAAATTAAAAGTTTCTAAATATCAAACAATTGACTATAAAGAACAGTAAACAATAAAAAACGGAATCAAATCAATATTTGGTGTGACCACCCTTTCCCTTTAAAACAGCATCAACTCTCTTAGGTACACTGTTGTTCAGTTTTATAAGAAAATCAGCTGGTAGATTGTTCCAAGCATTTTGGAGAACTTGCCACTGTTCTTCTGCAGACTTTGGCTGTCTCGCTTGCTTCTGTCTGTCCAGGTAATCCCAGACAGCCTCGGTGATGTTGAGAACAGGCCTCTGTGGAGACCATACCATCTGTTGCAGAACTCCTTGTTCTTCTTTTCTCTGACGAAAGTTCAATTAAGTTTTTGGAAAATCAATGTTTGGAAATCTACAATTTGCTCTTTTCTACTGACACACTAATGCAGAAGACAAAAAATAAGCATCTAAGAAAAAATCTACATTAAAAATCTAGGGTGCCTAAGACATTTGCACAGTACTGTATATATATATATATATATATATATATATATATATATATATATATATATATATATATATATATATATACAAATATATACAAAGTAATAATAGTAAGGGACACAAAGAATTAAAAACATGAGCAATTGGTTTTCCGATATGAAAATAAAGTAGTTTTAAACAAACCGAAATAAGTAATAGATCGCAAATAAGGTAAATTATTCCAATCAGATGGAGCCTTAAATGATAATGCTGTCTCTGTAGATATTTTATTTAACCTGCTTTCATTTATTTTTTTGAATCAGTTTTTTTTAATCTTATGTTGTGAAAAATATGTTTGCCTTGTTTTTTCTCACTTTTCTGTTTTTAATCACTTTTCTATAGTTTGTCGAGGAGAGGAGAGGAGACAGTGGATAAATAAAGATGGCGGCCATATTCATACTCTCTCCATTTGCTGACTGTGATTCAACCAACACACTGCTGTGACTCAGTTTTGATAAATGTCAGACTGGCCACAGGAGCGTGTTTTTCTGTACGCGGAAATAAATCTCAGAAAAAATACGCCTCGCCTCATCTGTGGAGACCCCACAGGGAGATGAACAGAAACGTGGAACCTGCTCGCGTGCGCTCTAAAGCACCTTTAGGATGCGCTAAATTCTGACTGAAACCAAAGCCTGCTGATTCGATACTGTGAAGAATGCCCAACGGTACATTTGATACTCCCAACACGCAGTGCGCAGCGTTTACACAGCTGTTTTTATTGGGCGATATGAGCCAGCGTGAGGAAGGTGTTTGTGATGCCTTGGGCGGGGACAGAATCTGGTCCTGGGCACATTTGGGCTGATTCAGGAGCTGTAGGCCCCTGGGGTGTGGCTCCGTCCCGCCTTTCTCAGACGCTGTCTCTTTAAATCCGGCCGCTACTCACACTGATACTCCCTGCGCTGATACTCCCTGCTCTGATACTCCCTGCGCTGATACTCCCTGCGCTGATACTCCCTGCTCTGATACTCCCTGCTCTGATACTCTCTGCTCTGATACTCCCTGCTCTGATACTCCCTGCGCTGATACTTTCTGCGCTGATACTCCCTGCGCTGATACTCCCTGCGCTGATACCCCCTGCGCTGATACTCCCTGCTCTGATACTCCCTGCGCTGATACTCCCTGCGCTGATACTCTCTGCACTGATCCTCTCTGCTCTGATACTCCCTGCTCTGATACTCCCTGCGCTGATCCTCTCTGCACTGATACTCCCTGCTCTGATACTCCCTGCGCTGATACTCTCTGCACTGATCCTCCCTGCACTGATACTCCCTGCTCTGATACTCCCTGCGCTGATACTCCCTGCACTGATACTCCCTGCGCTGATACTCCCTGCACTGATACTCCCTGCACTGATACTCCCTGCACTGATACTCCCTGCGCGGCCTGACGGCTTTTTCTGGAGTTTTTACCATAAAAGGATCCGAGGAGCTGAAGGATGGTTTCCTGTGGGAGGGGTCTGCATCCCTCTCTTCTTTTTCACTCTCCCTCTTTCTCTCCATCTCTCTCTCCCTCTCTCTCCCTCTTTCTCTCCATCTCCCTCTCTCTCCCTCTTTCTCTGTCTCCCTCTCTTTCTCTCTGTCTGTCTTTCTCTTTCCCTTGTTCATTCCTTCTTTTTCTTTGTCTCTTTCTCTTGTTGTCTCTCTAACACACACTCTCCATCAATCAAACTGTGAGCAGAACCACCTCACACACACACGCATGGATGCACACACACACATGCAGGGAATGCGCGCCCGCGCAGACACACACACACATAGATGTAAAGTCATCTACAGTCAACAATATCTGCCCCTTCAAAGGGCAATGACATCTGCCCCTGCAGATTGTTGACAGTTGTAGGGGAGCAGTGGGTGGGTTAGGGTTAGGGTTGTTGACAGTCGGAGGGGAGCAGTGGGTGGGTTAGGGTTAGGGTTGTTGACAGTTGGAGGGGAGCAGTGGGTGGGTTAGGGTTAGGGTTGTTGACAGTTGGAGGGGAGCAGTGGGTGGGTTAGGGTTAGGGTTGTTGACAGTTGGAGGGGAGCAGTGGGTGGGTTAGGGTTAGGGTTGTTGACAGTTGGAGGGGAGCAGTGGGTGGGTTAGGGTTAGGGTTGTTGACAGTTGGAGGGGAGCAGTGGGTGGGGTCCCTCACACACGACGGTAACCCCTGGTTACGCTGCCACTCATCTGTGCTTGCATAACCCTCATTTGTCCTTTTTTTATTTTTTTGCCATTTTGGTTTCTTTTATTTTTACAAAATAAAATGCATGAAAATGCAGCAAAACTCAACAACTAATAAAAGTGACTAAATGAACATAATGCTGCATCAGCAAATTAAACTGTTACTCATGTTTACTGAGAAATTAGTTTATCTTTTTTAATTTTTTGAGAAACAGGTTTGAAGCAATCGTCTCCTTCACAAGAAGAAGAAAGGGGACGAGGGAGAGAGAGATTTTTAAAATATATTCTAGGTTATGAAATATTACAGGCACAGTTTGCATTGCAGCACTGAGCTCTCTGTGACCTGTCACCCTGGGATCTCCACCTGACCCAAAAAGATGGTTATTTTCAGAACCACAAATAAACGATTCTGCTCCAACCTCACAGGGAGAACACCACACCTCATTCAGCCCTACTATTCCAGTTCTGTCACAAACTCACGGTTTTGATTCTGTCTGTAAACACCTCACACTACAGCAGAGGATCTACCGTCCTGTAGGTTTTCATTTCAACCCTAATTAGGCACACCTGATTCTATTAGTTAACAGCTTAATGAGATCTCTAGCTGTTGAATGAGGTGTGCTTTGTTAGGGTTGGAGTGAAAACCTACAGGACGGTAGATCTCCAGGAACATGGTTGGGGACCACTGCACTACAGGATAATCTGGGCAGATAATCGGTTCAGAACAGCCGCAAGTCTGGAACACCCCTATGATTGCCGGGAGAGGCTGATTAGGCTCAAAATCGGCCGGATTATCCCGTAATGTGCACCAGGCCTACAAGCCCAGTTATCTAAACACTACACCTTCCAAGGTTCTTTAGCAGAACCATTTTATCCATCTGATCCATCCAGTGGGGTGTTTGGATGGATGGGCAGGTGGGTGGGGGGGGGTTAGGGCTTGGTGGGTGGAGGTAAGAGAGGTCATCAGGGACCAGAGTCTTCTCCCAAACCTCCTGTAAATTTAGTGGGGGGGTTCAATTGTCGAGGGCAGCCACTGCAGTTTGAGTCTGCTCCCCTTTGCGCTGCTCTCTCCCTCGCTCTCTCTCTCTCTCCCTCACACTCTCACTCCCTCGCTCTCTCCCTCTCTCTCTCTCCCTCTCTATTCTCTCCCTAACAGTGCAGAAATTGAGATCCAAAAATCAGGCAGCCTTCCTCACAAAACCAGATGAGATTGCTGCATCTTTTGCTGAATTTTAAAAGGACCTGTACAAAAACTTAGACACAGGCTCAGATTAGGAACAATATTTACTAAATATAAAAATAACTGAGCTAACAGAATCCATGGCAAAAGAATTGGATGAACCAATTAAAATGGGGGAGATCCAGGAGATCTATGTATATTAACAGCTATTCTAGCCAGAAGAGTCAGTAAATTTATCACCCATATTATACACCCTGTGTAGGAATTCTGTCCTTTGTAAAGTAAAACTCGGAGTTCCAAAGTTTAGGTCAATAGCAATTTAATTACACTGCAAAATAGTCTTCATTACAGTATACAAGATACCGGGTAATAGTAAGGCAGTTCAATCACAAAATAGTGTTGTGTGTGGTACAAGCTTTATACCCCAAACAGGCAAACAAATGCTGACATAGAATGCAGGTTCCTGTCCCTGATTGGGTGACAGGCAAACAAATGGACATTGTATGTGGTGTGGGAGGGAACCAAATGGTTATTGTCACCTAGGTAAGCTGGCTAACTCCCGTCTCACACCCTAGTGGTGCCGTCGTCACCAGGCTTTGTTTCTAACCCCCCTTGATCATTGAGTAAGGCTGATTGTGTTAGGTGACCATCCAAGAACATTGAAGCAGGAAATGTATTTTCCCTACATAATCCCTGACGACGGCACCGCTAGGGTGTGAGACGGGAGTTAGCCAGCTTACCTAGGTGACAATAACCATTTGGTTCCCTCCCACACCACATACAATGTCCATTTGTTTGCCTGTCACCCAATCAGGGACAGGAACCTGCATTCTATGTCAGCATTTGTTTGCCTGTTTGGGGTATAAAGCTTGTACCACACACAACACTATTTTGTGATTGAACTGCCTTACTATTACCCGGTATCTTGTATACTGTAATGAAGACTATTTTGCAGTGTAATTAAATTGCTATTGACCTAAACTTTGGAACTCAGAGTTTTACTTTACAAAGGACAGAATTCGTACATAAAGTGGCGAGCCAGCGACGGACGAAAAGCGGGGACGATTGGAGAACTTTTTCTTTTCAAGCAAGACAATCCGCACCATTCAACTTTGTATACCAACAAAGAATCCAAGAACTTTTCTACAGCCACACTAAGCCAGGACATCTTTTGTTGCACGGAGAGGATACAGGCCTTCTGCTGCTGCAAGGAAGACAAACTGGACCTCCATCGCAAGCCCTCTTTCGACGAACAAATCTAGGAGGAATCCTTGTAAGTATAACGGGTTGTTTTTTTTCTGCATTATTCCGCTGTGGATAATAATTTGAGTTTATGGTTATATAACAAGTGTGATTTGTCAGCTGTGGCAAAGGTGAGCAAAATAGCACAGATTTAGGAGCAAATTCAAGACTTAGGCATGAGAATTCTCCTGGGAATTTAATAAGTAAATTCTGACCTGTTTAACAGTAAAAGGTAACTTTACGGGGTTAAGCGGGAGGTGTGTTTGTAGAGGAACTGGGCTTTTTGGAAAAAGTACCAGCAGGGTATCCCACATTTATCCTGTGTCCTTGAGGTAAACCACCACACTAGGTATATTGTACATAGGTGTACTCAGAACCTAGAATGATGGAGTGGGCCATTGATTATATTGCAAAATATTGCAAAGAGGGACCCTATGGATCTCTGTTAGAAATATCAGATCCTCTAGTTTGGCTTGAGGAAGCGTGTACAGAGCGCAATAGCAAATGTAAAAATAAAAAACATAAGCAGGCAAATGTACTAGCAGCCCTGGTGCAAGGTGAAAATGAATTGAAACGCCGTTTGTCAGTAGCAGAGAAACTCTGTGTTGAACAGCAGAAAACCATTGCAACACTTAGAAGTGAGAATGCAGAACAGCAACAAACCATTGAATCACTTAGAAGTGAGAATGCAGCAGGACAGGCAGAGCGCTGTTTAGCAGCACATAACAGTATTGAACTGCGGCAGCAGTTGGCATCACTGAGGACAAGCTTGGCTGACTCAAAAACTGTAAATGCCACAATAAATAAACAGTTAGACAAGTGTAAAAATGCTTATGAGTTGCTATGGGAAAAAAGTGCAAAAATTCCAGAGGTTGCGCATAGATCAGTAATAAAGGACAGTTCTGCTGATAAGCTCAGACAATTTCAGTGTCATGTTGCTGCTTTGGGTATTAATTTACCTGAGTACACCGACTCTGAAAGTAATTGTGATAGTTCAGAAGAGGCGGATTCAGATCCATCTGAAAGTCACATTGCTGTGGGTCTGGTTAAAGCGGCCCCTTTCCGCATAAGAGGGCGCAAAACACGTAGGAGAGCAGCAGGAGCTACTGAGGGCACCGCTGCTACACATTATGAATATGAGGCAGTACAGGAACACATTCCGTTGTCTACCTCAGAACTCGGGAACTTGTGTAAAATAATTGGTCAGTGGGATGGTTTCTCTGATCCCCGGAATTATTTAGCCGAGTTCAAACGACAGGCTACAGCACAAACTCTAGATGACCAGGATTGTTGCCAGATTCTGCAGTTAACTATTCCTGCTGATCTAGTTCAGTCACTACCTGAAAATATTCAAGGACCTTTAGATGGTGTGTGGGCAAATGCCCAGCAGAGAGAGTCTGCATTATTGGATATGATTGGCAACCCACAACCCAACTGGAAACAAATACAGAACACCACACCTAATAGAGGTGAAAATCCAGTAGCTTATATGAACCGCTTGTTCAATTGTTACACCAGGAATTCTGGCATTCCAAATCCAGGCAGAAATGATCCAGCTTTCCTTGCATTAATCATACAACAGTATGATGACATAGTAAATGATGCAACAAAGCTTGCATTAAATCAAAAACAAAAAGCAAACAATTTTACATTTGCTGATGTCTGTAGTCTTCTATCTAGTTGGTATGAAACTACACATAGTGTCCCCAGTAACAAAAAGGTTTCAGCTGTTGTCACTAATGAGGGTCGTAAGACGTCTAGAGATGCTTGCCACAACTGTGGTAGGATTGGACATTTTAAAAGGGACTGCTGGTCACGGGGTGGGGGTGCTGCAGGGCAGAATCCAAAACAGCAAAACACAGGAAAAGTTGTAACACAGTCAGAAATCTCTCCTTCTGCTCCAACTCTGACCTATAAACTACTGCATGAGTTTATAGTTGTGGTAAAAAATTACCTTCAAACACAGTCAGAAATCTCTCCTTCTGCTCCAACTCTGACCTATGAGGAAATTAATAATCTACAGCATGAGTTTATGGTCATGGTCAAAAATTACCACCAGAAAGGGCCTTGGGATGCAAATTAGGCAGGGCCACATGAAATTGTGGACACCTGCGGGGAGGGCAATCTTAAGGTTACAATGAAGGGGAGGAAAAGAATGGGGTACAAATGGTATCATGCAGACCAATGTAAACTGTATCCAAATGTTAAACTGCCATAAGAGTAAATACTGCACTTGATGTTTTTCAAGAATCAGGACATGAGGTGGACTGAAAAGCCTCAAGGGGGGATTATGGAACACCAAGATGGGTATTTTCTTTGTTTTTACCTTTTATTATATGTTTTATTTTTCTATTATTCCAATTTTCACATGCCAAAACACAAATGATGCCTGCATGGTGCACAGCAATGGGACTGCATATCTCAGCCACAAAAACTACAATCTAACTTGCCACATGAAAGCCACATGTCTGGAGGAAGCTGCAGGAGACGGAAAATGCCAGTGCCCTGTTGGCCTCACAGGAGATGGGATCAGTAGGTGTGAGGACATTAATGAATGCAGAAAAGGACAATCTTGTGGCATTAATCAGGTTTGCATAAATACACTGGGAAGCTACAGGTGTGACTGCATTCCTGGATGGACAATGAACCATAGTCAAGTAAGTGAGAAAAAATGCCCTCGGATGTGGCCTATGCCAGCTAATGGGGTTATTACTGTTCGTAACCCACATATGTATGTGAATAATGTACAATGGGAATTTTTAACAATTGCTATGAATCTAGGGGACTTAAAAACACAACTCATAGATGCTTGCAAAAATGATTACTCTGTTTCCAGGCCTTTTGATGACTTGATACAAAGGGAATGGGAGGAAGTAGGACTCAGGGGGGCAGCCAAGAAGCGAAGGAAGCTAAGTATATTTGGGGACTTGGCAGGTATATTTGGGACAGGAAACTCTTTGTATAATAGTCATCAGGTGGGATTACTCAAACAGTACATCAGTAATGTAAAGACAAAATTAGGAAATTTTCTCCAGGACCATGTTCAATATTCCAGTAAATCAGATGATATCCTTGTTCAATATATGCAGGCACAAATATCACTTAATGCAGATGTTATGCAAGGACTTTTCAAATTATCAAACAGACAATTCTGCTTAGCCGCTGCAGGACACATGCAGACAATGGTACAGGATTTTGTAACTGATTTAATTGCCAATAGGTTTCCAAGGCACTTCATCAAAGAAGAAGACATGCTGAATGCCTGGGAAAACTGTAATTTGGGTACAAGGCAGAGTTTTGGGGCAAATCTTAGTATATGTGCTGAAGTTGATGTTAATTGGTATAACTCCAAGTTAGCAAGAGAAGTTTTAAATCAGTTGCCTGATTCATTGTGTAGTAAACACAAGATTCAAAGAGAAATGTTTTTCTTGAGTAACTGGAAGAGTTTATGCATTTACAACCAAAAAAACAGTACCCATTTCACTTCAAGGCTTAATTGTGTACATGACAGGAAGGTCTGGGTATCAATTGATAACAAAACTATTTATGGCAATTGTGCTAAAAAATAATGTAAAAGAAGGTATTTGTGTATGTAAAAGATACAAACAGGAATGCACGCCGCCTGTAAAATTCCAACACATAGTTAAGAATGCCATCACTGTTCCACTATCATACAACCATACAACACACACATTGATGTTTGTTATGGCCATACCCATTTACACAGACAAAGATGTATATGGTAAGACCTTTAGCATGGTTAACATGGGGAAGTTGCATAACAACACATTGACTAAAATACACAGGGATCAAGGTCTAGTGGTACAGAATGGCACAGCAATGATGGCAGTGGAAAGCTTAGAGGGCTGTGATATCAAGAAAGATGTAATCATGTGCCCAGGCGATAGACTTAAACCAAATTTAGGATGTGGCTGGGCTAATTCAACCAATTTAGACTGTTTTATCTCAACAGAGATAGTAAACCCGGATTACAAAAATATTCGACTCACTGGAAACAACACATATTGTATGAATGCAAATAATTACAATTTGACTTCAAAAGATCTTGTTTGCATACCACCAAGTAATTCATTCTGTGTTCAGGTCAACTATCCAATGGACATTGGGGGCAGGAAATTGTACTACATAAAAAACAAAATATAACTAAATTTAGAAGATCCATATGCAGAATTTCTACAAGCAGCACCTTTACCTGAGATTATTGACATTTTGCGATTAGAAGATAAAGAGCAACAACTAAAATCCCAAATTATTAAAATAAATGCAGCTGAGAGGGGTTTGATTCAGCAAATGCACAACCATCTTAATGGGCTTTCAGGAATAAAGGGGAACTACCAAGACACATACTGGGACCTGATTTTCAAGGGAGCCACGGCGGCATCAGTACTGGCCTTACTGGTTCTATCGGCTCTGACTTGCTACCTTCGGGTTGTAATAAAACAACACAAAAAGGATGCTGAGTACAGGAAAGGAAGGCTTTTATGGAAGCCAGAACACAGCTGACTGTCATCTAGCACTAGAGTCATCTAGTGTTACTGGGACACCCTTCCCTTGGTAAAGCTCCATTGTGGTTGTTCCTGGTATCCAGTGGTGTCAAACATTATCTCCTAAGAATATGTTGTTCCTGAGTTAAACCTTTCTCTCTTGTTTGTATATGGGTCAAGGTTTAAGGGGGGATTATGTAGGGAAAATACATTTCCTGCTTCAATGTTCTTGGATGGTCACCTAACACAGTCAGCCTTACTCAATGATCAAGGGGGGTTAGAAACAAAGCCTGGTGACGACGGCACCGCTAGGGTGTGAGACGGGAGTTAGCCATCTTACCTAGGTGACAATAACCATTTGGTTCCCTCCCACACCACATACAATGTCCATTTGTTTGCCTGTCACCCAATCAGGGACAGGAACCTGCATTCTATGTCAGCATTTGTTTGCCTGTTTGGGGTATAAAGCTTGTACCACACACAACACTATTTTGTAATTGAACTGCCTTACGATTACCCGGTATCTTGTATACTGTAACGAAGACTATTTTGCATTCTAATTAAATTGCTATTGACCTAAACTTTGGAACTCAGAGTTTTACTTTACAAAGGACAGAATTCCTACACCCTGACCAAACAGGATTTATCACTGAAAGGCATTATGGGGGAAATATCCGCAGGCTGTTGAATATAATGACTCACTCACAAGCTAAAGGAGGCAATGATTTTATCACTTGATGCACGCAAGGCGTTTGACTGTGTGTCCTGGCAATTCTTATTCCGGCCACTAAGGTGATTGGGATTTGGCCCTAACTGTCACGGTTTTGCAGGCTGCCGTTCCGTCTGGGCTTTAGCTTGCTTCCGCAGCTCCGGTCCAGCGTCCTCACCGGGTTTTCCCACCACCTTGCACCTATTGCCTTCACCTGTTCAGGTGTTTCCGCCCGCTATTTAAGCTCCATCGCTTTGCTTTGCAGTAACGCGGGACTTGCCTTTGGGTGCGTTGAGATTTCCTTTATAGGATTTTGATTCCTCTGTTGCACTTTCTGTCCCTCGTTCTGGTTTTCCTGTCTGTTCTCTTTGAGACACTTTCCTTTTTACCATTTTCCTTTTCCCTTTCTGATTAGTGCTTTCTCGTATCGAGAGCGAGAGGTATTATCAGGTATTATTAAAGGTACTTTCCTTTTCTTTCTACCCCTCGAGTCTACGAGTTTATTTCACCGTATTATCTGGGTCACTATCGCTATCGCTCTGTGCAGATGATGTGCTGCTCTATTGGACAGAATAAGGGGTGTGGTGATAAAGGGGGAGGAGCTCACACTATCGCTCTGTGCAGATGATGTGCTGCTCTATTGGACAGGATAAGGGGTGTGGTGATAAAGGGGGAGGAGCTCACACTATCGCTCTGTGTAGATGATGTGCTGCTCTATTGGACAGAATAAGGGGTGTGGTGATAAAGGGGGAGGAGCTCACACTATCGCTCTGTGCAGATGATGTGCTGCTCTATTGGACAGGATAAGGGGTGTGGTGATAAAGGGGGAGGAGCTCACACTATCGCTCTGTGCAGATGATGTGCTGCTCTATTGGACAGGATAAGGGGTGTGGTGATAAAGGGGGAGGAGCTCACACTATCGCTCTGCGCAGATGATGTGCTGCTCTATTTGACAGGATAAGGGGTGTGGTGTTAAAGGGGGAGGAGCTCACACTATCGCTCTGTGTAGATGATGTGCTGCTCTATTCGACAGGATAAGGGGTGTGGTGATAAAGGGGGAGGAGCTCACACTATCGCTCTGTGCAGATGATGTGCTGCTCTATTCGACAGGATAAGGGGTGTGGTGATAAAGGGGGAGGAGCTCACACTATCGCTCTGTGTAGATGATGTGCTGCTCTATTGGACAGAATAAGGGGTGTGGTGATAAAGGGGGAGGAGCTCACACTATCGCTCTGTGCAGATGATGTGCTGCTCTATTGGACAGAATAAGGGGTGTGGTGATAAAGGGGGAGGAGCTCACACTATCGCTCTGTGCAGATGATGTGCTGCTCTATTCGACAGGATAAGGGGTGTGGTGATAAAGGAGGAGGAGCTCACACTATCGCTCTGTGCAGATGATGTGCTGCTCTATTTGACAGAATAAGGGGTGTGGTGATAAAGGGGGAGGAGCTCACACTATCGCTCTGTGCAGATGATGTGTTGCTCTATTTGACGGAACCTACGACAAGCATACCATAGGTTAAGGACATAATCTCCCTATTTGGATACCGCTCAGGATACAAAGTTAATGTGGACAAAACCGAGGCCATGGATATGGAGGTAGAATCCCACGACAGGTTACATTTCAGAGCAGCTTTAAATGGCCTAACAAAGGCATTAAGTATCTCCAAATTCATATTCCTATATCACTACAAAAATTGTATGATGTCAATTATAAAAACATAATGTATTGGCAGAGATTTGGACCGATGGATGGCGCTCCCTATGTCTCTACTGGGACGTGTTGAGAGTATACGAATGAATGTGTTGCCTAGGTTGCTCTTCCTGTTTCAAATGCTACCTGTAGAAATCCACAAATCTACATTCGTCAAGCTAGACAGGTTAATCTCCAGATTTACGTATATGGCAAGGAAAGGGGCCAAGAATCAGGCTTAAAACCCTACAGCTTTCCACACAGACTGGAGGGTTTCCAAAATCTTAGGGGCTGCACATTTAAAACTACTGATTGCATGGATAAAGAATTGCACACATAATCGATGGCTCAATATTGAAAAAAATCTATGCCAACAGCCTCTATTCCAGCTAGCATTTCTGGATATTTCATTAAAAGAAACTAGAATGGGAGAGTGGACTAGATTCACTTTGAGAATATGGAGAGCCATTTAGTTATCATCTGGCTTACCCAGAGAAATCTCTCCTCTGTCCAGCATAGGCTCAATTAAGGATTTCATACTGTCCCATATGGATGTGGGATTTAAAAATGGGTCCAATTATGGGCTCCAATATCTATACCAACTCATCAGAGATGGAAGCCTTAAGTCATTGAATCAATGAAAAGAGGAATTTCACCTCCCCAGGACAGATTGATTTACATATTTACAATTGAGACATTTTTTAGCAACACATACGGAGTGGGATAAAGTTGTAAAACCAACTATAGTGGAGCAATACCTGATGCATTTACAAATGAGAAATGTAGACATAAAGGTAATCTCTGAATGTTCAGGCACCCCACTGAGAGAGGAGATCATGTCTGACACAGAGGAGGATGTTCAGGCACCCCACTGAGAGAGGAGATCATGTCTGACACAGAGGAGGATGTTCAGGCACCCCACTGAGAGAGGAGATCATGTCTGACACAGAGGAGGATGTTCAGGCACCCCACTGAGAGAGGAGACCATGTCTGACACAGAGGAGGATGTTCAGGCACCCCACTGAGAGAGGAGACCATGTCTGACACAGAGGAGGATGTTCAGGCACCCCACTGAGAGAGGAGATCATGTCTGACACAGAGGAGGATGTTCAGGTATTTGAGGAGGAGGCTGTGGTGACAAGCAGACCCATATCAGCACACAGACTGGATGAGGTCAGAGAGGCTGTACGCAACGACGCAGACCTCCAGATGGTCATCAGTTTCATCAGGAACGGCTGGCCACGGAGAACGGCACAGCTACCATCACTGCAAGGATTCTACACGGAGAACGGCACAGCTACCGTCACTGCAAGGATTCTACACGGAGAACGGCACAGCTACCGTCACTGCAAGGATTCTACACGGAGAACGGCACAGCTACCGTCACTGCAAGGATTCTACACGGAGAACGGCACAGCTACCGTCACTGCAAGGATTCTTTTTTGAATCTGAACTGAAGGCGTGTTTGCTTCGCTTACTCAACTGAACGAACTTTTAAATATATATATATATATATATATATATATCTTAAATACTACTGCATTAATTTAGATTTTTCAACGACAATTTCCACGACTTCTACGTTTTCCCACTTTTGTGACTACCGCTCTAAGTTGATCACATCTAACGACAACTAAGGATAAATACGGTAAGCGCACATTATGGCTTCCACTGCAAGTGTTTCCTGCGGGGTGTGTTTCATGTTTAGCCTTAGTTCTGTTGCTAATTTTACCAGTAATGGTATATGTGCAAAGTGTCAGCTTAACTCAGAATTAGCACGGAAAATAGCTGAGCTAGAGGCCCGCATCCGGACGTTATATCAGATCCAGGAGAGTGAGAGTTTGATAGATTCCCTCTTACCTGAGCCGGATGCCAGTTTAGATGCTAGTATTTCTCCCCCGTCAGAGTCCTCACTGCGGGTCGATTTTATCACGGTGCAAAAGAAACATAGCTGTCGGCTTAGAGCCGCCGAGCATCACCCTACTCGCGTTTCAAACCGATATTCCCCACTCAGTAACACACCCACTGAGAAAGCCCTGATTATAGGGGATAGTATTCTGAGAAACGTGAGATTAGCGACACCAGCGACCATAGTGCAGTGTATGCCTGGTGCCAGAGCTACCGATGTTGAGGCTAGTCTGAGAGTGCTGGCTAAATGTAAATGTAAATACTCTAAAATTGTTATTCACGTCGGCACAAATGACGTCCGATTGAGGCAATCGGAGGTCACCAAAAATAACTTTGTTTCGGTGTGTGCGATGGCTAAAAAGACGTGTCGGGAAGTAATATGCTCTGGTCCGCTCCCAGTTCGTAGGAGCGACGAGGTCTACAGTAGACTCACGTCGCTAAATCGCTGGCTGTCTGAGTGGTGCTCATCTAGTGGCATAGGGTTCGTCAATAATTGGCCTGACTTCTGGAGAATGCCTGGCCTACTGAAGAGAGACGGACTCCACCCGAGCTGGAGAGGTGCTCTTGTCCTAGCAAATAACTTAGATGCTAGTCTTAGTAAGGCCAGATCCTGACACCTTATCAGGGCGCCGGCCAGGCAGCAGGCCTCTGATCCTACATCGGAGCCTGTGCGTTTCCCAACGCGTTTCCCAATGCCCGTGACTCAGACACATGGCCCAACGCCGTTGTCTGCAAGGTGCGTTTCAGAGCTAGAAATTGGCAATAGTACTCATCCCCATCCCATATCTGAGCTAGAAATGAGTATTCATTATATTGAGACTGTGTCTGCCCCACGCATATATGCCAAATGTAAAGCAAACCGTGGTGTCAACGCGGATAATCTTATTACTCTCAAATTAAAACATATTGCTGCTAGCAGCTGTTGTGAATCACTCCTAAAAATTGGACTACTAAATGTTAGATCTCTTGCTCCTAAAGCACTTCTTGTAAACGAATTGATCACAGATCATAATCTAAAAGTACTATGTCTGACTGAAACTTGGCTAAGACCTGGTGAATATGTCGCACTTAATGAAGCGTCTCCTGTAGGTTTTTTAAGTACTCAGGTATCGCGCCAGTCAGGAAGAGGGGGTGGTATTGCAGCGATCTATCAGTCCACCTTAAGCTTAACCCCTAAGTGTGGACATACGTTCTCATCTTTTGAAGTTCTTTCTATGAACTGTGTACAGCATGACTTAGCTAAAATAAGGGGTAACATGCAGTCCTCTTTCCTAGTGTCTGTTTACAGACCACCTGGGCCCTATTCGGATTTTCTAATAGAATTCGCTGAGTTTTTGTCTTGCCTTGCTATTTCGGCAGACAAGGTTGTGATTGTTGGTGACTTTAACATACATGTGGATAAACCAGGTGATCCCCTAGGAACAGCCTTTGCCTCTATTATTGACTCTGTTGGGTTCAAACAAAATGTCTGTGGACCCACTCATTACCATAGCCATACCCTAGACTTAGTGTTATCCTATGGTATCAATGTTATTAATCTTACTATTGCACCCCATAACCCTGTATTATCTGATCATTTCCTTATTACTTTTGAAATCGAGGCAACGACCACTTCTATATCAGAGCCAAGACACTATTACAGCCGGTCGTTAAACTCTGACGTCATTCCAAAGTTTATAGATATGCTTCTGGAATCATTCCTTTCAAACAAAGGAAATAACACTGAAGTATCGCTGGACGAACTGACTAACCAGTTAAGTTTTACTCTCAGAAACACCCTTGATATGGTTGCCCCTCTAAAAAGAAAGTCTTGTCGGAAAAACCGTACTCCCTGGTACAATGACACTACCCGTGCCCTGAAACAGTCCACAAGAAAACTAGAGCGAAAATGGCGGTCAGCTAAACTAGAAGTATTTCGTCTTGCATGGAAAGATAGCCTCCTCCAGTACAAGCAAGCTCTTGTATCAGCTAGATCTGCCTTTTTCTCTAAATTAATTGAACAAAACGAATGTAACCCAAAATTCTTGTTTAGCACTGTGGACAATTTGACTAAAAAACCATCATTAGAATTTTCATCCTACCCCAGCGTTTACAGCAGTAATGATTTCATGAATTTTTTCAATCAAAAGATTGAAGCTATTAGAGACCAGATCTCCAAATTGCCTCCTCCTCTAGGCATCACTCCTCCCTTAATCAATGAACAGCCCAAACCCTGGTTAACACAGGAAGATGTATCAACAGTGGCACTAAACTGTTTTAAGCCAATTGACATGGAGGAGCTGTCTAAACTGGTTATGTCCTCAAAACCGACTACCTGCCTACTCGACCCAATCCCTACAAAATTAAATAACTTTTCCCCATACTAGGCCAGCATATGTTAAAAATTATTAACACATCCTTAGTAACAGGATATGTACCAGAGCCACTAAAAATGGCGGTTATTAAGCCATTACTAAAGAAACCAAACCTCGAATCTGACAAACTGGAAAACTATAGACCCATTTCAAATCTTCCATTTCTATCAAAAATATTAGAGAAAGCTGTTGCTAAGCAACTTGGTGCATACCTTAGCTCAAACCATATCCATGAAATGTTCCAGTCAGGATTTAGACCCTACCATAGCACTGAAACGGCACTTGTTAAAGTTATTAACGATTTACTATTATCAGCCGACCAAAACTCTGTGTCTGTTCTTGTACTTCTTGACCTAAGTGCAGCTTTTGATACAATAGATCACGAAATTCTACTGAACAGACTCCAGGGCTGTGTTGGACTAAATGGTCAAGCTCTTGCATGGTTCAGATCATACTTATACAATAGGAAGCAGTTTGTTAAAATAAATGAAGTATCATCCAGTTACTCAGTAATGAAATATGGTATTCCACAAGGATCAGTGCTAGGCCCAGTACTCTTTTCATTATATATGCTACCCCTTGGTGATATTATTCGGGCACATGGGGTAGATTTTCACTGCTATGCGGACGATACGCAGATATACATTTCCATGAAACCCGGTGAGGCACTACCACTTTCTCGGTTAGAGGCTTGTATTGCAGATATTAAAGCCTGGATGCTTTCCAATTTCCTGCTCCTAAACTCAGAAAAGACCGAAATGCTGGTTTTAGGTCCAAAAAAACAAAGGGAGAAACTGGGTACATCTACTTTAAATTTCGATGGTTGTTTAATTGTTCCAAACTCAGCTGTGAAAGACCTAGGTGTTACTATAGACCCAGATCTAACCTTTAGCGCGCACATAAAAAACATATCTAGAGTAGCATTCTTTCAGTTAAGAAACATAGCTAAAATAAGGCACTTCCTATCAATAGGGGACGCAGAGAAACTGATCCATGCTTTTGTTACGTCTAGGCTAGATTAGAGTAATGTGGGGTGGCATCCTTTCCTTACTGTCACCTGTCAACAGCTGTGACCCCATCTTCCTGGGCTGGCTCTTGATAGGTGGGTAGGACTGTTTTCCCTCTCATGACTGCATGGTTCCTCAAACTCTGTCTTCATAGCTATGCAGCCATAGATTACTCCTGGCGGGGGCACTTGCCCAACCCTCCCACCCCTTCCCCACCCCCCACCCCTCCAGTTGGTGCTCCTGCTGCTCTATTACACTTCCCCTAACTGTTTTCTCTCTCTCTTTTTTTTCACATTCTGCCGGCGGGGCTTATGCCCCGCATCTCGAGAGTTGCTGTCCGGCTTCCTGTCCGTTGCCGCTTGCCCCTCCCTCCTTACCACCGCTGCCAGCTGATCCCGCCGCCATCGGCGCCCGGTTCCCCACCATCACTGCCGCCACATCTGGACTGTCATCTAGCTGCTGCAAATTGTATTATCATGGACATTGGCTGTTTTGACCATGTTGGTCCTTAAGCCCTAGACCCTGAGCCGACCAGAGGAGGATGGGTTCCCCCATTGAGTCTGGTTCCTTCCAAGGTTTCTTCCTAGTTACACCAGGGAGTTTTTCCTTGCCACTGTTGCCTTTGGCTTGCTCTTGTGGGGAGTTTAGGCTGGGTTTTGCTGTTTTGCTGTGAAGTGCATTGTGACAACTTGTTGTGAAATGCGCTATATAAATAAATATTGATTGATTGATTGAATGATACACGGAGAACGGCACAGCTACCGTCACTGCAAGGATTCTACACGGAGAACGGCACAGCTACCGTTGTGGCAAGGATTCTACACGGAGAATGGCACAGCTACCGTCACTGCAAGGATTCTACACAGAGAACGGCACAGCTACCGTCGTGGCAAGGATTCTACACGGTGAGAGCACATCTATCCGAGTCGGATGACCTCGTACTGCACCAAGACAGGATTGTTATCCTAGCCACACAAAGAGCAGAAATACTGCTACAGATTCACAAGGGTCACCAGGGGCTGACAAAGTGCAGAGAAAGAGCCAGAATGTCAGTCTGTTGGCCGGCCATAACTACAGACATTGCAAAGACAGTAATGGCATGTAAAGTCTGTGTGGAGCACAGACTAGCACAGCAAAGCGAGCCACTCAAAACTACCCCCTTACCTAAGGGTCCATGGCAAAAGGTCGCAGCCAACCTGTGTGAGCTTGAGGGCAGAAAATACCTCATTGTAGTGGACTACTATTCCATTGACATTGAAATAGCCCACCTATCTTATCTAAGTCATCACACTAAAGACTATGTACATGAGATGGGCCATTCCCCACAATGCAATGCAGTTTACATCAGCTGAGTTCCAGGACTTGAGACAGCAGTATGGTTTTACCCATATCCCCTCGAGTCCCTATTACCCTCAGGCTAACGGGGATGCAAAGAGAGCTGTCCAAACGGCCGAGCGGATTCTCAACCAACCAGATCCTCATCTCACTCTGATGTGTTACTGTGCAACTCCTGTCGGTGCAACCGGAGCAAGTCCAACGCAGCTCATGACTGGACGCCAGATCCCAAAGACACTCCCTACGCTGGACGAGAATCTGTAGCCTAAGCACATCAGCTATGAATAAGTGCTAGAGAAGGACAGGAAAGCAACGCCTAAGCACATCAGCCATGAACAAGTGCTAGAGAAGGACAGGAAAACAACGCCTAAGCACATCAGCCATGAACAAGTGCTAGAGAAGGACAGGAAAACAACGCCTAAGCACATCAGCTATGAATAAGTGCTAGAGAAGGACAGGAAAGCAACGCCTAAGCACATCAGCTATGAATAAGTGCTAGAGAAGGACAGGAAAGCAACGCCTAAGCACATCAGCCATGAACAAGTGCTAGAGAAGGACAGGAAAACAAAGCTTAAGCACATCAGCCAAGGACAAGTGCTAGAGAAGGACAGGAAAACAAAGCTTAAGCACATCAGTCATGAACAAGTGCTAGAGAAGGACAGGAAAGCAACGTCTAAGCACATCAGCCATGAACAAGTGCTAGAGAAGGACAGGAAAACAAAGCTTAAGCACATCAGTCATGAACAAGTGCTAGAGAAGGACAGGAAAGCAACGTCTAAGCACATCAGCCATGAACAAGTGCTAGAGAAGGACAGGAAAACAACGCCTAAGCACATCAGCCATGAACAAGTGCTAGAGAAGGACAGGAAAGCAACGCCTAAGCACATCAGCTATGAATAAGTGCTAGAGAAGGACAGGAAAACAAAGCTTAAGCACATCAGCCATGAACAAGTGCTAGAGAAGGACAGGAAAGCAAAGCCTTTTTTTATTTTTTTTATTTAACTCTTCATACTTTTTGCATGAAATGAAGTATTTTTCAGGGCTCAAGTTTTATGGGGCCATAAAATCTTGCACATAGGATTTCTATACATTATTTTTTTAAAATGCATAATCTAAGTTAGATTTGCATTAAAAAAGGGATACTTTGATTGTCCTCATTCTAAACTAATGGGAAGAAAAATCTGTCAATTTCCAGTAAGATTAAGTAATCAAAAATGTTCTATTTTCTGCCAGTACAGAGTTTTTATATAAACATTTTTTTAAAAATAAAAATCAATGTACTCCTGGCCATTTTTATTTTATGTACATTACATTGTAATATTCATATTTTTGTTGCTACTTTTGCACTTCAGGTAGCTATATATTCATGTGTCTGTATACAAACATATACGCATACAGTTGAGTATGTTTGTGTATATATAAATGAATCTGTGATTTCGACTTTAAGAGGGAGAAACATTGGATTCTTGTACATACACCATTGTGTTGGTTTTTAACTTGTACAGAACTTCATAGGCTCCAGTCGTAACATTATGTATCATTATTGCAAAAAAAGGAGAAAAAAAGTGGTAAACCTTGTCCTGTCTCTGATACTGTAGCTCAAATGTACATAGTGACTCTGAGTCCTGTCTCTGATACTGTAGCTCAAATGTACATAGTGACTCTGGTTTTAGCTTTCCTATCAACACCTTTGTCTTCTGTATATAAACTCTCTTTTGTTTCTGCTTGTCTGTTATAACAGTGTAAATACATAAAGATTTTTTAAGAACCAGCTTAAAAAGGCTGAGTGCGTTTTGTGTTTTGAGAATTTCCATGGGAATTGTCTTCCACATTTGTCTTTCCGGCTCTGTATATGACGTGATGTCGTACAGCACAGATCCCCCCCCCCCCTTCTTATTTTGGGGGTCCCCACTTGGCCAGGATGAATGTTTATTTAGATCAGGGTTGCCCAACCCTGTTTCTGGAGATCTACCATCCTGTAGGTTTTCACTCCAACCCAAACAAATTCACCTCATTTAACAGCTAGAGATCTAGTTGAGCTGCTAATTCGTAGAATCAGGTGTGCCAAATTAGGGTTGACATGAAATCCTACAGGAAGGCAGATCTCCAGGAATAGGGCTGGGCAGCCCTAATTTAGATCAGTCCAGAAAGCCCACAGAGAGAACGGCACCGTGGACTCCAGCCGTGGATCCAGTGGAATGGAGATCGGTGTGTAAAACCATCAAATCTGGAATGCACAGGTATTCTATTTATGATTCAACCCAAAACAGCACATGACTGGAGTCGCAAGGGTGGCAGTGTGGAGTCATGGCTAAGGAAGTTTGACTCATAACTAGAATGTTTCAGGGTGGAATGCCAGGTGGCACTGCTGTTGTTCTGTCTTAGTTCTGCGCAGTAAAGATAATGTGTCTGAATGTCAGGTGTATTAGCCACGGAGACTGGGTTCATTTCAGTGGTTTGCTAATATTTCACCTCACCTGTTCCTTTAAGTACCACCAGCCAAAGCAGTGGTAATGTGGTATACTGCTGAAAGGTAGCAGTGTGTGAATATTCAGTCGAATAGACTGTATGGACCCTCCTGGGTCGTACCATTATTGTTGGACTGGTATCATGCCAATAGAAGGAGCCGGATGCAAGAGTCTGTTCATCCTGACACACCAAAGGCCATGGTGGCTTATCAAATGGAGGGTTGGGTCTGCATTCTTTATGAACAGAATCAGTCTTTCAAAACCATGTTTTTGTTTTGATGTTGACATGGACATTTATTTGTGTTTCAGGTCACACACGCAGATTACTCCCCGCCTGACCGACCTGTTCCCCTGCCAGCCGTTCACCTGGGCTGCGGTCAGCCCCGACAAAACGTTTATTTAAACGGAAACGGTGTTGCGTTGAACACCCTGTTGTGTTACGCAAGCGTTGCCTTTTTAATACGGCGGGTTTATATACACGTCGCTGCTGATTGGGTAACACCTCGGACACACCCACCAAACGGGAGAAAACGTACCTCAAAGCCCGTTGCACACCGTTTCACACCGTTTCACACCGTTTCGAGGAAACATGTCGTTCAACCCGGAAACCGTAGCATTACATTACATTACATTCATTTAGCAGATGCTTTTATCCAAAGCGACGTACAATAAGTGCATACAGAGACGTCATTAAGATCACTACAGAACAGAACAGGCAAGACAAAGCACATCCTTCCTATAATGTAGCAGCTATCCCTAGTAATGAATGTTGACTGTAGTTCACAGTAAGCTGTGGGTAAATCAGCTATACTACACTTTTATTCTAAATACTATTATAAACTATAACAACAGACAGGAAAACACAGGGAAACTAGTAAACACAGGGAACTGATATTCCTAGGTTAGAATATCAGTCAAGGTAGAGTCTGAAGAGGTGTGTCTTCAGGCCTCGACGGAATGCAGGCAGGGTTGGAGTAGAACGTAGGGGAATGGGAATTTCATTCCACCACTGAGGAGCTAAGGTGAAAAAGTTCCGCAATCGGGACGAACGAGAGCCGTTGACACGGAGGGGGGGGGAGTCGCCCTGCTGTAGAAGAGCGAAGTGGTCGAGCAGGAACATAGTTCTGGATTAAGTCCTGCAGGTAGGCGGGGCCTGTCTTATTGGCTGCAGTGTAGGCCAGGGTCAGAACTTTGAACCTGATCCTGGCTGCAACTGGCAGCCAGTGGAGTGACCTCAGCAGGGGGGTTACATGTGAAAATTTCGGGAGGTTGAACACAAGCCGGCAGCTGCATTTTGGATCAGTTGAAGAGGCAGAATGGCGCAGGCCGGTAGGCTTGCGAGCAGGGAGTTGCAGTAGTCCATGCGTGAGGTGACCATGGTCTGGACAAGAAGCTGGGTGGAGTAGGTGGTCAGGTACGGTCGAATCCTCCTGATGTTGTACAGGAGGAACCTGCAGGACCGTGCCGTCGCCCTGATGTGCTCTTTGAAGTAGCAAAGTAGCAAAACGGTGCACACCGTTTTCAGACTGAACGTGGCCCTGGTCGCCTCATCGCCCAGCCCTGTACTTTTGAAGGACGGCTGTGTAAGGCCCTCTCCTGACATATCCGAATCTCTGACAGCCTGCTGGAAACGAGCACGCTGGCAGCCCCTCTGTTCAGCGAGGTTTGCCGATGTTATCTGGTTGTTTTGTACTCGGGTCTCATCTGATCTATTCTGTACTTGTCCTTGACAACCACACACTTATGTTCCCAAAGCATATATTTACACGAGGAGAGCAATGCAATCTAGATAAGCATGTATTACTTGCATTCCCTCCCTCGCCTCTCCTACCCTAATCATCCGAGGTGGGAAGTCCGGGGGTCAGAAAGTAAAAGTCTTCCACCCATTAACTCACACAGCTGATTTCACTAATTAGCGCGACCTCCTGGCTGAAGAATTGTGCTAATTAGCAAATCCAGGTGATTGAAACAAAATACTGGGGAGGACATTTACTTTCTGAACCTGGACTTTCCACCTCTGCTAATCATCCCGTCTTTCGCCGAGTGCCAGAACCATTCTGGCTACGGTTACACTAGTCCAGGGCTGCCCAACCCCGTTCTTGGAGATCTACTGTCCTGTAGGTTTTCATTTCAACTCTAATTTGACACACCTGATTCTACTAATTAGCAGCTCAATCAGATCTCTAGCTGTTGAATGAGGTTTGCTTTGTTAGGGTTGGAGTGAAAACCTACAAGACGGTAGATCTCCAGGAACAAGGTTAGGCAGCCCTGTACTAGTCACTTCAATGGAACGTATATGCGACTTCTGCCATCCGATATCGCTAGGCTGCATTAAATGACAGGTCTGGACGCGCACAAATCGGAATTTTGTCCGCATTGGGATCGGATCTGCCAAACCACTTTGAGATCGGAATTGCTTGTAGTCTGGACGTAATCTGACTTCTCAAAACGCATTCACCTGAAAAACATCTTTAAACACGCCCATATATAGGCTCGGAGTCGGAGATGAGTAGTAGAGATCTGTTCTGTGGTATGCTGACGGTAAAGACGAGGCTGTAGCTGTTCTTATATAGTTCTGTGAGTGTAACCCGTAGCCCCTGTCAGACCCGCGCCGGTTTATACCTACAGTCTATGGTTTATACATGCAGCGCGTGACGCGAAATCCACTGTCACGTGATCCAACCCTGACTGTATGGTGTGCATGTCTGTGTGTGATCTTGTGTATGATGTTCAGCCCACTGCTCGAAACTGGACTTTTGTCGTCCTGTCAATCTGAAGGGTGAGGCGTAAATGCACACAACCGAGTGATTTACATGTAACGTTAACACCAAGAATATATATATATATATATATATATATATATATATATATATATATATATATTGGAAGCGTGAAAACTCGGTAGCTCGTAGTTTGTGACTTTATGCACCGATAAACTATCGACAATGTGGACTTTGTGGTTTATTTCCGGAGTGGCGGTTGGAGTGTATCTCATCTTGTATCACACTGTAATTAAAGGAGCCAAAGCAAAGCGAAGCTACACGGCAAGACCGTCATTGTAACCGGTGAGTTTGATTTAATCAGAATTTAGCTGAAAATTGTGAAGTTTATGTTGAGACATTTTTCTCATCTAAATAATAACAGGTGCAAAGTCGAGCGACACGTATGCTATTAAGACTATAACGAACAGATTAATTTAATTCGCTACTCGTATCAGGTATAGCCAAGCCTTAGAATCTTAGAATGACTGGAATCGTCTGTGGTTGTTTGGTTATCACATTTGTCTTCTTGAAAGATGGTAAGATGTTTTACAAGGAAACGAGGGAAAAGTTATGCAATAGGCTACAGTATTTGTGGCGTAATCTGCTCAACACCAATTATATTTTCTGTTCAGGAATCACAACTACGTGTATATTTCTGCAAGTACAACAATATATGTTTGAGTTGCTCCAGAGGTTACAGTTGTGTGTTGATAGTCACTGGTTTGTCAGCATGTGTGTTGGAAGAGTGTTACCCACAGAACTGCATCGCTCACTCTGCATGGTGGCAACCAGGGAAAAGAGAGCGTAGTGTGTGCACTTGACCTCTGACCCTATCTCTCAGGGAGTAACACTGGCATTGGGAAGGCCACAGCACTGGACCTGGCCAGGAGAGGGGCGAGGGTGATTCTGGCCTGCCGGAGTAAGCCGAGGGCAGAGGCGGCTGTCTACGACATCAGGAGGGTGAGAAAAATGACACTTTCCATTGCGTTTCCACTCGGGTGGGCGATATGGCCTAAAAATCATATCACAATATGTTGCACTGTTATCGGGATAACGATATGATATCAGAATGTAGATTAAAAACAGTTCAGAAAGAATCATACCTTGGATTATATAAATGTTAAGACGTTCAGACTCGATAAACTCAATAATATGTTTATTGTGCAATTTAACACCTGCATCAAAAAAAATATTTTTTACTTGTCTAATAAAATTTTAATAAACATTGATAAAAATATATAGTGATTAGTATAAAATAAATAATAAAACAAAATAAAACATTTCAGTGTTTTTCAACTTATTTTTCTGAAATCTTACAGAATATGATGAACCAATAATAGTACATACAATCTATAATGATGTAATAAAAACATCAATAATACAATAAATACCGATACTACTAACAGCAGTAATAATAATAATAATAACCTGATTCATCCTGCTAACCTATGCTATAGCTAGCCAACTAAATTAACCCTTAAAATACTTACACCCAGGTCACCATGGTCATCGTCTATCAATTGTCTTTCTGTAAGGAACACCTGTTTTGCATACAGTACACTCTCAGGAAAAAAAGGTAGGAAAAGTACCTAAAAAGGTACTAAAGCTTGGCACTAGGGTACCCTATAGGTACATAATATTCTACCCCTAGCCAGCAATACATGCACAATAAAATAGCCACTTTATTTCTGAGAGTGTACCACACATGACACTATGCATCACATTACACACTGAGAAGTGCAACCACATGCAAATTCAGAGTTTCTTCTGAAACTAAATGTAGTTTTCACCTGTAATTTCACTCTGTCTGATGAACGGCGTTGGGCAGACAGCTGGAGGATCTGAATTAACCCCGAAGCCCCACAGAAAGCGGTGTGGAGCGGATTTCTCGGGCGATTACATCGCCTCCATTCATTTTCAATGAGAGGCGGTTCCTCACTTGGGCAAGGCATGCTGGGATTGCTTGCGATGCCAAGCGACCGGAACAGACGGGGATCAGATTGAAGATCCGACTTATAAATTATTCCCCATTTCAAATTTAATTCCCCGTTCCTAGTTTTGTGATGGAAGACCCGTTAATTATTGCTGTGTGGGGATTCCCCATATAATCCGATCAATATAATTGAACAAACACGGTGTTTTAAAAATAGAACACATGCCCAGAAGCGACCAATTGTGAGAGGCGAGGGCGGTGCCGGGAGATTTCAGCGCTTTCTGTGGGGCTTCAGGGTTAGCTTGAAGCTGAGCCCCTCCCCCTCCCTCCATGTCCCTCCCCAGGAGAGCGGGAACAGTGAGGTGGTGTACATGCAGCTGGATCTGGCCAGTCTCAAATCTGTGCGCTCATTCGCTGAGACCTTCCTAAAGACCGAACCCAGGCTGGACCTGCTCATTAACAATGCAGGTGAGAGGGGGAGGGGCTTGTTTTGGCACATGCAGGTGAGAGGGGTAAAATTTATTAAAGTTACTTTTAATAACTATTATTTTATCACTACGCTTTGTATTTGCTTTGTCACTGTAATTTACGTGTAAAAATGCACTTGGAATTTGGCTATGGACAACAAACTAAACAAAAGCCTAAAGATTATGTTGAACTTTTAGCCTCGATTGTGGTATATATTTAGAAAAATCAGACCTGTTAATTTCCAAAAATACTCCCTACGCTCTCAGGAATTTTCATGAATGGCAGGACGGAGGATGGGCTGGGTATGATGTTTGGTGTCAATCACCTCGGCCACTTCCTGTTGACCAACCTGCTGCTTGAGAGACTAAAGGAGAGCGGTGCGAGCAGGGTCGTCAACATCTCCTCCAAGGCTTACCTCTTCGGAAGCGTAGACTTCAGCTGCCTGAGCGCCCACAAAGAGCTGGGCCTGGGGGAGTCCTCCTTCCATCTGCTGAAGATCTACAGCCACAGCAAGCTGTGCAACGTGCTCTTCACCCGCGAGCTAGCCAAGAGGCTGCAGGGTACCAGCGTTACCTGCTACAGTCTTCACCCGGGTCAGTGTGCTTTAAGTCAGTGTTTCTTAAACTATGGGTCGCGGGAGTGTATGAGGTGGGTCCCAGAATGAGTGTACTCCACCAGGCTATGCTAGTATGTGTGTTTGTGAGACTGTAGTGCACTAGACTATGCTAGTATGTGTGTTTGTGAGACTGTAGTGCACTAGACTATGCTAGTATGTGTGTTTGTGTGACTGTAGTGCACTAGGCTATGCTAGTATGTGTGTTTGTGAGACTAGTGCACTAGACTATGCTAGTATGTGTGTTTGTGAGACTGTAGTGCACTAGACTATGCTAGTATGTGTGTTTGTGAGACTGTAGTGCACTAGACTATGCTAGTATGTGTGTTTGTGTGACTGTAGTGCACTAGACTATGCTAGTATGTGTGTTTGTGTGACTGTAGTGCACTAGGCTATGCTAGTATGTATGTTTGTGAGACTGTAGTGCACTAGACTATGCTAGTATGTGTGTTTGTGAGACTGTAGTGCACTAGGCTATGCTAGTATGTGTGTTTGTGAGACTGTAGTGCACTAGACTATGCTAGTATGTATGTTTGTGAGACTGTAGTGCACTAGGCTATGCTAGTATGTGTGTTTGTGAGACTAGTGCACTAGGCTATGCTAGTATGTGTGTGTGTGAGTCTGTAGTGCACTAGACTATGCTAGTATGTGTGTTTGTGAGACTGTAGTGCACTAGACTATGCTAGTATGTGTGTTTGTGAGACTGTAGTGCACTAGGCTATGCTAGTATGTGTGTTTGTGAGACTAGTGCACTAGACTATGCTAGTATGTGTGTTTGTGAGACTGTAGTGCACTAGGCTATGCTAGTATGTGTGTTTGTGAGACTAGTGCACTAGGCTATGCTAGTATGTGTGTTTGTGAGACTGTAGTGCACTAGACTATGCTAGTATGTGTGTTTGTGTGACTGTAGTGCACTAGGCTATGCTAGTATGTGTGTTTGTGAGACTAGTGCACTAGGCTATGCTAGTATGTGTGTTTGTGAGACTGTAGTGCACTAGACTATGCTAGTATGTGTGTTTGTGTGACTGTAGTGCACTAGGCTATGCTAGTATGTGTGTTTGTGAGACTAGTGCACTAGGCTATGCTAGTATGTGTGTTTGTGAGACTAGTGCACTAGGCTATGCTAGTATGTGTGTTTGTGAGACTAGTGCACTAGGCTATGCTAGTATGTGTGTGTGTGAGTCTGTAGTGCACTAGAGTATGCTAGTATGTGTGTTTGTGAGACTGTAGTGCACTAGACTATGCTAGTATGTGTGTTTGTGAGACTGTAGTGCACTAGACTATGCTAGTATGTGTGTTTGTGAGACTGTAGTGCACTAGGCTATGCTAGTATGTGTGTTTGTGAGACTGTAGTGCACTAGGCTATGCTAGTATGTGTGTTTGTGAGACTGTAGTGCACTAGGCTATGCTAGTATGTGTGTTTGTGAGACTAGTGCACTAGACTATGCTAGTATGTGTGTTTGTGAGACTGTAGTGCACTAGACTATGCTAGTATGTGTGTTTGTGAGACTGTAGTGCACTAGACTATGCTAGTATGTGAGAGGGGTGTGTCTGTGAGAGGGGCGTGTCTGTGAGAGGGGCGTGTCTGTGAGAGGGGCGTGTCTGTGAGGGTGACGTGCCTGGCTCTGTTTCTCAGGGGCGATAAAAACAGAGATCGGTCGCTATTCCAGCATCATGATGACCATCCTAATGGAGCCCATCAAACTGCTCTTCTTCCTGGACGTGGAGGCGGGGTCCCAGACCACTCTACACTGCGCGCTGCAGGAGGGACTGGAGCATTACAGCGGCCGCTACTTCTCCAACTGCGCCGTGGAGGAAATGAGCGCCAAGGCGCGCGACGACGCGGTGGCCAGGAAGCTGTGGGAAGTGAGCGAGACGCTGAGCGGCCTGTCCTGAGTGCCGGCGGTCATGGTGAATGTATAGCTGACTGTGTGTACTATTCATCTTCATTACTAGGGATCTGCTTTGTAGTCGCGTCAATGACCTTCAATATGCACTTATTGTACGTCGCTTTGGATAAAAGCGTCTGCCAAATAATTGTAATGTAATGTGTGACTGCACAAGCCCCTCCCACACTCTACATGTCCCGCCCACATTCTGCACAAGGCCCCTCCCACATTAAATACAAATGTTATTTTCTATAATATGAAAATATCAGTAATTAGTCAGTTCATTAATTGTTGGCCCTGTAAGATTATAAAAAACCTTTCATCCCAGTTTCTAAATATGCACCTGATTTTTTTGCTAATCCTCCCATATACTGGCTGTTTTATTTGGTGTCTTTGTAGGTCCTATAGCTCCAACACTGTCAAGCCGGAAAGTCTCCCCACCCCTTTCACCTTCTCCACGTTTTATTACATTACAGACATATTCTACAATAGATTGAGTTCATTTTTTGTCTCAAAATTCTACACAAAATAGCCCACAATGACAAAGTGAAAACAGGTTTTTAGACATTTGTGCTAATTTATAAAAAATCTAAATGTAATTTTGATATGACACCCAAAAGTGAGCTGAGGTGCATTTTGTTTCCACTGATACTGCTTGAGATGTTTCTACAACTTAATTGGAGTCCACCTGTGATAAATTCAATTGATTGGACATGATTGGGGATTGCCAACACCTGCCTATATAAGGTCCCACAGTTGATAGTGCATGTCAGAGCAAACTCCAAGCCATGGGGTCAAAGGAATTATCTGCAGATCTCAGAAACAGGATTGTGTCAAGGCATAGATCTGGAGAAGGGTACGGAAAAATCTCTGCAGCTTTACAGGTCCCAAAGAGCACAGTGGCCACCATCATTTGTAAATGGAAGAAGTTTGGAACCACCAAGAATCTTCCTAGACCTGGCCGCCCGGCCAAACTGAGCAATCGGGGAAGACGGGCCTTGGCCAGGGAGGTGAGCAGGAACCCGAGGGTCACTCTGACAGAGCTCCAGCGTATCCTTGTGGAGATGGGAGAATCTTTCAGAAAATCAACCATCCAGGCAGCACTCCACCAATCAGGCCTTTATGGTAGTGGCCAGACAGAAGCCCCTCCTTAGTAAAAGGCACATCACAGCCCGCTTGGAGTTTGCCAAAAGGCACCTAGAGGACTCTCAAACCACGAGAATCAAGATTCTCTGGTCTGATGAAACCAAAATGGAACTTTTTGGCCTGAATACCAAGCGTCACGTCTGGAGGAAACCAGGCACCGCTCATCACCTGGCTAATACCATCCCTACAGTGAAGCATGGCAGTGGCAGCATCATGATGTGGGGATGTTTTTCAGCAGCGGGAACGGGGCGACTAGTCCTGATAGAGGGAAAGATGAATGCAGCTAAGTACACCGAGATCCTTGAAGAAAACCTGCTCCAGAGCGCTCTGGACCTCAGACTGGGGCGAAGGTTTACCTTCCAACGTGACAACGACCCGAAGCACACAGCCAAGAGAACAAAGGAGTGGCTTCAGAGAAAGTCTGTGCATGTCCTTGAGTGGCCCAGCCAGAGCCCAGACCTGAATCCAATTGAACATCTGTGGAAAGAGCTGAAAATGGCTGTGTACCGACGCTCCCCATCCAACCTGACGGAGCTTGCAAGGATATGCCAAGAGGAATGGGCAAAAATGTCCAGAAACAAGTGTGCCAAGCTTGTAGCTTCTTTCCCAAGACGCCTTGAAGCTGTAATCACTGCCAAAGGTGCAGCAACCAAGTATTAGGCTAAGGGTGTGTACAGATATGTAACCCCTAAATAACCTATTTTTGTCAGTAAAATAAACTTGCATATTTTCTAAAAACCTGTTTTCACTTTGTCATTATTGGCTATTGTGTGTAGATGTTTGAGGCAAAAAATTAACTCAATCTATTGTAGTATAAGTCTGTAACGTAATAAAACGTGGAGAAGGTGAAAGGGGTG
This sequence comes from Synaphobranchus kaupii, assembly GCA_029718625.1. NCBI lineage: Eukaryota > Metazoa > Chordata > Actinopteri > Anguilliformes > Synaphobranchidae > Synaphobranchus > Synaphobranchus kaupii. The sequence goes on from CM056389.1 coordinate 3,936,567, forward strand.
GGGAGACTTTCCGGCTTGACTGTATATTTGCGGCAAGTGAGGAGCTACATAACTCTGTTCCCAGCATTTTTAAGATCAGCAGTCTGTCGCTGTTTATTTCCCAGAGAAAAGTCAGGGTTTATTCTTTTGTTGAGATAGGCTTGTTAACCAAATGAGGTGAGAGAAAAACGCATTTCTCAGTGAATGGTTGGTTTAAATTATTAGGCTAGATGACTTAAATAGACTATTAAAAACTGCTCACAGATGCCAATATCCAATCCTCTCCCAAGTGTAAACAGGGTACAGTTGTTTTGAATGGGCAGACGTGCTTTGTTAGGGTTGGAGTGAAAACCTACAGGACGGTAGATCTCCAGGAACAAGGTTGGGCAGCCCTGTACTAATCACTTCAATGCAATTTATGTGACTTCTGGCATCCGATATCGCTAGGCTGCATTAAATGACAGGTCTGGGCGCGCACAAATCGGAATTCGGTCCGCATTGGGATCGGATCTGCCAAACCACTTGGCGAGGTGGCCAAGCACACTTTGAGATCGGAATTGCTTGTAGTCTGGACGTAATCTGACTTCTCAAAACACATTCACCGGAAAAACATCTTTAAACACACCCACATATAGGCTCGGAGATGAATAGTACGCTGCACACAGGGCCGTCTGGGAGATATGCGAGGCCCGGTGCGAAGTAGGCATTGCAAGGCCTTTATGCACTATGCACGCACGTCTTTTTTTCACAAGCGCAAGCGCACGCACACGCGCACTGCTGCGCTTCACTTCCGCTCCCATGTTAATGAATTGCCGCGGTTCTCACCAGCCACGCACGCACGGCAGGCGGGCGGACGGCTCGCGGACGTGGAGCTGATTTTTCCGCACCGGGCGGAATTTTTTGGCCATCCGCATGCGCAATCTCATAGAAATACATTGAATATGTTCAATATCTGCATTATATCACCACATTTTAATGTTTTTCAACCTACTAATAGTTTTACAATTGTTATAAATTATTTTAATACATATTATATTTTAATATAGGCCCTAATGAAAATGGGAACAGAGACAATCACCATTGTCCATTGTGGGATGAATGAAGTTAAATCAAGTCATACATTTTGCATATAACCAGTTATTCTCGTTTTATAATGCTTTTTCTTTATTATAGTATACATATATATATATTTATATATATATATATATATATATATATATATATATATATATATATATATATATATGTTCAATGAATTAACCCTATGCTTACTTCTGTTTTTATTATACTGATATCACTGTATCGATTTAAGGTACTACATAATCAAAATAGCTGCTAATTCTGCTAAAATTAAATGTTTAGAACATGTTGATTACTGTCTTAAATAAATAAATAATATTAAACGGACTTTATAAAGGAGGCATTGTCTCGTTTGCTACATTTAGCTTTAAAAAACAACATTCTATATAGTTTAGATATTTGTTTTAATATAATCAAAAGTGTGATCAAAGTAAAGTGTGATCAAAGCAGTTCATGGGGTGTAGCTACCCACATTCTTCTCCTCAGGAGCATTTGGAGCAAGAGGTAAACCGTAATTGCCTTCCTCATGTTTACAACTCGTATTGAAACAAACAAAAAAACTACTATATTAATATTGCGAGATAAGGTAATCACTCAACTGATTTCGTTATAATTACATAATTACATTAGCTATAGGCTACGAAGTAAAAATCGAAAGTAGGCCATTTGCTGCCAGCCAGTGAAGACTTGTTTGTTGGTCTGATTCATGTGTAGCTATTTTCCCATGTACTAGCCTATATATTGACAGTATGCAAGTTTTCATTTTAATTAACCTGTCAAGCAGTAAGACATATGTAATAGCAATATTTACTTATCCATTATTAAGCGAAGCTCACAAATCCGGAATGTGTTTCTATAGCGCGTCTCTGTCGTTCACGAAAAAGCAAAGCGTCCGTGTGCTCTTGCGCGTCTGGTAGGTTCAGTTCTGCGCAAATCTGCGCGCGGAATAAGCGTCTGTGCGCTTGCGCGTCTGGTGGGTTCCAGGGGTAAAGCGCGAGGCCCGGTGCGACCGCACCCTTTGCCACCCCCTAGCGGCGGCCCGGGCTGCACAGATCTGTTCTGTGGTACGCTGACGGTAAAGAAGAGGCTGTAGCTGTTCACAAATGTGATTGAATGTGTGCTTTCGCATGCCGATATTGAGCACTCAGCCAGAATCCGTGAAATCATGCACAATATGGTTCCACCAGTGCTGGCTACGTTCGCGAACCCAAACCCTCCTCTCCACCGAAACAGCTGTTGCACCCAGAAACGCAATGCTCACATTAATAGCACGCCTCCTGGTCGGTGCACACCTTGTGCAGGCCCTACCTCGACTACACGAAAAAAGCACCCCACACAGGAAGTGTAGCTATAGCTATTATTTAAATATTGCGCGGGGGAATGAAATCCGAACTGCGATCTGATCACAGGAGGTCGCATTGAACTGTCAAGTATGGACGCAACTCAATCTGACCTGCTGTGATCGGATGTTGGAATTCCGATTCCAGAAGTCGCATGAAGTGAGTAGTGTAACCCGTAGCTCCTGTCACACCTGTTTATACCTGCAAAGCGTGACGTGAAATCCACTGTCACGTGATCCAACCTTGACTATTACATTACATTACATTCATTTAACAGACGCTTTTATCCAAAGCGACGTACAGTAAGTGCATATAGAGACATCATCAAGATCACTACAGAACAGACAAGACAAAGCACATCCTTCCCATAATGTAGCAGCTATCCCTAGTAATGAACGTTGACTGTAGTTCACAGTAAGCTGTGGGTAAATCAGCAATACTACACTTCTATTCTAAATACTATTATAAACTATAATAAACAGACAGGAAAACACAGGGAACTAGTAAACACAGGGAACTGATATTCCTAGGTTAGTCAAGGTGGAGTCTGAAGAGGTGTGTCTTCAGGCCTCGACGGAATGCAGGCAGGGTTGGAGTAGAACGTAGGTATGGTGTGTATGTCTGTGTGTGATGTTCAGCTCAATGCTCGAAACTGGACTTTTGTCGTCCTGTCCATCTGAAGGGCGAGGCGTAAATGCACACAACCGAGTGATTTACATGTAGCGTTAACACCAAGAATATAAATATATATATTTTGGAAGCGTGAAAGCTCAGTAGCTCGTAGTTTGTGACTTTATGCACCGAGAAACTATCGACAATGTGGACTTTGTGGTTTATTTCCGGAGTGGCGGTTGGAGTGTATCTCATCTTGTATCACACTAATTAAAGGAGCCAAGTGCCAAAGCAAAGCAAAGGTACACGGCAAGACCGTCATTGTAACCGGTGAGTTTGATTTAATCAGAATTTAGCTGAAAATTGTGAAGTTTATGTTGAGACATTTTTCTCATCTAAATAATAACAAGTGCAAAGTCGAGCGACACGTATGCTATTAAGACTATAGCGAACAGATTCATTTAAATCGCTACTCGTATCAGGTATAGCCAAGCCTATCTTAGAATGACTGGAATCGTCTGTGGTTGTTTAGTGATCACATTTGTCTTCTTGAAAGATGGTAAGATGTTTTACAAGGAAACGAGGGAAAAGTTATGCAATAGGCTACAGTCTTTGTGGTATAATCTGCTCAACACCAATTCTATTTTCTGTTCAGGAATCACAACTACGTGTATATTTCTGCAAGTACAACAATATATACTACTCAAAAGAAGTTAAGGGTCAAAGGACATTTTTTGATCATTTTTGTAAGTATGTCTTTTTAAGCCAGATAGGGTTAGAATATCCCCCTTTGGGTTGTCATTTGGACTATAGATATCACGTTTTATGGGACATGCAATCATATTCACCCGACTTGTCTCTGATATTGGTGGGGGGTGGGGGTCATTGTTGCAGACACGCGCACAGAGCTTGATTAACAAAGCCCGTGTTCACTTACTTAGCAAGTTGTTAAAGGCTGTAGATACAGAATTTCACTCCCTCTAGTGTCTCATATGGAGATTGCATTTCATAACAACACAGCAACAACAATCCAATCCATTATCGTTTTCACAAGAACAAGGCGTTCATAGCATACCGCGTAGCTTAGCAAGCGCGGTTATAGTGAAGGGGGGTGGGGTAGAGATCTGCAGGGGAGCCGAAAAACGGACGGCACAACACCGGGAACCAAACTCTGACGTCTTAGACAGAGATAAACACTGCACTCTTTCAAGGCCCGTAAAGCGAAGTAGCCTATAGCTAAATAACTACATGACCACCTATTGGTTATACATAGGGTTAAATGTTACACATTATGACAACTGTTCATCACCAAAAAAAGCTACAACATTAGAGCCAACAACGCAGTAGTCACTAACGCCTGGAACCCACCAGACGCTCCAAGCGCACAGACGCTTATTGTGCGCGCAGATTTGAGCAGAACTGAACCCACTAGACGCGCAAAGGCACAAACGCTTTTATTGCTTTTTCGGAGCGCATTCCGTGAACGACACGAGACGCGCTATACAAACAAACAGTCTACATTCCGGATTTGTGAGCTTCGCTTAATAATGGATAAGTAAATATTGCTATTACATATGTCTTACTGCTTGACAGGTTAATTAAAATGAAAACTTGCATACTGTCAATATATAGTACATGGGAAAATAGCTACACATGAATCAGACCAACAAACAAGACTTCACTGGCTGGCAGCAAATGGCCTACTTTCGATTTTTACTTCGTAGCCTATAGCTAATGTAATTATGTCATTATAACGAAATCAGTTGAGTGATTAACCTTATCTAGCAATATTAATATTGTTTTTTGTTTGTTTCAATACGAGTTGTAAACATGAGGAAGGCAATTACGGTTCCAAATGCTCCTGAGGAGGAAAATAATGTGGGTAGCTACACCCCACTGCTTTGATCACACTTTACTTTAATCACACTTTTGATTATATTAAAACAAATATCTAAACTATATAGAATGTTGTTTTTTAAAGCTAAATGTAGCAAACGAGACAATGCCTCCTTTATAAAGTTTGTTTAATATTATTTATTTATTTAAGACAGTAATCAACATGTTGTAAAGATTTAATTTTAGCAGAATTAGCAGCTATTTTGATTATGTAGTACCTTAAATCGATACAGTGATATCAGTATAATAAAAACATAAGTAAGCATAGGGTTAATTCATTGAACATATATATATATATATATATATATATATATATATATATATATATATATATATATATATATATATGTGTGTGTGTATGTATACTATAATAAAGAAAAAGCATTATAAAACGAGAATAACTGGTTATATGCAAAATGTATGACTTGATTTAACTTCATTCATCCCACAATGGACAATGGTGATTGTCTCTGTTCCCATTTTCATTAGGGCCTATATTAAAATATAATATGTATTAAAATAATTTATAACAATTGTAAAACTATTAGTAGGTTGAAAAACATTAAAATGTGGTGATATAATGCAGATATTGAACATATACAATGTATTTCTATGAGATTGCGCATGCTGATGGCCAGAAAATTCCGTCCGGAGCGGAAATATCAGCTCCACGCCCGCGAGCCGTCCGCCCGCCTGCCGTGGCAATTCGTTAACGTGGGAGCGGAAGTGAAGCGCAGCAGTGCGCGTGTGCGTGCGCTTGTGCTTGCGCGTCTGGTGGGTTCTAGGGGTAACACCGTAAGATCCCAGCTGAGAGTGCTACAGGAGCGCTTATAATGCAGCCGCATATCACAGCAATCACAGACGACATCATGTCAATTTATCACTTAGGCCAAGTCAGTCTATCTTCTTCTAAAAAAAATGCACACATGAACCGGGACCGCGGACAGCGACAGCACCTATACGGGTCGCACAATAATGCAACGCGATTTGCATGTTATTTTAACGGCGCATATAAGTGCGTCTACAGTGGCGATTTTAGGGTTTTAAAACGGGGTGCAATGGGCAGAGGAGCAAGAAAGAGAGAAAAGCGAAGTAGCCTATAGCTAAATAACTACATGACCACGAGAGTAGATAGCGCACTCGCATTGCTCCTAAGTGGCGCACAGGCACTGCACACCTGACGAACAAACACTAGCTATTGTTCCCCTCACCCCTTTCCCTGAACTCGGTCATCACGAACACTATATTCTAAGAAAGTCAATTCGCTATACCACTCCTTTCGAAACGTACACACTGGCATCTTATCATTTGTTGTGGACTTTGCTGGGAAATCAATAACGGGTTGATATGGCCCAGATGCTATATTCTGAAGGGCGTTCTCTGGACCGAGGCAGGGATCCCTTTCATTAGGCTCTGCAGGTGCCGGCGCTGGTGCGTTGTTAGTTTGCAGCTCCGCTCGGCCACCGCTAATCACACCACAGGTGCTAGCTTCATTGGCAACAGCAGTATTTGCTTCATTATTACAAGCTGATGCAGCTCCTTCACCTTGGCTTTGGGTGTTGATAGGAGGACTGTCAATTGAGGAACTTTTATTCTTCTTGCTGAAGAATGCATCGATCGTTTTGTTACGTCGTTTTGCCATGACTCGCTCGCACTGTGCTAACATTAACAACAACGCCTGAACAACCGGATGTTGGACGCTACGTCGCGTGCCTGAGTTTAGAGGTCGTTACGTGGTTATTTGAAAATTTTGAAATTAATAATTAGAGTACAACAAAACATGATAGAATATACAAATCTGACATCACTTCAAAATGTATAAAAATCTTTTTCTTTTAAATGTTTTTTGACATTGATTTGAAAATTGTAATATTTTCATCCCAACAGTAGGGGGTGCAAATGCACCCCTGCACCCGCGGTAGGTAAAATCGCCACTGTGCGTCTACATAGGCGTGTACACAACGCACATACACCCTCCTGTCTGTTCCACACAGGGACGTGCACAAGCATCACTAAAAATATCAAGATTATAATGTGAAATATTATTATTGTGTAGCACATACCTGTCCCTCAGCGAAGGGGAATGCCGCATTAAATTGCTTTCAGCCCACTCCATCAACATCCAGGCGATGTGTGATGGTACGTGTAAGGTTACTATAGACTATTCGCAATTATCCTGGATCAAGCTATGACTTAGCCTATATTTGCCAATAATTCCTGTAATCTTCTGTGGGGTCAATCTTCTGTTATGGGACAATGGCTATCCATTAACACCCATATCAAGCCTAATGCGTGAATTGTCATTAAATGGAAAACTCACGCACTGCAATAGACGGACATTTGAGTTCTGAAAATGCGTTTCAGATGTCATTACAATGCAGCTATGTTATTACAGCCTGTAGCATGTAAGCCTGTAAGTAAATAGAATGGTTTTGACCTAAAAAAAGTTCAAAACCTTGTCCAGTGAATATTGCATTTATTGTTTTTCAAATAGCCTATATAGGCTACAGTCCCCAGGATTCGTTGGTTTTTTCGATAGCCCACGGTTAAAAAACGAAGATAAATTTCACCATGTTAACTGAAATTTAGCCCTATTCTTCATCCTTCATATTTTCTTTAATTACAGTGACCATGACCAGGCTTCCATACTCTGAGCTTATTATAACCCAGCTGATTTCACCTGTTATACCATAACTGAACAAAACGATTTTAAAGAGAACAATTAATTCACAATTAATTTTAATGCCATTCTCTGCATGTGCGCTTTAACTTCATGTACAGTAGGAGCAGGTCTGTTTCACCTGCTGTAAATTTCACTTTTCACAGTCTTCCCGGGAAAGTGGACTCGTTTTTAAAGCATTAAGCTGCTAGTAAAACGCGTTGGTCACATTTTAATGAGCAGGACATTATAAAACAAGGGAAAATATGCGTGAACCTCTGGGTTGCCAACCTGACAGCTTTATTGTATTTAGTGTCATCATTAAGGTAAAATAATGGTATTTATGTTATTAATCAATAACATAACTTTTTTAAACAATCCACTTTCCCAGGAAGACCGTTAAAAGTGCGATTTACAGCAGGGGAAACAGACCTGCTCCTGTAAAGCGCACATGCAGATAATGGTATTAAAGTTAATTGTGAATTAATTGTAACGTGCTGCAAATTTGTTTTTGTTTCTAATTAGACGCTTAGTTCTCTTTAAAATATTTTGTTCAGTTATGGAATAACAGGTGAAATCAGCGGGGTTTTAATAAGCTGAGGGTATGGAAACCTTGTCACTGTAATTTAAAAAATATGAAGGACGAAGAATAGCTAAGGTTACAATTCAGTTAACATGGTGACATTTATCTCCATTTTTTAACCATAGGTTATCGAAAAAACCTTACGCACAGCGAATCCGCTGTAGCCTATAGGCTATTTGAAAAACAATAAAAGCAATATTCACTGGACAAGGTTTTGAGCTGTTTTCAGTCACAATCCATTGTATTTACTTACAGGCTGTATTCCTAGATAAACAGAGCTGTATTGTAATGACATCTGAAGCACATTTTCAGAACTCAAACGTCCGTCTATTGCAGTGTGCGAGTTTTCCATTGAATGACAATTCACGCATTATGTGTAAATGACAATGAAAGTTGCGCATTAGGCTTGATATAGGTGTTATCAGCTCATTTTTAATGGATAGCCATTGTCCCGTACCATCGCACATCACCTGGATGTTCATGGAGTGGGCTGAGAGCAATGTAATGTGGCATTCCCCTTCGCTGAGGGAAAGATATGTGGACCTATGGAACCTTTTATTATTATGCATTTTTGATATAGCCTACACAATAATAATATTTCACATTGTGATCTAGATATTTTAGTCATGCTTGTGCGCGCCCCTGTGTGTAACAGACAGGAGGGTACGTGCGTTGTGCACACGCCTATGTAGACGCACTTATATGCGCCGTTAAAATAACATGTAAACAACTGCGACATGACTTTAGACCAGGTTTGTGGTGGTTCTAGCGCAAGCGCTTTCTGCTGGCTCAAGATAGAAATACGCCAAAAAGAACCCTGGCCACTCCTCATCTTAAGACCAACACGCCCATTTCACTTGTAATGGGCGCAAGAATACATGGTATTTAAACGGCGTGAACGCAAGGCGTTATAATGAACCATGCGCCGGGTGTAAGATAGCAAAGACACTTGCGTTTGGGTTAGCGCCGCTTAGCGCCGGGTGTAAGATAGGGCCCTGGGCCTCGGTCACTGAAAAAAAGTCCAAAGTCCAAAAGAGAGACAAAGTATTTCGAACGCCATTTAAAGACCGGGGAGAAAGAAGAGAGTAAAAGAAGGAATAAAATGGAATAAAAAATCGCAGTAAGTAGCCTGTTGTGGAGTGGGATGGAGAGAAGAGAAGCTAAAGGTGAAGGGGTGTGGGGAGGAATGGGAATCTGCTAGTATTAATCGCAATAACACGCTTAATTGATTAACATAGAAAACCGACAAAATGGCGCAATGTAGGTGTAATAGGCCCAGGTTATTTTCAAATTTCCCATTTGGGACCAAAAATAAAAAGTAGATAAAAAATTTACTTTTTAAAGTTTTACGTTTATTTTGGTAGCCTATTTTATTTTCTTGATAGGCCTATTTTATGACAATTTTTACCACGTACCCTGTCGTTTGATTAAAAGAGTAGGCTAGGCTAGGCTACATTTTGATAAAGATATATAAATAAGGATAAAGGTAAATAAGTATAAATAAATAAAAAAGTACCGCGGGAAAACACAGCCTAATCAAAGTGACAGTTCGGCACTAACGTCAGTGGATTCAATTTTAGTGAACGTATTTTCTTAATTGAATTGATATCTGCGTTTATGAAACAATGTCCATATTAAATCAACCAATCAGGCCGTGGTTTTGTAGGAAAAGTTAATGTCCACCCGGTGTAATATTTCAGCAATATGACACGAGAGTGAGAATCCTCCCGTTCAGCACGGCTGTGATTGTGTGCCTGCGACCGCCTCCAAATGTGTCTGAAAATAATTGACACATTTGGAGAAAATAGATTTTCCCACACGGCAATAATTGGCCTATAGGCCCGTCTCTTGAATTGAGATTTATGGATAGAATAACAGTTTTGTTGGACATATCAAATATTTGTATGGGCCATGTGTGCACACTGAGGTCAATTCATTTTTAAGCAGTTTGGATTTGTGATCAAATGTAGAATATGGGCAGAATATACAGAACGTGACATGTTATTGTAAAAGTTTTTGTGTTGCCCCCCCCATTTTAGGTGATAGTAAGAACTAAGAGACATTACCCTAAATTGATTTCTACTATATTAAAGTCGGTGGTCGTTTGTTAAATGGTGCTTGTTTGAATCCTAATGTATTGAATTCGTACTTGTTTCAATAACATTAAATGCAGCAACTACTTTAGTTGCAAGAATTTAATTAAATGTTTGTATTTTTGTACCACAAGGTGGCAGTATTTAGCTGTAGCCTACATGTAAAAAGCCTGTAATCTCAAAGCCACTGAAAAGCAGCACCATGTCAATGCGAGTCTCGGCTACATTATACAAACATAAAGCACCGATAAAAATTATCTTGAAATGTCGATAAAGAAAACCGCATTCATGGACATAACAGCTATTTTGAATAGTAGCCACACAGAGGGCGCTACTAACTCACTTCGCTAATATGGGGGATTAGGGTCCATCTCACTGAACTCTACGGTCCATCTGTTATCACACTGAACAAGTTTTGTTAGTTCAAGAGCAAAAACACTGACAACATTTTGTTAGCTCATTGCAGACGTCTTTGAACATTGGGCCACACGCTGTTTGTACACAATATTATTTATTTTACGGTCTATGTGACGCCGCCACTTTTGTTCCAATACAACAAACTATTTTGAATATTCATTTTTTTATTAATATATTTTTTTTAAACCAGTGGATTTCTCTTGTCTAACAGCATTTTTAATTCTCACGAGGGAGGTTCTCGAAAAGGTTTATTTTACATTTGAATATTTATTTTACATGAGTAGTTTGAATTCATGTGAGAGTTCATGTTATTTATTTTGAATATTTGAGTTTTTAAAATATATATTTGCCAGTCTGTATGTTGATGCTATTGATTTTTATTTATTTCAGTTGATTATTATTATTATTATTACCTATTATTATTTTTGATCAATTCCATTGAATCATTAATAAAATATTGCACAATCAATATACAGTGAGCACCATAATTCATTGGACAGTGACACATTATTTGTTATTTTGGTTCTGTACTCTAGCACTTTGAGTTTGAAAAGATGCCATGACAATGAGGTTGAAGTGCAGACTGTCAGCTTTAATTTGAGGGTATTTTCATCCATATCAGATGAACCGTTTAGAAATAATAGAACCTTTTGTACATAGCCCCCGCCCCCCATTTTCAGACATCAAAAATATTGGACAGTTTAACATAATGTAGAATAAAGTAATAGTATTTTTAATATTTGGTCGCATATCCTTTGCATACCATGACTTCCTGAAGTCTGTGACCCAACAATACCAAAAGACTCCTGATATCTTATTTTCTGGTACTCTTACAACGATACTATAACTTCTCTGCATTTGAATGGATCTCTATGGGAATTGGGGGGTGGGACTAGATTTAGCTGTAAATTATGCTGGAATACATGGTTAGCGAAATGGCTGTAAGTCATCAAGGGTCTGAGGTATCAAACGAGACTCAACCATCATTCTGCTGCCAGATATGCAGGAGATATGGATGGATCACTTTAAGGGTTGTTTCTCCTGACAAATTTTCCTTTTGAACTCCATGGAAAAATAAGTCAGGAGAAGAAACCCTTCAAGTGATCCATCCATACCTACTGCATATCTGGCAGCAGAGTGATGCTTTAAGGCTTGTTTGATACGTCAGACCCTTGATGACTTACAGCCATTTAGCCAATCATGTGTTCCATACTGTTCCAGTGTAATTTACAGCTAAATCTAGTCCCATCCCCCAATTCCCATAGAGATCCATTCAAATGCAGAGACATTATAGTATCGCTTGTAAGAGTACCAAAAAATAAGATATCAAGAGTCTTTTGTTATTGTTGGGTCACAGACATCAGGAAGTCATGGCAGGCAAACGATATGCGACCAAATATAAAAAATGATTACTTTATTCTACATTATGTTAAACTGTCCAATATTTTTTGATGCCCAAAAATGGGGGGGACTATGTACAAAAGGTTCTATAATTTCTAAACGGTTCATCCGATATGGATGAAAATACCCTCAAATTAAAGCTGACAGTCTGCACTTCAACCTCATTGTCATTGTATCCTTTCAAACTCAAAGTGCTAGAGTACAGAACCAAAATAACAAACAATGTGTCACTGTCCAATGAATTATGGTGCTCACTGTACATAAATGGTACACAATGAATATATAGTTTAGCACTGGCATTATTTATATAAAACAGTTGTTCACCTTTACCAAGGGTGCCATAGATTTTTGAGGCGAGTATAGTACTTGTTTACGGTCAATTTTTAATTCCAGATTACTTCTTGTCAGCACTAAGATGTGTGTGTGTGTGTGTGTGTGTATGACTGTGTATCTGTGTTCATGCCTTAGTGCATAGAAGTGTATTCTAGCCCGGGTCCTTCCATGGCTGGTCGAGGCTAATATCTTCTCCCCAAAGCAGAAGTCCTATATTAACAGGCAGGGAATGAATGAGCACGTGTTTTGTCTTAAAACAGGGATCGATGATTTCAAGCATGAATCCTGTAGGCTATATTCAGTCTTTCTGGATTTCTGAGATGCTTTTGGTACTTTGGCTCACAATGTTATGATCAGCTCACGAGAGGAAATGCATTTACCTCAAGTGTTTATTGACATTGTTAAAGATGTGTATAATGGCTCTTTTATTCAAGTTATCTGTGGAAAACAGCTCACAGACCCTATACCTCTCCAGGTTGGCATTAAAACAGGCTGTCCATGGAGTGCAGTCAATTTTGTGATTGGCATCAATCAGTGGTTATAGTGGCTGTGTCTATGTGCCCTTCCCAATGTGATTTCCCCCCATACAGGGGTCTGCAGATGATGTCCAGTTAGCCTCTCCTGATGAGAGAGTAATAAAGAGCTTGCTCTCTCCAACTGACTCTTTTCTTGAGTGGTCAGGTTTGGAGGTGAAGGGCTCTAAGTGTGCTGTTTTGTATGAGAGGAGGATTGGGGGCAACCGTTGGGATAAAAGCCCTGTGTTCACTACAGCATCAAACCAGATTAGTGTATATTCTCTTCATGAGACATATACTTACCTTGGACATAAGTTTAATATAGCTGGTGAATGGAGGGAGCAGGTTAATGACATCATCTCTGAGTTTACTGCCAGGCTGCATATTATTGATATTTCCACACTACCGCTGACTATGAAGTTAGAGGCAATTAGACAAGTGGCTCTGTCTAGAATTTAACATCTTTTCTCAAGTGTCCATATTACACACAACGTGCTATTTGAGCTGAATAATAAAACTGTATGGTTAGTCAGGAAATGGTTTGGCTTAAATACCCACACCACCAGAGACATTATTTTTCACACCAAACAGGAGGGAGGGTTGGGAGTGCTGAATGTGGAATGGATCTACACTGCTACACGGCTCTCCCATCTTTTTAACATGCTGAACAGTGATGATTAAACAGTCAGAGAGCTTTCTAGAGCCTCGTTCTTTCTGATATGGGGCGTTGCAAGGTTCTCTGGCCAGCGAGTCTGATCCAGGCTTTCTGGGCTTCCAGAGGAAATCCAACGGCAAGATGGACACACGCTCAAGCATGTCTTCCCTCTGCTGATCATTCTGTATCACATTCTATATTTAATAATATTGCAAATGATGAGGAGATTGTCTGTTTAGGAGGTCGGCTGTACTTTTGACTCCAGTCTAGAAGAAGCCTTCCTCACAAAGGTAATGAAGTATCAGCTTCTGGTTTCAGCTCTGGAACAACTCGGCTATAAATGTAGTTACTAGTTTTTATATTTGGCAGCCTTGGTAATATTCATAGACTAGTGGTGAGGGGTCTGCAATTAGCTGGAATGCAAAAATTGCAGGCAAAGCAGTTGGCAAGATATTGCTCCATGTCAGCAATTATAGGTAGCCGCCATACCTGGAGGCAGCGCTGTTACCTATACCCTTAACGAGCCTGCAAGTGTCCATAGCATTACTGTGTACTGTTACCTATACCCTTAACGAGCCTGCAAGTGTCCATAGCATTACTGTGTACTGTTACCTATACCCTTAACGAGCCTGCAAGTGTCCATAGCATTACTGTGTACTGTTACCTATACCCGTAATGAGCCTGCAAGTGTCCATAGCATTACTGTGTACTGTTACCTATACCCTTAATGAGCCTGCAAGTGTCCATAGCATTACTGTGTACTGTTACCTATACCCTTAATGGGCCTGCAGGTGTCCATAGCATTACTGTGTACTGCACCTATACCATTAATGAGCCTGCAAGTGTCCATAGCATTACTGTGTACTGTTACCTATACCCTTAATGAGCCTGCAGGTGTCCATAGCATTACTGTGTACTGTTACCTATACCCTTAATGAGCCTGCAAGTGTCCAAAGCATTACTGTGTACTGTTACCTATACCCTTAATGAGCCTGTAAGTGTCCATAGCATTACTGTGTACTGTTACCTATACCCATAATGAGCCTGCAAGTGTCCATAGCATTACTGTGTACTGTTACCTATACCCGTAATGAGCCTGTAAGTGTCCATAGCATTACTGTGTACTGTTACCTATACCCTTAATGAGCCTGCAAGTGTCCATAGCATTACTGTGTACAGTTACCTATACCCTTAATGAGCCTGCAAGTGTCCATAGCATTACTGTGTACTGTTACCTATACCCTTAATGAGCCTGTAAGTGTCCATAGCATTACTGTGTACTGTTACCTATACCCTTAATGAGCCTGCAAGTGTCCATAGCATTACTGTGTACTGTTACCTATACCCTTAATGAGCCTGCAAGTGTCCATAGCATTACTGTGTACTGTTACCTATACCCTTAATGAGCCTGCAGGTGTCCATAGCATTACTGTGTACTGTTACCTATACCCTTAATGAGCCTGTAAGTGTCCATAGCATTACTGTGTACTGTTACCTATACCCGTAATGAGCCTGTAAGTGTCCATAGCATTACTGTGTACTGTTACCTATACCCTTAATGAGCCTGCAAGTGTCCATAGCATTACTGTGTACTGTTACCTATACCCTTAATGAGCCTGCAGGTGTCCATAGCATTACTGTGTACTGTTACCTATACCCTTAATGAGCCTGTAAGTGTCCATAGCATTACTGTTTACTGTTACCTATACCCTTAATGAGCCTGCAAGTGTCCATAGCATTACTGTGTACTGTTACCTATACCCGTAATGAGCCTGCAAGTGTCCATAGCATCACTGTGTACTCTTACCTATACCCTTAATGAGTCTGCAAGTGTCCATAGCATTACTGTGTACTGTTACCTATACCCTTAATGAGCCTGCAAGTGTCCATAGCATTACTGTGTACTGTTACCTATACCCTTAATGAGCCTGCAAGTGTCCATAGCATTACTGTGTACTGTTACCTATACCCGTAATGAGCCTGCAAGTGTCCATAGCATTACTGTGTACTGTTACCTATACCCTTAATGAGCCTGCAAGTGTCCATAGCATTACTGTGTACTGTTACCTATACCCTTAATGGGCCTGCAGGTGTCCATAGCATTACTGTGTACTGCACCTATACCATTAATGAGCCTGCAAGTGTCCATAGCATTACTGTGTACTGTTACCTATACCCTTAATGAGCCTGCAGGTGTCCATAGCATTACTGTGTACTGTTACCTATACCCTTAATGAGCCTGCAAGTGTCCAAAGCATTACTGTGTACTGTTACCTATACCCTTAATGAGCCTGCAAGTGTCCATAGCATTACTGTGTACTGTTACCTATACCCTTAATGAGCCTGCAAGTGTCCATAGCATTACTGTGTACTGTTACCTATACCCGTAATGAGCCTGCAAGTGTCCATAGCATTACTGTGTACTGTTACCTATACCCTTAATGAGCCTGCAAGTGTCCATAGCATTACTGTGTACTGTTACCTATACCCTTAATGGGCCTGCAGGTGTCCATAGCATTACTGTGTACTGCACCTATACCATTAATGAGCCTGCAAGTGTCCATAGCATTACTGTGTACTGTTACCTATACCCTTAATGAGCCTGCAGGTGTCCATAGCATTACTGTGTACTGTTACCTATACCCTTAATGAGCCTGCAAGTGTCCAAAGCATTACTGTGTACTGTTACCTATACCCTTAATGAGCCTGTAAGTGTCCATAGCATTACTGTGTACTGTTACCTATACCCATAATGAGCCTGCAAGTGTCCATAGCATTACTGTGTACTGTTACCTATACCCGTAATGAGCCTGTAAGTGTCCATAGCATTACTGTGTACTGTTACCTATACCCTTAATGAGCCTGCAAGTGTCCATAGCATTACTGTGTACAGTTACCTATACCCTTAATGAGCCTGCAAGTGTCCATAGCATTACTGTGTACTGTTACCTATACCCTTAATGAGCCTGTAAGTGTCCATAGCATTACTGTGTACTGTTACCTATACCCTTAATGAGCCTGCAAGTGTCCATAGCATTACTGTGTACTGTTACCTATACCCTTAATGAGCCTGCAAGTGTCCATAGCATTACTGTGTACTGTTACCTATACCCTTAATGAGCCTGCAGGTGTCCATAGCATTACTGTGTACTGTTACCTATACCCTTAATGAGCCTGTAAGTGTCCATAGCATTACTGTGTACTGTTACCTATACCCGTAATGAGCCTGTAAGTGTCCATAGCATTACTGTGTACTGTTACCTATACCCTTAATGAGCCTGCAAGTGTCCATAGCATTACTGTGTACTGTTACCTATACCCTTAATGAGCCTGCAGGTGTCCATAGCATTACTGTGTACTGTTACCTATACCCTTAATGAGCCTGTAAGTGTCCATAGCATTACTGTTTACTGTTACCTATACCCTTAATGAGCCTGCAAGTGTCCATAGCATTACTGTGTACTGTTACCTATACCCGTAATGAGCCTGCAAGTGTCCATAGCATCACTGTGTACTCTTACCTATACCCTTAATGAGTCTGCAAGTGTCCATAGCATTACTGTGTACTGTTACCTATACCCTTAATGAGCCTGCAAGTGTCCATAGCATTACTGTGTACTGTTACCTATACCCTTAATGAGCCTGCAAGTGTCCATAGCATTACGGTGTACTGTTACCTATACCCTTAATGAGCCTGCAAGTGTCCATAGCATTACTGTGTACTGTTACCTATACCCTTAATGAGCCTGCATGTGTCCATAGCATTACTGTGTACTGTTACCTATACCCTGTGTGTGTGTGTGTGTGTGTGTGTGTGTCTCTGTGTACGTGTGTATCTGTGTGTATGAGTGTGTCTGTATGTGTGTGTGTCTCTGTGTGTATGAGTATGTTTCTGTGTATATGAATGTGTCTGTGTGTATGAGTGTGTATCTGTGTACGTGTGTGTCTGTGTGTATGAGTGTGTATCTGTGTGTTCAGTATGTTCTCATTTTGTGTGTTTACAGGATGGCTAATTTGGGGCAGAAGCCACTTGAAGTCTAATCTGCTCTGACATGTTCCAGTCTCCTGAGATAGAGGGCACTGTTTCTAAAATGAGTCTCTCAGGGAAGCCAGAGACAAAAGATGGAACTTGCAGCCCTGAGAAAAAGAGGTAAAAATATATGAATAAGACACTTAGGCCTCTATCTTGGCGATCTTGGCGCTTGGTCTAAGCCAAGGGGCCAAGACTGGGCTTTCGTTTTGAAGCTCACTTCCTGGTTGGGCTGGTAGCGGCAATTGTGCCATTGCTTACTAGCGCCACTGCGATTTTTTGAAATTTTTCCCACAAAACTATTTTATTGCAATAGGTGCCTTTCCTTCATCTAATGCCTCTGCATGTGCTCGTTTGGACAGGGTATTCACATTTGTTCAGGACCAATCAGAGGGACAGGTTGAGTCCTCTTCGGCTCCACGGAACAGGCGCAGTTTGTACAAACGAGCGGCGAAAAAGTCTTCTGAGCTTCAATTCAGTTTTTACAAGGCCGTGGAAAGGCAATGGGTGACGTCACAGTGGCTTTGTCCATATTTTTATACAGTCTATGGTCTAACGCATGGCATAAAGTCCATTTAGCGCGTGTCCAAGTCCACTTTTGCTATTTTAACGGCGTGTTTTTTGGGTGCTAAGCACGGAGCAGCGTGCAAATGGGCTGAACCTAGTCTCTTCATTAATTATAGGTTAGGGTTAGGGTGTCTTGGCGTGACATGCAATAAATCAAAATGTCAATCCCATTCCCTTTAAAAGCCTGCTTTTCCGCCTTGGCGGATTGCTTATATGATGCCAAAACAGACATGCTCGTGCGTGTTTAGTGCGATCAAGGAATAGGCTATATGGATCAATAGTAGCCTATGATAAATATTATTCGGACTAACCATTATGAGTTCCCGGTAATTCCAGACAGTGCTGTTATTTTACAAAATGTATGCGGTTAAATTTCGTTAGTCACCTGCAACAGCTGAGAATAAGCTACCAATGGCTTCCGTCTCACCTTAGAAAACGCCAAATTAGCCTGCTTGTTTAACGAATTTCGTTTGATTATGCAATGAAGCAATTAACTAATTTTCAAGCTTCATCCGAAGTTCATTACCTGCATTCTAATTTTGATTAATAAAATAAATAACGTTATTTTGCCTTAATCATGACAATAAATACAATAAAGCTGTCAGATTGGCAACCCATAGGTTCACGCATATTTTCCCTTGTTTTATAATGTCCTGCTTATGGAAATGTGACCATCCTGTTTTACTGGTAGTGTAATGCTTTAAAACAATCCACTTTCCCAGGAAGACCGTTTAAAGTGCGATTTACAGCAGGGGAAACAGACCTGCTCCTGTAAAGCGCACATGCAGATAATGGCATTAAAATTAATTGTGAATTAATTGTAACGTGCTGCAAATTTGTTTTCGTTTCTAATTAGACGCTTAGTTCTCTTTAAAATAGTTTTGTTCAGTTATGGAATAACAGGTGAAATCAGCTGGGTTTTAATAAGCTGAGAGTATGGAAACCTGGTCACTGTAATTTAAAAAATACGAAGGACGAAGAATAGCTAAGGTTACAATTCATTTAACATGGTGACATTTATCTCCGTTTTTTAACCATAGGCTATTGAAAAAACCTTATGCACAGCGAATCCGCTGTAGCCTATGCTATTTGAAAAACAATAAAAGCATTATTCACTGGACGAGGTTTTGAACTTTTTTCAGTCACAATCCATTCTATTTACTTACAGGCTGTATTCCTAGATAAACAGAGCTGTATTGTAATGACATCTGAAGCGCATTTACAGAACTCAAATGTCCGTCTATTGCAGTGCGCGAGTTTCCATTGAATGACAATTCACGCATTAGGTGTAAATGACAAGTCGCGCATTAGGCTTGATATAGGTGTTATCAGCTCCTTTTTAATGGATAGCCATTGTCCCGTACCATCGCACATCGCCTAGATGTTGAACGGCATGAACGCAAGGCGTTATAATGAACCATGCGCCGGGTGTAAAATAACAAAGACACTTGCGTTTGGGTTAGTGCCGCTTAGCACCGGGTGTAGGATAGGGCCCGTAATGTGCTGTGAGTTAGAACTGCAGTAAGAGGATGAGGTTAACTGGAAGCTCTGTCTCCATGTGCTGTGAGTTAGAGCTGCAGTAAGAGGATGAGGTTATCTGGAAGCTCTGTCTCCGTGTGCTGTGAGTTAGAGCTGCTGTAAGAGGATGAGTTCAACTGGAAGCTCTTTCTCCATGTTTCTTTCACAGGGTCCAGGTAGAAAGAGCAGGGTCTCCCGTACCCAGCTGTCTGTCTATGAAGAGCGATGCTTCAATGGAACCTCCACATAACTTCAGAGGAGAGTTCACAGGAGATCAAAGGTAATTAAAAAGGTTTATATTGACACTACTGTTTAATTATACTTCAATGTCACTGGCACCTTTCTGGTGTAGGTGGATGTATTAAGTCATATTCGGATGTTCCCTGAATTCGAGCCGCTATAAGAGGATGAGTTTAACTGGAAGCTGTGTCTCCATGTGCTGTGAGTGAGAGCTGCAGTAACAGGATGAGGTTAACTGGAAGGTCTGTCTCCATGTGCTGTGTTAGAGCTGCAGTAAGAGGATGAGTTTAACTGGAAGCTCTGTCTCCATGTGCTGTGAGTTAGAGCTGCAGTTAGATGATGAGGTTAACTGGAAGCTCACTCTCCATGTGCTGTGAGTTAGAGCTGCAGTAAGAGGATGAGGTTAACTGGAAGCTCTGTCTCTATGTGCTGTGAGTTAGAGCTGCATTTAGAGGATGAGGTTAACTGGAAGCTCTGTCTCCATGTTTTGTTCACAGGGTCCAGGTAGAAAGAGCAGGGTCTCCCGTACCCAGCTGTCTGTCTATGAAGAGCGATGCTTCAATGGAACCTCCACATAACTTCAGAGGAGAGTTCACAGGAGATCAAAGGTAATTACCAAGGTTTATATTGACACTACTGTTTAATTATACTTCAATGTCACTGGCACCTTTCTGGTGTAGGTGGATGTATTAAGTAATATTCAGATGTTCCCTGAATTCGAGCCGCTATAAGAGGATGAGTTTAACTGGAAGCTCTGTGTCCATGTGCTGTGAGTTAGTGCTGCAGTAAGAGGATGAATTTAACTGGAAACTCTGTCTCCATGTGCTGTGAGTTAGAGCTGCAGTAAGAGGATGAGGTTATCTGGAAGATCTGTCTCCATGTGCTGTGAGTTAGAGCTGCATTTAGAGGATGAGGTTAACTGGAAGCTCTGTCTCCATGTGCTGTGAGTTCGAGCTACAGTAAGAGGATGAGGTTATCTGGAAGCTCTGTCTCCATGTGCTGTGAGTTAGAGCTGCAGTTAGATGATGAGGTTAACTGGAAGCTCTGTCTCCATGTGCTGTGAGTTCGAGCTACAGTAAGTGGATGAGGTTATCTGGAAGCTCTGTCTCCATGTGCTGTGAGTTAGAGCTGCAGTTAGATGATGAGGTTAACTGGAAGCTCTGTCTCCATGTGCTGTGAGTTAGAGCTGCATTTAGAGGATGAGGTTAACTTGAAGCTCTGTCTCCATGTTTTGTTCACAGGGTCCGGGTAGAAAGAGCAGGGTCACCTGTACCCAGCTGTCTGTCTATGAAGAGCGATGCTTCAATGGAACCTCCACATAACTTCAGAGGAGAGTTCACAGGAGATCAAAGGTAATTAAAAAGGTTTATAATGACACTACTGTTTAATTATACTCCAATGTCACTGGCACCTTTCTGGTGTAGGTGGATGTATTAAGTCATATTCAGATGTTCCCTGAATTCTAGCTGCTATAAGAGGATGAGTTTAACTGGAAGCTCTGTCTCCATGTGCTGTGAGTTAGAGCTGCCATAAGAGGATGAGGTTAACTGGAAGCTCTGTCTCCATGTGCTGTGTTAGAGCTGCAGTAACAGGATGAGGTTAACTGGAAGCTCTGTCTCCATGTGATGTGTTAGAGCTGCAGTAAGAGGATGAGGTTAACTGGAAGCTCTGTCTCCATGTGCTGTGTTAGAGCTGCAGTAAGAGGATGAGTTTAACTGGAAGCTCTGTCTCCATGTGCTGTGAGTTCGAGCTACAGTAAGAGGATGAGGTTATCTGGAAGCTCTGTCTCCATGTGCTGTGAGTTAGAGCTGCATTTAGAGGATGAGGTTAACTTGAAGCTCTGTCTCCATGTTTTGTTCACAGGGTCCGGGTAGAAAGAGCAGGGTCACCTGTACCCAGCTGTCTGTCTATGAAGAGCGATGCTTCAATGGAACCTCCACATAACTTCAGAGGAGAGTTCACAGGAGATCAAAGGTAATTAAAAAGGTTTATATTGACCCTACTGTTTAATTATACTTCAATGTCACTGGCACCTTTCTGGTGTAGGTGGATGTATTAAGTCATATTCAGATGTTCCCTGAATTCGAGCTGCTATAAGAGGATGAGTTGAACTGGAAGCTCTGTCTCCATGTGCTGTGAGGTAGAGCTGCCATAAGAGGATGAGGTTAACTGGAAGCTCTGTGTCCATGTGCTGTGAGTTAGAGCTGCAGTAAGAGGATGAGGTTAACTGGAAGCTCTGTCTCCATGTGCTGTGTTAGAGCTGCAGTAAGAGGATGAGTTTAACTGGAAGCTCTGTCCATGTGCTGTGAGTTAGAACTGCAGTAAGAGGATGAGGTTAACTGGAAGCTCTGTCTCCATGTGCTGTGAGTTAGAGCTGCAGTAAGAGAATGAGGTTAACTGGAAGCTCTGTCTCCATGTGCTGTGAGTTCGAGCTACAGTAAGAGGATGAGGTTATCTGGAAGCTCTGTCTCCATGTGCTGTGAGTTAGAGCTGCATTTAGAGGATGAGGTTAACTGGAAGCTCTGTCTCCATGTTTTCTTCACAGGGTCCAGGTAGAAAGAGCAGGGTCTCCCGTACCCAGCTGTCTGTCTATGAAGAGCGATGCTTCAATGGAACCTCCACATAACTTCAGAGGAGAGTTCACAGGAGATCAAAGGTAATTAACAAGGTTTATATTGACACTACTGTTTAATTATACTTCAATGTCACTGTCACCTTTCTGGTGTAGGTGGATGTATTAAGTAATATTCAGATGTTCCCTGAATTCGAGCCGCTATAAGAGGATGAGTTTAACTGGAAGCTCGGTCTCCATGTGCTGTGAGTTCGAGCTACAGTAAGAGGATGAGGTTATCTGGAAGCTCTGTCTCCATGTGCTGTGAGTTAGAGCTGCAGTTAGATGATGAGGTTAACTGGAAGCTCTGTCTCCATGTGCTGTGAGTTAGAGCTGCAGTTAGATGATGAGTTTAACTGGAAGCTCTGTCTCCATGTGCTGTGAGTTAGAGCTGCATTTAGAGGATGAGGTTAACTGGAAGCTCTGTCTCCATGTTTTGTTCACAGGGTCCAGGTAGAAAGAGCAGGGTCACCTGTACCCTGCTGTCTGTCTATGAAGAGCGATGCTTCAATGGAACCTCCACATAACTTCAGAGGAGAGTTCACAGGAGATCAAAGGTAATTAAAAAGGTTTATAATGACACTACTGTTTAATTATACTTCAATGTCACTGGCACCTTTCTGGTGTAGGTGGATGTATTAAGTCATATTCAGATGTTCCCTGAATTCTAGCTGCTATAAGAGGATGAGTTGAACTGGAAGCTCTGTCTCCATGTGCTGTGAGTTAGAGCTGCCATAAGAGGATGAGGTTAACTGGAAGCTCTTTCTCCATGTGTTGTGTTAGAGCTGCAGTAAGAGGATGAGGTTAACTGGAAGCTCTGTCTCCATGTGCTGTGTTAGAGCTGCAGTAAGAGGATGAGTTTAACTGGAAGCTCTGTCTCCATGTGCTGTGAGTTAGAGCTGCAGTAAGAGGATGAGGTTAACTGGAAGCTCTGTCTCCATGTGCTGTGAGTTAGAGCTGCAGTTAGAGGATGAGTTTAACTGGAAGCTCTGTCTCCATGTGCTGTGAGTTAGAGCTGCAGTAAGAGGATGAGGTTCACTGGAAGCTCTGTCTCCATGTGCTGTGAGTTAGAGCTGCAGTAAGAGGATGAGTTTAACTGGAAGCTCTGTCTCCATGTGCTGTGAGTTAGAGCTGCAGTAAGAGGATGAGTTTAACTGGAAGCTCTGTCTCCATGTGCTGTGAGTTAGAGCTGCAGTAAGAGGATGAGTTTAACTGGAAGCTCTGTCTCCATGTGCTGTGAGTTAGAGCTGCAGTAAGAGGATGAGGTTCACTGGAAGCTCTGTCTCCATGTGCTGTGAGTTCGAGCTACAGTAAGAGGATGAGGTTATCTGGAAGCTCTGTCTCCATGTGCTGTGAGTTAGAGCTGCAGTAAGAGGATGAGTTTAACTGGAAGCTCTGTCTCCATGTGCTGTGTGTTAGAGCTGCAGTAAGAGGATGAGGTTCACTGGAAGCTCTTTCTCCATGTGCTGTGAGTTAGAGCTGCAGTAAGAGGATGAGGTTGAGGTTAACTGGAACCTCTGTCTCCATGTTTTGTTCACAGGGTCCGGGTAGAAAGAGCAGGGTCACCTGTACCCAGCTGTCTGTCTATGAAGAGCGATGCTTCAATGGAACCTCCACATAACTTCAGAGGAGAGTTCACAGGAGATCAATGGTAATTAAAAAGGTTTATATTGACACTACTGTTTAATTATACTTCAATGTCACTGGCACCTTTCTGGTGTAGGTGGATGTATTAAGTCATATTCAGATGTTCCCTGAATTTGAGCTGCTATAAGAGGATGAGTTGAACTGGAAGCTCTGTCTCCATGTGCTGTGAGTTAGAGCTGCAGTAAGAGGATGAGGGTAACTGGAAGCTCTGTCTCCATGTGCTGTGAATTAGAGCTGCAGTAAGAGGATGAGATTAACTGGAAGCCCTGTCTCCTTGTGCTGTGAATTCGAGCTGCTATAAGAGGATGAGGTTAACTGGAAGCTCTGTCTCCATGTGCTGTGAGTTAGAGCTGCAGTAAGAGGATGAGGTTAACTGGAAGCTCTGTCCATGTGCTGTGAGTTAGAGCTGCAGTAAGAGGATGAGGTTAACTGGAAGCTCTGTCTCCATGTGCTGTGAGTTAGAGCTGCAGTAAGAGGATGAGGTTAACTGGAAGCTCTGTCCATGTGCTGTGAGTTAGAGCTGCAGTTAGAGGATGAGGTTAACTGGAAGCTCTGTCCATGTGCTTTGAGTTAGAGCTGTAGTAAGAGGATGAGGTTAACTAGAAGCTCTGTCTCCATGTGCTGTGAGTTAGAGCTGCAGTAAGAGGATGAGGGTAACTGGAAGCTCTGTCTCCATGTGCTGTGAGTTAGAGCTGCAGTAAGAGGATGAGTTTAACTGGAAGCTCTGTCTCCATGTGCTGTGAGTTAGAGCTGCAGTAAGAGGATGAGGTTAACTGGAAGCTCTGTCTCCATGTGCTGTGAGTTAGAGCTGCAGTACGAGGATGAGGTTAACTGGAATCTCTGTCCATGTGCTGTGAGTTAGAGCTGCAGTTAGAGGATGAGGTTAACTGGAAGCTCTGTCCATGTGCTGTGAGTTAGAGCTGCAGTTAGAGGATGAGGTTAACTGGAAGCTCTGTTTCCATGTGCTTTGAGTTAGAGCTGTAGTAAGAGGATGAGGTTAACTAGAAGCTCTGTCTCCATGTGCTGTGAGTTAGAGCTGCAGTAAGAGGATGAGGTTAACTGGAAGCTCTGTCCATGTGCTGTGTGTTAGAGTTGCAGTAAGAAGATGAGGTTAACTGGAAGCTCTGTCTCCATGTGCTGTGTGTTAGAGCTGCAGTAAGAGGATGAGGTTAACTGGAAGCTCTGTCCATGTGCTGTGAGTTAGAGCTGCAGTAAGAGGATGAGTTTAACTGGAAGCTCTGTCTCCATGTGCTGTGAGTTAGAGCTGCAGTAAGAGTTTAACTGAATTCTGCTTCTCATGATTTGTTCACAGGATCCTACAGTCACTGGAGTCCAGCTGTTTAGATGAGAAGAGTTCAGATAAATTATCTTCACCTAAACAGGTGAGCTCTGCTTTTTTTGATTGTTTTTAAGAGGTTATTGTGTGTTTTCTTAATTTGGTCAATTTCATTGGAATATATGTCATGCAAATATACAAACCCCAATTCCAAAAATGTTGGGATAGGGGCAAAAAAAAAGTTGACTGGGACGTCAACTGCTTGGAACATTGCACAGGTACACAGGTGATGCTATCATGACTGGGTATAAAAGGATATCAAAAGATTCTTGATATCTTATTTTCAGGTGCTCTTACAAGCGATAGT
The DNA here is from genome assembly GCA_029718625.1 of Synaphobranchus kaupii. Classification (NCBI taxonomy): domain Eukaryota; kingdom Metazoa; phylum Chordata; class Actinopteri; order Anguilliformes; family Synaphobranchidae; genus Synaphobranchus; species Synaphobranchus kaupii. The sequence goes on from CM056389.1 coordinate 3,962,386, forward strand.
ATAACCTCTCTGCATTTGAATGGATCTCTGTGGGAATTGGGGGGTGGGACTAAATTAAGCTGTAAATTATGCTGGTATAGTATTACATTACATTAGCATTTAGCAGACGCTCTTATCCAGAGCGACTTACACAACTTCTTATTACATATTATCCATTTATACAGCTGGATATATACTGAAGGCGATTCAGGTTAAGTACCTTGCTCAAGGGTACAACGGCAGTGTCCTACCTGGGAATCGAACCTGCAACCTTTCGGTTACAAGTCCAGTTTCTTAACCATTATACTACGCTGCCGCCCTATGGAACACATGGTTGGCTAAATGGCTGTAAGTCATCAAGAGTCTATCGGGGAAGTGAGGTTTAAGGAAAAATGTGTTTATTTTTCTGAATCCAGCAGTTCAAACACTGAATGCTCTTGTTAAAATGCCGGCACTCTGAATACTGAACAAAAGTGGTATCACGTGCTAAAACCCCTCACTCAACCTACATTTAATTATTTTTTAACAGATTTAATTTAATAATTATTATAAAAAATGACAATCATAAATTGAATCGCCAAATTTGTTGATAGGTCAGTCGAACAGTAACCTGGTGGATCAACCAACAAGTCAAAACAAGGTCTAAATCAGATCTTTAGATGAAATCATTTTATTACAGGAAAAATCCTCAATTAGAATAATGAATTGGAATCATACATTCATTTATGAACGTAGGCTCACTGTTTATAATTTACAAAAAGGAAGACATTAAAACAGATGTTAAATTGAAATTACCAGAAAAGAGAGAGATAAGGCAGAACTTGCCAGAATAATCCAATTTCGGCACAGGCGGAATAAATTAAAGCCAGCTATAAAAACTCAGCGGTCACGAGTTTACACAGCCAAGGAAAAACTTGTCTGTAGACTCCAGGAATTGCTGCAGCGCACACACCACTCACAGAACTTCCCCGCTCCACAGCCCCCAACTTAGCCAGAAATACAATAAAAATTATTACCTACATTGACATTAAGACTTTCAATTGATGATTTCAATTTAATGTAACAGATTGGCATTCAAACTTAAAATGGAAAAGGAGACGATGTGGCCGTGTGGTATTCTCTGGCCACTCTGGGCTTTGACCTCATAAACAGTTTTGTGTCCTGATCTTTCGCTCAACAGGTCTTTTACCCGAAAGGTCTGAGGTATCAAACGAGCCTCAAGCCATCACTCTGCTGCCAGATATGCAGTAGATATGGATGTATCACTTTAAGGGCTCTATTTTCAAACCAGCGCAAGGGGACGGTATAGTCAAACGCAAGCTTGTTGACAGCATCAACGTCTTAAAACTGGCGCTATGGCGTTTCTCAGCAATACCGCTAGGATCAACAAATTCTCAACATAACATCCTTTCGCTTGCGCTGCTGTGGGATGGGTGGCGCTGTCGGGGGCGTGTTCTAAAATGCTTTCGGCTCAGTGACAATTTGAACCAACGAAAACCCATTGCGTTATGATCAGCTGGAACCACCTCTTAGCGGCAACGCAATAGACTCTGGCAATTTGGCAACTTATTAGTCATGTAGTTCTATGTAGTGTCTATAGGTGATGCCAACATTACACTTCCATTTAATGAACAAATAGCCTATAATTATTATTAATTAATTAATTTTAATTTAAACTACTAGAATAAAACAGGACAGCTTACAAGAAACTTGCGATCATGTAGGCCAATAGCTTATAATATATAAATTACACATTGACACAGTTGAATCATAAGCCTACCATTTGAATCATAATTATGCCTACATCACCTAATGTAGGCTAATTAATGCATTCGCCACCTCCTCCCGTGCCTTCCGAACTTCTGGGAGACGAGGTGGTGTGGATTGTGATCCATAAATTACTACAGTCCTAGCCTGTACTTCTGTTGCAAGTATGTCTGATTCCTGTGCGGAAAATCGCTCTTGTCGTTGACGGTCCAGTGCGTTTGGGTTGCTCATTATGAAATTGCATGGAGCGATTGCGTTCCAACTGGCTTTTTTTAAAGCATGAGAACAACAATTTGATTGGCTACCATAGAGACACACCTTGGACATTTAAACCCAGCCTTTTAGCAATACCGCCATCAGATGCGCCAAGATTGCCGTCATGAAATTACCAAATTTCTCGCCGACACGCCCTCAGAGCGATACCGCCAAGCGCTTACTCTTGTGTTCACCATTGCGTTTGGTTTATTAAAATAGAGCCCTAAGGGTTGTTTCTCCTGACAAATTTTCCTGAACTCTATGGAAAAATAAGTCAGTTTTTTAAACTTTCCATTTTTTATTTTAATTTGTTTGCCCCAGTCCCAACTGTTTTGGAACGTGTTGCAGGCATCAAATTCGGAATTTATTTACAAAAATCAATAAAGTTGATAAGGTAAAACATTAAATATCTTTTCTTTGTACCGTTTTAAATGTAAAAGAGAAATTAAAAATCACTGATTTCTGATTTTATGTGCATTTTATATACTGTCCCAACCTTTTTGTAATTGGGGTTTGTATAATATATATGTGATATATCTTACTAAAGGAAGAAATCCTCTCTGTCCTTCTGTCCGTCTGTATTTCACTTTGCTCGACAACCGGGCACTGTATGAAGTTGAAATTTGCTAGGTGTATTGCTCGTGACCCAAGGAAGTACACTGCCAACTGTGAAGTTGATTGGATGAGCGGTTCTCCAGAAAAGAAGCTATTAGTCCTAAAAACTATAGGAGGATATAATCTGAAGCAGCTAGAGGGTACTGTGGCATCATCAGTTGCAGACTGCATTGGAAAATTATGAGCTGCAGAGGGTTTGCTGCTAAGACAACAATCTCTATATATCAAAACTGTTCAAGTGAAGTTGAAATTCGCTAGCTGTATTGCTCGGGACCCAAGGAACTGCAGTGTCGACTGTGAAGTTGATTGAATCAGTGGTTCTCCAGAAAGCTGCAAGCATCAATACCGGGGCCCAAGTAATCGGCATGTTTTGTATGGGCACGGGCACTGCCCTGGTAATATATAATGCATTTATAATGTTCATAATGCACTTTAACCTCATAGTCACTGTTCCACTTCAAATCCAATGTGCTGGAGTACAGAGCCTAAACAACAACAAGAAATGTTGTCCTAACACTTTTGGAGTGCACTGTATAAAATATAATGCATTTCTAATGTTCATTAATGCCAAATATTGCACTTAACATTTATAACATATTACAACTTTGACAAATATTACTCCCAACTAGGGGTGTCACGATTCTCCAAATCCGCGATTCGATTTGACTTTCGATTTTAAGGTCACGATTCGATTCGATTTTCGATTTTTTTCCAGCACAATTTCTTTTCCAGCACTATTGTAACGTCCCGTTCCCATCCAGTCCGTATTCCCTGTTTTGCCATGTCCCTCCGTTTCTTGTTTGATTCCCTTGTCCATGTTTTCCCTGTTGCTTCAGACTGGGTGTGCCCCTTCTGTTTGTTTCACTGTGTTTTCCCACTTCGGTTTCAACCTATCTCCTTCCCCCCTTGTTGCATGCTTTCCCCACTGGTCAATTAGTCAATCCCCCTCGGTTACATTCCTCACGCTTTCCTGATTGTTTCCAATCACACTCCCCTATTTAACCCACCTGCTGTCTCCCCTCCGGTGTTGGTTCATTACTTGTGTTGCCCTCCTGACCCTGTTTGCTGCTCTGTAACTTACCTTGTTCGTTGCCTGGTCTCCTGTTTTCTAGTCCTGTTAACTGAGTGCTTGGTTGTGGGTTTATGCCCTTCAGCTTTCAGTTTACCTTCCCTCCAGTTTGGTAGCTATCCAGCCCTGACATTTCGCTGTTTGTTTGTCTCTAACCTGTCTCCCTCTAATTACCAGCTGTTCCTGCTTCGTCCAGTCTGTAGCTGTTAGTTTCCCTGTTTGTGTGTTGCGGTACCTCCAACTCCAGCTCACGCTGCGCCCGCAGTTGGGTTATCTGCCTTGCTATCCTGCAGTGGTTCCTGTCCGGCCGTGGCTACCTCCATTGCTGCGGTTACGGTCCCAGGTTCCGCAGTAATCCAGCTACCCCTACCGGACCTACCTGAGCTTCGCCACACAGCTCTAGCCAGCCGGGTTCTGCCGGTTACCTACCTCGGAGTTCAGCCCAGTACCCGTGGGACCTCCCGGTCCAGTTTCCGGTCCAGTTCCGGTTCTATACCCTCCTGCTTCTTACAGTCCAGTTCCGGCTTGGAACAGCCCGCGGATTCCGTGATCCAGTTCCAGTTGGTCCTCCCGGTCCAATTCCAGTCCAGTTCCGGTTCGGAACTCACCTCCTGATTAAAGCCCAGTTCCGGTTTGGAACAACCCGTTGTTCCTGTTATCCAGTTCCAGTTCGACCTCCCGGTCCAGTACCAGTCCGGTTCCAGTTCGGAACTCACCTTCAGTTAAGGTCCAGTTCCGGCTTGGAACAATCCCATTGTTCCTGTAATCCAGTTCCTGAGTGGACCCCCCGGTCCAGTTCCAGTCCAGCCCCGGTGTAAGTTCACCTCCAGTAAAAGTCCAGTTCCGGCTTGGAACAAACCTGCCGTTCCAGTTATCCAGTTCCTGAGTGGACCCCCCGGTCCAGTAAAGTCCAGTTCCGGCTTGGAACTCGCTTCCTGAGTTAAAGTCCAGCTCCGGCTTGGAGCAGTTCGTGTTTGGACTTCCTGTTACCTGTGTATATTCTTTGTTTCCTTTTTGTACAGCTTTGGGACTACCCCAAAGCTTTAAATAAAGATCCTTTCTGTTCATCTGCCTCCTTAGTCGTGCATTTAGGTCCAACCTCCCCCAGGATCGTAACAACTATAGTCTAACTAATGGCTATGCCATTGTTAGACTATCGAGTCTTGATTTGTAAAGACAAATACTTGTTTCTCAATAAGTCACTTTTACTTGAATAATAACAATTATAAATAATAACAAAAATATGAGAATATTTAAACACACCTAAACAGTTAAGAGCTTTATCAAAACTAGACTCTAGAATAAACAGTTGAACATTTACCACGCTATTAACAATTTACACATTGGTTTTATGTCCTGACAACGGTCATTTACATTTTCAAATTCTTCTTTAAAAAGATGAGCGTGTTCACATTCTTTGAACAGTTGAGAGCTTTAACAAACTAATATCTGAAATAATAAACAGTTGAACATGTACCACGCTATTAACTATTTACACGTTTTTTTTCATGGGACTGTCATTTGGGTTGTCATTTGAGTTGCCTGTGTCAATGTTTTTTTCCCAGTCAAATCTATTTCTTTGTGATGCCTGCGAATGTGTCCTGCCATATTTGACGTGTTGCCTGAGGTGGCGTATGGTACTCGCGTGTAGCATAGCCGACAAACTGTCGTTATTTTGTCAATGACGCGTTCGTTGTTTATATAACTCACGGGGAAAGCAAACTGTTGCCACACCGGTGACTTGAGGGAAGCAGGAGGATTTTCCAGTTCTGTTTCTCCATCTCCGACTCCGGCAGTGGCCATGGTGTGTCGAAAAGTAATGCAGGCTACCGGTAAGCTAACGTTAACTAGCAGCTGTGTCTTCTTTGAAATATCAGTGTTTCCCCTACCATTATCTTGGCCGGGCGCTCACCTGCCGCCCGGCTTGGACAAGAGGGAAAATAAATAATTTTAATGGAAAAAAAAAAAAATTATATTATTTTTTTTGTTTTTGTTTTAATATAATCTTTTTTTTTAATGTAGCTGCAATATTTCCCTTACCGCAGAATGCGGGAATGATCAAAATAGCATCTGGAAAAACCCAAAACAGCTTCGGTTTCCCGTTAGGCCTAATTAAAATATTCAATGGCAGCGCTGATATTATGAGGGTGTAATTATAGTTTCCGCCTCTACGCAAAATGGCGCACTTTCACCGCCCGGCTTGAAAAAAAAACTAGGGGAAACACTGAATATCGTTGTTTTTTTTCTTCGGAAGCACGCCTGCGTGGACGAACAAAATGCAGTGGAAGGCGTCAAGTTTCGTTTTGTCGGAAACGCTTACATTAGAGATGGCCAAGTAGGCTACTTTTTTTTAACATTTTACCCATCACATGAAAGGCTAAGAAGAGCGCGCGGGGGTGGAGAGAAAAAAAAAACTTGGAGAATCGCGAACCAGCTTGTGATTTCGAAGTTCGAAATCGAACGCTCATTTCGATCGATTTTCGATTTTGAATCGGTATCGTGACACCCCTACTCCCAACCACAATGTAACGTCATACTCCCATGATAAACCACCTTTTTATTAACACATTTTAAACATGCTTTATATCAAGAGGTATAAAAAATTTCCCTGCATTTAAAAATAGGAAATATTTGGGAAGAAGAGAATCCTGAGTGGATGGCCATGCAAAAGAAGCCTTAGTGCTAATGCTAACGTGCTACACATTCGACCTCACGTCACTTTCCAAGATGGCAGCATGTCAGTTCTTGTCAGTGTTTGTGTCTAAAAACGTTTTTAAAAATTAAGTGTCTAAACCTTTTCTTAAAGTTTTTAAAGTGTCTTCAACCTGTGTTTTATATAGCCTAAATATTCCTTTTGTGTCCATTTAAGGCATTCACAGTTTTATTTCGGGAAGAACAGCTACCTACAACATTTACAAGGATTCCGAGCTCTGCTCCTTTTTCGTTGCTGAGAAACTTTTAACCGAGAAGAAAACTAACCTGCGGGCATGGCTAGTTGCGTAGCCTGCCTCGGCTACCTGGATTTGATTCCCAGTCTGTGGATAAATGGGATTTTAAACCTGCATTAACCACATTTTACCTTCTGTAAAGTGTGGACAAATCCATCCACTCCATTCCATCGGAGCGGACACATCACCCGCTCACTCTTTGCTATTTACTCTACTGAAAGACAGTGAAAATGAAAATCGGTTTGGCTTTGCTTTGCCTACTGGTTTTCTGTGACTATACGGATGTTGGATTCCTTTCGGCGAGCGAATCTGACTACATCTTGCTTCCTCATTTAGATTTTTTGCACAAGGAAATTTCTCTGTCCCACTTAAATGGAAAGGTATAGTAGGCTGCCCATGCACTTATTCTCTTTCAGTTTTTTTTTAATACGATGCCATAAATTTACTCCGCCTTCATTGCCTTTTCCTTTTGAAAGACTTGCTCAATATCTTTGCAAATTCTCCTCCTTTTACAAATTATTTTATTTCAAAAACTGATATGCCATATAAAACGGCAAAGCTTAGATTTCTGGTTATTATCCTGTTAATGATTTCTGGAAATGTTAAACCTAATCCTGGTCCTGATGGCCCTATTCAATATCATACACCTGAGGATTTTAAAAGTAGGTCTGGCTTGGGCATTATTCACATTAATGTGCGTTTAATTTAATAGGCGGGCAGTGTAGTATAATGGTTAAGGAACTGGCCTTGTAACCGAAAGGTTGCAGGTTCGATTCCCAGGTAGGTCTCTGCCGTTGTACCCTTGAGCAAGGTACTTAACCTGAATTGCTTCAGTATATATCCAGCTGTAAAAATGGATAATATGTATAAAAATAAAAAGTTGTGTAAGTCGCTCTGGATAAGAGCGTCTGCTAAATGCCTGTAATGTAATGTAATTTCTAAATTGGATATGGTAAAGATATGGGTGAATACAACTGATGGTGATATTGTTGTTTTATCTCAGACCTGGTTAACTAAATCTGTCCACGATAAGGATATTTGCATTGATGGCTATAATGTGTATCGCACTGATCGACCAAGAAAAGGTGGTGTTGCCATTTATATTAAACACAAATGGAATGTTAATTTAGTGCTCTCTGAATCTTGCAGTGAGCAACTTGAGTTTTTGGCCATACAACTTGAAGTTTCTAAAGATCACTATGTCATGGTGGTAGGATGTTATAGACCTCCATCTGCAATTAGTAATTCCTTATTTACATTGATGAACTTGCTATCACAGATTTATTATAATGAGATTGTTGTGGTTGGTGATCTAAACTGGGACTGGTTGATGCCTGTATCTGACACCTTTAAAGCGCAGTGTGATTCCCTGAATCTAACACAAATAATTAACTCCCCTACAAGACCAAATTTAAAATGTCCTGAGAAATCATCACTTATTGATCTAGTCTTGACTAATGTCCCTTTTAAGTACTCTGCTATTGGTGTTTTTCCAAATCACTGTGTGATAGCTGCTGTCAGAGATACTAAGATCCCTAAATGCAAACCTCGTTTTGTTAAAAGGCGGAATATGAAGATGTTTAATGAGCCAGGTTTTTTACATGATTTATTTTATTTTAAATGGAACAGAATTGCCCTTATTGATGATATCAAAACGGCTTGGAAGTTTTCTATGGTAGCTTCCTTGAAATTCTAAATAAACATGCGCCTATCTGCCAATTTAGAATTAAGGGGCGTGATAAGCCCTGGTTCACAGCTGAGCTTTCAAGCCTGCTCTATGCATGTAATGTGGCCTGGGGGAAAGCAAGAAAGTCAGGTACTGATGCTGACTGGCTTCTCTTTAGACAGCTCAGAAGCAAAGCTGAGTTTTATCTATCTGTAACTACAGAAAACTTAAATGACCCAAGGAAATTCTGGAAAGCTGTTAAATCGTTATCTCCTTTCGATAACACAACTGACCTACCTTCTTGTTTAGTCAAGGATGCTGTTGCTGTGTCTGATAAGTTTGAAATGCTGAACTGTTTTAATAAGCATTTTATTTCATCTGGGTTCTTGTTTAACTCTATCAGCCCTCTTGATGTGGAATCTGTAAACGATGACAATACGGTTGGTGTTGAACAAAATTTCAGTTTTGCCCCTTTCTCTGTTGCTGAGGTTCAAAAAGCTTTAAAGAAATTGAATCCTAGAAAACCAGCTCTTTTGAAACCTAGTTTTTTAAAATTAGTAGCAGAATTTATAGCTGAACCTCTGACCCATCTTTTTAACCTTACCTTGGTCACAAATGAAATCCCAAAGGTATGGAAGGCTGCTTATGTTCTACCCTTACTTAAAGGAGGGGATCCAACAGTGCTCAATAATTACAGACCAATTTAAAAACTTTCTGTATTAGCCAAAGTACTGGAATCCCTGGTTTGGTAAGTGAACAGGTGAAGGAGTATTTATACACTCATAAAATACTATCTGGACATCAGTCAGGGTTCAGAAAAAATCATAGTACTGTTACTGCTGCCATGAAAGTTGTAAATGACATCATTGAAGCTTTAGATAATATGCAACATTGTTTGGCTCTTTTTATTGATTTGTCTAAGGCCTTTGACACAGTAGACCATGGTATTCTGATAAAACAACTTATTAATGCTGTAGGTTGGTTTGTCAACTACCTGACGGATAGGACTCAGGCTACCCAGATTGATGGTCTTACATCTGATATATAAACAGTTTGTAAGGGAGTCCCTCAGGGTTCAGTTCTGGGCCCACTCTTATTTACTGTATATATAAACTGCTTGGGAGAGGATGTCCCAAACACAGCCTTCAATTTTTATGCAGATGACACTGTTATTTATTGTTGTGCGTCTACTCGCAATAAAGCACTTCATTATCTGCAGAATGCTTTTAATAGAGTGCAGGCTCAGCTTTGTCGATTAAAGTATGTCCTGAATGCAGGAAAAAACTAATTTATGATATTTTCAAACTCTTAAGAAAATCAAGTTTAATGAGAATATTGTTACTTTTCAAGGTAAACAAATTGAAGCTGTCTCCACCTACAAGTACACTGAGGGAAAAAAGAAACGCAGCAATGTCTTGAATATGGAAAACCTTTGCTACAAGTGTAGTACTTTCATAGAAATGTGTTCATTTCTTTTATACCTGATGACAAGTAAAACAGTTTTTTTTTGTGTTGAAGCATTGCAACTCCTCAGTCACACAAAATGCCATAAAAAACTTTCGCCAAACGAAGTAATTGGCAACAATGCCTACGTATTCAGATCTCAATTGAGTCTCAGAAGTCCTTAATTGAAAGCTCAGGTCACATAAAGCAAGAGGCCACCCTTCGTCAGTTTCCGATGATATGCCACAGATGTCACGAGAAGAGATGGAGAGGGCCATAGGCATGCTGGTGGCAGGAATGTCATGTGCCATTGTTGCGAGACACTTCAATGTCAGCCAGTCTACTGTGTCACGCCTACAGGCAAGATTTCAGCAAAGTGGACCGTCCAAGATCTGGTCATCCTCGTGTGCCAACACCGGCACAGGACCGATACATCAGACTGACCCATCTGAGAAATCGTTTTAGACCTGCTGAACCCAATAGAACATGTGGGATGTGCTGAATCACAGCATCAGAAGACATGGTCCTCCACTTTCTAATGCACTTCTACAGGAATGGGAAAACATCCCAGATACAGATACAGACACTTATTGATTCTATGCAACAAAGATGCCAAGAAGCAGTAGCTGCCAGAGGTGGCCACACACATTATTAGTGTAACTTTATTGAAGTGTGACTCAGAATTGTTATTGGTTTTCTGGTGTTTTACATTACAATTTTGCCTACTTGTTGTTCATTTACATTGTTTATGTTAATGATATTGTTTGTTCATTATTAAATGAATTAGACGAAGATTGGTTGACGCTACATTTTTAGCTGTTCTTGATTATGGTGATCTGTTGTACATCTTATCTTGTGATCTTATTTCACACTCTGATACAGCACACCTCTTCATGTGTTTATTTCACTCTGATACAGCACACCTCTTCATGTGTTTATTTCACACTCTGATACAGCACACCTCTTCATGTGTTTATTTCAGTCTCTCCTGCGCACTCTGATGAAGCTGAAGAAGGATGAAAAGTTGAAACTGTTTCAGAGCCATCTGAGTCAGTATTACCCAGAATGCAGAGAGACAGAGCAGGGGGATCCTGAGGCTCTGTACATAGTGGAGAAGATGCTGGAGACCTGTGGCAGTGAGGTGTCTCTGAAGATCACACTCCACATCCTGAGGAACATAAAGCAGAACGATCTCGCCGACTCACTGGAGAGAGATTTACAGCACAGTAAGAGTTTTCTCTCATTGCTTCTGTGTGCAAATATGTAAAAGGCATATGCTAAATATAATTTACCATTACAATCGGGATAAACAACAATCGTATGCAACCTTGCTATACAGACTATTCATTAATCATGATTAAGGCTGGGTTTTTGTCACAGAAAATATTGACTAAAGACATGGAGAAAACTGAAAAAAGTGTCAGAAATCAGATTTTTATAATAAATCATTAATGTCAAAGAAAGCACTAAAACGGGGGAAAGTCACAGAACTACCAATAGAAATGGCAAATAGGCTACCCAACCGTGATATTACAAAAAAGTTGGGATAGTGTATAAAATATAAATAAAAACATAAAGCATTGATTTTCAAATCCTTTTTGACCTGTATTCAATTGAAAACAGTACAAAGACAAGATATTTAGGGCCTGATTTACTGAGACCTTTAGCGGGTGCAAAAGCATTTAGCACACGTTACACCAATCACATGACCAATCATGGTATTTGTTTTGCATCAATCATTGGTCATGTTATTGGTTTTGCGTGTGATAAAAGGTTTTGCATCCGCTTAAGGTCTTAGTATATCAGGCCCTTAATGTTTTAACTAATCAACTTTATTGTTTTTTGTAAATATATGCTCATTCTAAATTTGATGACTGCAACACGTCCCAAAAAATTGGGACAGGGGCATGTTTACCACTGAGTTACATCACCTTTTCTTTTAACAACACTCAGTAATCTTTTGGGAACTGAGGACACCAATTGTTGTAGTATTGAAAGCTGAATTTTTTCCCATTCTTGCTTGATATAAGACTTTAGCTGTTCAGCTGAGACAGGTCTGGACTGCAGACAGGCCAGTCTAGCACCCGCACTCTCTGACTACGAAGCCACGCTGTTGTAACACGTGCAGAATTTGGCTTGGCATTGTCTTGCTAAAATAAGCAAAGCTGTTGTAAAGATGACAGCATATGTTGCTCCAAAATGCATATGTACCCTTCAACGTTAATGGTGCCTTCACAGATGTGCAAGTTACCCATGCCATGGGCACCAACACACAAATATAAAAAAACTTTATGTTTATATTTTATATAAGCTATATTTTCTTACATTTTTATACAGCTACCCCACAAATGACCCCACACAAGACCCATACAAAGTTGGTACAGGAGTTTTGAAAACATGTCATTATGGTTATTGTGTGTTTATTATTTAATCCGACCAAATTAGGAAAAGTGTGTCAAGACAAAGAAATTAGGTTAACTGGTTTTTAAGAGACGTCAAACATTGAATCGGGTCAAATTGACCCGAAACATAATATGTGGGTTAAACATATCTGCCTGCTGCAACGTCCCCTCCCCCCATGCGCTCCCCAAGCACTGCAGAACAGCCGCATTTCTACTTGAGGAGAAGAATATCATCTAGACTACATTAGTTACAATAAATGTGTAACAATAATGAAGGCTATCACCCAACATGTTTAAAAGTTCTTGTGTGTCGCTTGGGAATAGTAGTCTTGCTATGATATGTGCAAAATAAATGAGGCTCAACCCCAAAAAATGCAAGATTCTCCATATCTGCCATGCTAAACTTAACCCAATCTTACCCATGCTTACCATCGATCAGGTCCCCCTGGAAACCTGTGAAGCAATCAGAATCCTAGGGGTTACTATCCAAAGCAACCTCAAATGGGATAAACAGGTTGATCACATGATTACTGCAGCCAACAGGAAACTGTTTGCATTGCGCAGGCTAAAAAAGTTTGGCATTTGACTCTTGACATGGTTTCCATTTACACTGGCTATGTACGCTCCGTTTCGGAGTACGCCGAACCTGTCTGGCATAGCTCTCTCACCACTAGGCAGACCGCTAGGATGGAGAAGATGCAGAAACGTGCCTGCCGGACCATTCTTGGTTGTAGGTATACCATCTACTCAGATGCACTATCAACCCTCTGACAGACGCTCCAGTCTGAGTCTTGCCTTTGCACGGAATCTGTTCAAATCCAGCTTCAGGGATTGGCTGCCCTAACCTGGCTAACGCGATGACGTGGTCAGGCAGCACCAAGCTGACCCACTACATCTGGGAAGGCTATCATTGTTAGTGTAATATGCGCTCAGAATTTTATAGGTGCATATAATTCAATGCGCAACGCCCCGCGCCTGTCACTCATTAGCTTATTAGCTACTTCCCCCATACCGGAAAAACAAACGAGGAGTTTGCTAGAAAAGGTTTCCTCTCCGGTAAACAAACTATGTACATGTTGCAAAGAAGCAACAATGACAACGCGTTGGCTTTCGTGACATAGGCTGCAACTTGGTCAAAGACGTAAACAAACAGAAACAGCAGGACTAGGAGGACAGTAATTGTTGAGGCGATGCTTAATTAAAACAGCTTGTGATTCATTCAATTCGAAATGTGGATATCCAACCAGCATAGGTTACCTGAGCGCACAGCCCCTTCATTATCTACGTAATTTGCCAACAAGATCAAAGCCGCCTCACCAGAATCCAGACTCGAGCGTTAGCCAGGGTAGGCTGCCCCCCCTTCGCAAGGAAGTCTCAGGGCGACAGACCCGCAACAGCAAAAAGCTTGCAACAGCATAAAGCTTGCAACAGCATAAAGCTTGCAACAGCATAAAGCTTGCAACAGCAAAAAGCTTGCAACAGGAAGGCACCAAACAGAAAGAGCTTCAAACTCACCTTTACCCTATCTTGCTGGACTTTTAAATCGATATGGGTTTTAGTTTTCCACATGTTAGTCTAGGATATATCTATTTATTTATCAAAGAATTGTTACAGCAATGTAATTCAGTTTTTTAAATAAAATAGTGTTTTTAAGAACCTGTAAATTTGCTGAAATTAACAATAAACAATAAATTAACGACCTTTTTTTAACCGACAGCTAATTGATTTTTGCCATCATAGGGTTAATTCAGTTACTCAGTTACACAACATGTACACAAAGGCATTTAAATGAAAATACAGCACAAAACTGTGATTATGGGGCAAGAAAATGGACATGACTTTAAATATCCCTGAGAGGGATTCAAAGCAGGAACTCAAAATCCAGTAACTGAACCACTGTCCCATCAGACAGACTGCTCTGAGTTTGTATCCAGGGTTAAACCCCATCCTACAGACTGCTCTGAGTTTGTATCCAGGGTTAAACCCCATCATACAGACTGCTCTGAGTTTGTATCCAGGGTTAAACCCCATCATACAGACTGCTCTGAGTTTGTATCCAGGGTTAAACCCCATCCTACAGACTGCTCTGAGTTTGTATCCAGGGTTAAACCCCATCATACAGACTGCTCTGAGTTTGTATCCAGGGTTAAACCCCATCATACAGACTGCTCTGAGTTTGTATCCAGGGTTAAACCCCATCATACAGACTGCCCTGAGTTTGTATCCAGGGTTAAACCCCATCATACAGACTGCTCTGAGTTTGTATCCAGGGTTAAACCCCATCATACAGACTGCTCTGAGTTTGTATCCAGGGTTAAACCCCATCAGACTTCTGATTTCTGCTAATTTATTATATTTATGACGCAATAATATGCATAATTGAGAGGTGTGTAACACACTGTGTGATAGATGTGTAACACACTGTGTGAGAGGTGTGTAACACTGTGTGAACTGTGTAAAATACTGTGAAAACTGGCTGCATACATATTTTTATTGACTGTTTCTTCTTGAAATCTGTTATTGAATGGGAAATGTTCATCTTATTTTAAACATAATTATTTCTCATATTTCCTCTCTTCAGATGAATCCATAAAAAGAGCCCAGCAGACACTGAAAACTGATCTGAAGAGGAAGTTTCAATTCATATTTGAAGGTTTAGCAAAGCAGGACCACCCAACCCTCCTGAATGAGATCTATACAGAGCTCTACATCACAGAGGGGGGGAGTGGGGGGGTCAATAATGAACACGAGGTCAGACAGATTGAGACAGCATCCAAGAGACAAACCACACAGGAGACTGCAATCCTCTGCAATGACATCTTTAAGCCTTTACCTGGACAAGAGAAACCCAGAACTGTGCTTACAAAGGGCATCGCTGGCATTGGGAAAACCGTCTCTGTGCAGAAGTTCATTCTGGACTGGGCAGAAGGAAAAACCAATCAGGACGTTGATTTCATCTTCACTCTTCCTTTCCGAGATCTGAATTTGAAGAAGGGGAGAGAATTCAGTTTGATGCAACTTCTGCAGCACTACTTTCCACAACTGAAAGAGATCAAAAGTATTGAAGGTGATGACGTCAAAGTTGTGCTTATCTTTGATGGTCTGGATGAGTGTCGACTTCCTCTACATTTCCAGAGAAATGAGATCTGCTGTGATATAACGGAGTCATCATCAGTGGATGTGCTGCTGACCAACCTCATTCTGGGGAACCTGCTTCCCTCTGCTCTCCTCTGGATCACCTCCCGACCAGCAGCAGCCAATCAGATCCCTCCTGAGTGCGTCCACCAGGTGACAGAGGTACGAGGGTTCAATGACCCACAGAAGGAGGAGTACTTTAAGAAGAGAATCAGAGATCAGAACCAGGCCAGCAGAATTATCTCACACATAAAGTCATCCAGGAGTCTCTACATCATGTGTCACATACCAGTCTTCTGCTGGATTTCTGCTACTGTTCTGGAGACAATGTTGGGTAAAGTAAAGTGGAGAAAGTCGAGTAGAGATCTGCCCAAAACTCTGACTGAAATGTACACACACTTCCTGCTCATTCAGACTAATGTAAAGAATCAGAAGTATCATGGCACCAATGAGACAAACCCAAAGAAAATGTCAGAGTCAGATACAGAAATCATCCTGAAACTGGGGCAGCTGGCTTTTCTACAGCTGAAAAAGGGCAATCTGATATTCTATGAAGAGGACCTGAGAGAGAGTGGCATTGATGTCAGTGAAGCTTCAGTGTACTCTGGGGTGTGCACAGAGATCTTTAAAGAGGAGTGTGGGTTGGATCAGGAGAAGGTCTACTGCTTTGTGCATCTGAGCATTCAGGAGTATCTGGCTGCCTTGTTTGTGTTTCTTTCATGTGTAAATGAGAACAGAAATGTACTCAGAGAATCTGAACCTCACAGTGACAGAGTGCAGCTGTCTGAGTTACACAGGAGTGCAGTGGATCAGGCCTTCCAGAGTAAGAATGGACACCTGGACCTTTTCCTCCGATTCCTTCTTGGCCTCTCTCTGGACCCCATTCAGACTCTCTTAGGAGGCCTACTGACACAGACACACAAAGCAAACCCCATTGCTACTTTCTTTCAAAGACCACAGGCACAGACAGAAAGCAGATCAAAGAGCATTAAGAAAACAGTCCAGTACATTAAGGAGAAGATCAGAAAGGAATCTTCAGCAGAGAGGACCATCAATCTATTCCACTGTCTGAATGAACTGAATGACAACTCTCTTGTGGAGGAAATCCAGAATTCCCTGAGATCAGGAAAACTTTCTGGTAAAATGCTGGAACCAGAACAATGTTCAGCTCTGGCCTTTGTGTTACTGATGTCCGAGGAGATCCTGGATGAGTTTGACTTGAAGACCTACAACACATCAGCAGCAGGTTATCAGAGACTCCTTCCTGTAACCAGGAACTGCAAGAAGGCCATGTGAGTATTATGTCATTAATAAAGTTATTATTATAAAGATTATTGACAGCATATTTTCTCACTTTCTACTTCTAATGAGAATGTTGTGGAATAAAGCCACTCTGAGGTTCGGACTGGTGAAATTCAAGAAGTTTTATTCATGCATATACATGGAGAATAAACACATCAATGTCAGTCAGTGTCCATTCTACAGTTTCACAAAACAGGCCTTCATACTTATACACTTTTGGTTATACAAAACAGGATAGAGACCGTCCTCCTTTCCCACCCTTAATTGTTTTGGGAACATCAACCTTGTTTCTCACCCTCAGCCCCCCCTGACCCAAGGCCTCACGGCCTTGGTTCCAGACATGCATACAGACACAGGTGGGAGAAGAGTTTATTATGGTTTCGGTTCCCAAGCAGTTCCTTCAGTTCACACACTCAAAGCATTTCTTCAGTCAATTATCCTGCTCACAGTTTTCAGCTCTTGGCAGCACGCAAACAAGGCCCAGAGCGAGGTCACAAAGCCCTCAGGTTATACAGGTTATATCATTTAAATTTTTATAATTACTGAAACTTCCACAAGAATAAAGTTCAATAAAATTGTTGGGTAAAAATTTGTTAAATTATTATTATTTCTGAATCAAGATGTTACAACAGCTTAATGCCCTCATTTAATGTTCTGAATCGAGAATATAAGCAGCATCAAAAAATCCAAAACTTCACTTTATTTGATTTAATTTACTTATTATTTTCAAAGATACCAATTCTCAAATAAACAATTAATTTGTTGGTAGATTAATCTGATGGGTAAACATTTGTCAAAACATAAAATTCAAATGAACGAAAGGCTATATTAAGATAAGGGACCCTATTTTGGTGTCTTGCACAGAAACAGAATATATTTCACCTGCGCCAGGTTTGGTAGTTTTATGGTCTGCAGTAGGGGTGTGCAGCGATGCCACTATCTGTATCTGTATCTGTATCTGTTCAACCATTAACAATATCTGTATCCGTATCTGTATTCGGATTAGAAACCGTAAATGGGCGTGGCTTCGACCGGAAGTTGTGTTATAGGAAATGTGATCATTTCTAGTCTAAAATTAATTGTTATTGCAATTTATGAGTGTTCACCCCCCCTCACTGTCTTTTTTTTACTTTAAAAAACTTTTTATAAGAACTATATTCTGTACTTTATACTTATTTATCTATTGTTTTGTTTTGTTAACCTATTTGAACCCCCCACCCCCTAACTGGGGGACACTGAACAATAATTTTGGATAAGAACTGGAAAAAATCTGAGGTACAATATATAATCAACTCAGAATGAAAAGGCAGTTTTATAAAAATCAAACCATTTCATTATACATTTGAATGGAAACTATTTCCACAATAACAGCTCTTTCTGCCTGTTGTGATTTCATATTGTACTTTTTTGTTATTTTTTTATTTTACTATATGAACTTGAATACATAAATTATTATGTATAGTAATATTATTATCATTACTATTATTATTATGCTTTATAAGATTCAAGGAGAAGACTTTGAGAAGGATTATAGCCTAATGATTTATTGAGAAAACACTCGAAATGAAAAAAGTGAACAGTCCAACAAGATGCATTTCTGAGCTAGCAGTAACAACAAAGTTCTAGAACACCTGAAAAGCTTTTAATTCAAGAAAATGAAAAAAAGTCAGGACATGGCTGCATTCCAACAGCTTTTAAAATACAGTCAAGCCGGAAAGTCTGCACACCCCTTTCACCTTCTCCACGTTTTATTACATTACAGACATATTCTACAATAGATTGAGTTCATTTTTTGTCTCAAAATTCTACACAAAATAGCCCATAATGACAAAGTGAAAACAGGTTTTTAGACATTTGTGAAAAATTTTAAAATCAAAATGTAAAATATCATATGTACACAAGTGTGCACACCCTTTGATATGACACCCAAAAGTGAGCTGAGGTGCATTTTGTTTCCACTGATACTGCTTGAGATGTTTCTACAACTTAATTGGAGTCCTCCTGTGATAAATTAAATTGATTGGACATGATTGGGGATTGCCAACACCTGCCTATATAAGGTCCCACAGTTGCCAGTGCATGTCAGAGCAAACTCCAAGCCATGGGGTCAAAGGAATTATCTGCAGACCTCAGAAACAGGATTGTGTCAAGGCATAGATCTGGAGAAGGGTACGGAAAAATTTCTGCAGCTTTACAGGTCCCAAAGAGCACAGTGGCCACCATCATTCGTAAATGGAAGACGTTTGGAACCACCAAGAATCTTCCTAGACCTGGCCGCCCGGCCAAACTGAGCAATCAGGGAAGACGGGCCTTGGCCAGGGAGGTGAGCAGGAACCCGAGGGTCACTCTGACAGAGCTCCAGCGTATCCTTGTGGAGATGGGAGAACCTTTCAGAACATCAACCATCCAGGCAGCACTCCACCAATCAGGCCTTTATGGTAGAGTGGCCAGACGGAAGCCCCTCCTTAGTAAAAGGCACACAGCCCGCTTGGAGTTTGCCAAAAGGCACCTAGAGGACTCTCAAACCATGAGAATCAAGATTCTCTGGTCTGATGAAACCAAAATTGAACTTTTTGGCCTGAATACCAAGTGTCACGTCTGGAGGAAACCAGGCACCGCTCATCACCTGGCTAATACCATCCCTACAGTGAAGCATGGCGGTGGCAGCATCATGATGTGGGGATGGTTTTCAGCAGCGGGAACGGGGCGACTAGTCCTGATAGAAGGAAAGATGAATGCAGCTAAGTACACCGAGATCCTTGAAGAAAACCTGCTCCAGAGCGCTCTGGACCTCAGACTGGGGCGAAGGTTTACCTTCCAACATGACAACGACCCGAAGCACACAGCCAAGAGAACAAAGGAGTGGCTTCGGAGAAAGTCTGTGCATGTCCTTGAGTGGCCCAGCCAGAGCCCAGACCTGAATCCAATTGAACATCTGTGGAAAGAGCTGAAAATGGCTGTGTACCGACGCTCCCCATACAACCTGACAGAGCTTGCAAGGATAGCTTCTTTCCCAAGATGCCTTGAAGCTGTAATCCTGCCAAAGGTGCAGCAACCAAGTATTAGGCTAAGGGTGTGAACAGATATGTAACCCCTAAATAACCTATTTTTGTCAGTAAAATAAAATTGCATATTTTCTAAAAACCTGTTTTCACTTCATCATTATTGGCTATTGTGTGTAGATGTTTGAGGCAAAAAATGAAGTCAATCTATTGTAGTATAAGTCTGTAACGTAATAAAACGTGGAGAAGGTGAAAGGAGTGTGCAGACTTTCCGGCTTGACTGTACCATTGGTTAAACTGATCACCGCGACAAGCCTAGCTAAAAATTTTTTTTCTGCAGTGTAAAATGTCACATTTTCGTTTTATTAATTGCGTTGCAAGTTTGGGCTCATGGAATGGCGAGATTGACGGAATTGCTTACGCAGGAATACGGAGGGAGAACGGATGGTCTGTACAGTTTAAAAATACAAACAGCACTACTAGAATAAATAAAAGAATGATTTCGATAGCCAGTAAGTGACATTTCAAAACGGGACATAGGTTACTGATTCTAGCTGTTCCTTTGCTTTCTTTTAAAAGGTGTTTTTATGTTCTGAAAAAGTGGCGAGATTAAGGGCAGCTAAATTCAAGCGAGCAGCATTAAAGGTATATCGTTTGCATGCAAGATGTTGAGATTCTTCATTTAACATTTTGTTTCTTTTTCTTTTGCTCTCACAAGATTGACATAGGCCTATATAAACAAGGCACACTGTTTGATTATAGCGAGCACGTTAAGATATAGGTTGAGTATCCGTAATTTCAGGGACTGCCGATTGAGTCACATGGCCCATATCGAACGGCTCCATCCCTAATGATATGTTTTAATCAACAATAAACAATCCAATGCTTAATTCTGTAAAGTTCATAAGAGGCTAGATTTCCCTGCTGCAATTAAATTATTTCCCGCATCCGAATTATGAACTGGCAACTTCGGATCCGTTCCGGATCCGTTTCCAACCCACTATCCGTGCACTTCTGGATTTCGGCATCGGGCACACCCCTAGTCTGCAGTAAACCCGTGTCAACATGGATTGGGGAGCGCAATAAGGGCTGTGTCAATAGAAACATTCGGCACTGTGCACGTTTGATGTTGAATAATGCGTTTCTGCAAACAAACCAGTTTTAACTCAAACGCTGGAGTATTGTGCTATTTTAGTGGCGTTATGAATGCGGTACACATGACTGCATGAACGCATACCACTGATGCGACAGACTATTTGGCTATTTGAAATGCAAGCTTTGTTTAGTGATTCAGTCCATAGTCCAGTTAGACTCTGCATCTGTATGGTGTTAATAGTGTGAGCTACTTGAATGAGAGACACAAGGAAGGTGGGAGACCGGCACTACATCCATCAAATAGTGTAAAACAAGCATTTGTTAAAATCGTAGATATTTACTCAATATATTGAGCCCAGAACACTGTGGAGCTGTTTCCTTAGTTAGTGTACATTCATCTTTTCAAGTGCATGTCTGAAGTGAATTAAACTTAGTTGAAGCGGTGAAATGTTTTTGTTTATTTTTAATCTGGTATTAAAAAGAAAATTGACAGCAAAGAAACATAAAAGCTTTCGTAAATTCAAACTAAACGCAGCGTCTTCTTTCCCGTCCTCTGATTCACAAGCGCGATGCTGCCAAGTTGAAACAGTAGCAGCAGCAGCACGATGGAGAGGCCGACTGGAGGGGTGTCTCTGCCAGCTGCCTCCTGCTCCTGGCCAGTCTGGGAATATTCACCCTGCGCAATTGTTATTAAATTAGCAGCTGGCTGTGGCGCTAACACACTGGGCTCTATCTTAGCTCTATCGCCGCTAAGCGGCATTAACCCAAACGCAAGCGTCTTTGTGAGTTTCAGACCGGCGCAGTTGTCATTTTACCGTCCAGAGCTCACGTTGTTTAAATAGCAAGTAAACTTGCGCTGAACTGGGCGGGTTGGTCTGGCCAGGATAATTTTTGGCGTATTGCTATCTTGAGGCAGCAAAAAGCATTTGCACTAAAACCACCACCACAAACCTGGTCTTAAGACATGTCACAGTTATTTTAACGGCACAATATTAAGATAGCAATATGCGTCTAACATGGACGCGTGCACAACGTGCATACACCCTCCTCTTGTCTGTTACTCACACAGGGGTGCACACTAAACATGGATAAAAATATCAAGATTAGCCTACAATGTGAAATTCTATTGTGTACATCAAAAAATGCATAATAATAAAAGGGTCCATTGGTCAAGGACCACATACCTGTCTCTCAGTGAAGGGCAGTGCTGCCTTAAATTGCGTTTATCCCACCAGATTTTAACAAACTTCTATCATCTCCTGGCAGCTGAGCTGGAGACAAATGCCTGCTGTCCCTATATGCACTCCTATATGCAATGAATACATTCAAGTCCCCATCACACCTCTCAGCCAAGAACCGGTAAAACAGGAGTTCACGGTGAAGTTTGGAATTCCTGGGGTTCTCCCCCAGCAGAGAACGCTGTTATATATGTGAAACATAAGGGAGCCCACTCCATCAACATCCTGGCGATGCGCAATGCTACGTGTAAGGTTACGCACATATTCGCTAATTATCCTGGATCAAGCTATGACTCTGTTGGCCAATAGTTCCTGTAATCTTCCGAGGGGACAATCTTCTGTTAGGGGACAATGGCTATCCAATAAAAACTTTGCTGGTAACACCTATATCATGCCTAATGCACTAATTGACATTCAATCAAAAACTCAAGACAACAGAGTGGACTGCTGAAAATGTGTTTCAGATGTCTGGAACATTACAATACAACCTGTAGGTAAATGGAATGGTTTTGACTGAAAAAATTTACAAACTCTGTCCAGTGAAAATGGTATTTTTTGTTTTTCAAATAGCCTACGGTCCTGGGGATTCGCTGTGCATGTGTTTTTTCGATACGGTTCAAAAAACTGAGATTAATGTAAATTTCACCATTTAAACTGAATTTTTAACACTATTCTTCCTTCTTCATATTTTTTTAATTAAAGTGACCAGGGGCTCTATCTTGGCGATCTTAGCGCTTGGTCTAAGCGCATGGCGTTAAGTGCATTTAGGGCATGTCCAAGTCCACTTTTGCTAGTTTGATGGCGTGATTTTTTAGCGCTAAGCACGGCGCAACGTGCAAATGGGCTGAACCTAGTCTCTTCATTAATTATTGGTGTGTCTTGGGCGTGTCATGCAATAAACCAATCAAAATGTCAATCCCATTCCCTTTAAAAGCCTGCTTTTCCACCTTGACAGATTGCTTATATAATGGCGAAACAGACATGCTCATGCGTGTTTAGTGCGATCAAGGAATAGGCTATGTGGATCAATAGTATGATCAATATTATTCGGACTAACCATTATGAGTTACCGGTAATTCCCGACAGTGCTGTTATTTTACAAAATATATGCGGTTAAATTTCGTTAAAAGCACCTGCAACAGTTGAGAATAAGCTATCAATGGCTTCCGTCTCACCTTAGAAAACGCCAAATTAGCCTGCTTTTTTAACAAATTTTGTTTGATTATGCAATGAAACATTGTCAAACATCAATTCCATGCAGATGTTCTCAGTTCAAGCTTCATCTGAAGTTCATTACCTGCATTCTAATATTGATTAATAACATAAATACCATTATTTTGCCTTAACAATGACACAATACAATAGAGCTGTCAGGCTGGCAACCCATAGGTTTAGGCATATTTTCCCTTGTTTTATAATGTCCTGCTTATGGAAATGTGACCAACCTGTTTTACTGTAGCGTAATGCTTTAAAACAATCCACTTTCCCAGGAAGACTGTTAAAAGTGCGATTTACAGCAGGGGAAACAGATCTGCTCCTGCAGAGAATGGCATTAAAATTAATTGTGAATTAATTGTGTAACGTGCTGCAAATTTGTTTTTGTTTCTAATTAGATGCTTAGTTCTCTTTAAAATCGTTTTGTTCAGTTATGGAACAACAGGTAAAATTAGCAGGGTTTTAATAAGCTAAGTATGGAAACCTTGTCACTGTGTAATTTAAAAAAATATGAAGGACGTAGAATAAGGTTCAAATTCAGTTAACATGGTGACATTTATCTCCGTTTTTCATACTGTATCGAAAAAACCGTATGCACAGCGAATCCGCTGTAGCCTAGGCCATTTGAAAAACAATAAAAGCAATACTGGACAAGGTTTTGAACGTTTTTCAGTCAAAACCAAAACTTACAGGCTGTATGCTGTAGGCCTAGAGAGCTGTGTTATAATGACATCTGAAGCGCATTTTCAGAACTCAAATGTCCATCTATTGCAGTGCGCGTGTTTTCCATTGAATGACAATTCACGCATTAGGTGTAAATGACAATTCGCGCATTAGGCTTGATATAGGTGTTATCAGCAAAGTTTTCAATAGATAGCCATTGTCCCATAACAGAAGATTGTCCCCCCGGAAGATTAGGCTACAGGAACTATTGGCAAATATAGCTTGATCCAGGATAATTGCGAATAGTCTATACATGTAACCTTACACCGCCTGGATGTTGATGGAGTGGGCTGAAAGCAATTTAATGCGGCATCCCCCTTCGCGGACGGACAGGTAGCCGATGTGGTCTTTGACCTATGGGCCCCTTTATTATTATGCATTTTATGATATAGCCTACACAATAATAATATTTCACATAGTAATCTTGATATTTTTACTCATACTTGTGCGCGCCCCTGTGTGTAACAGACAGGAGGGTGTACGCGCGTTGTGCACACGCCTATATAGACGCACTTATATGGGCCATTCTACTAAAGTCATGCAAATTGCTGTCCCTCTCTGATAAAAGTAAGAAATTGATCAATAAAATCTTTCAATGCTATATAATTCATTAGATCGTGTTATGTTTTAATATAATCCAAGATATAAATTGCAGTAATAATAGTTACATTTATCCAAAATCAACACTTATACTCTTGGGAGTATAAATTCCTATTGGGAGATGGCTGTCCCCACTATCAACCCTTAAACTGGTGCATTAAAAAATAATACCCAAAATATTTTTGCCAATTATTTGACTTGTCTCATTCAATAAAGCATGTGAATTTTTATCAAATATAAGTTAAAATAATGCAATCTATTTTGTAATAAATTTTATAATTCAAAAAACCTATCGAAAAAATGCTGTCCCCAATTTTTACGTCACAACCGAAATGTACACTGTTTGAGTTTGTGCAGTGAACCTGCTTGTAGCCACACACCCCTTTTTTATCCAGGAAATTAGACAGCCTTCATATGAATCAAGGCCACATGGTGAGTAGCTAGGTTTTAGCATTTTGATATAATTGTCCTTCAAAGTATGGAAATTAGTCTGGTTTTAAGAGACGTCACACCCAAACAACCAAGTTTTCATATTAGAGAAAAAAAGTTGATTTCATAACTGTAGATTTGATTAAAAGGAAGGTGCATCTGCACAGAGAAGTGGTTGCTAACCATGTGCTTGCTTTTGTTTAGTGGCCGAAATGATCGAAGGTCACGGGCATTCAATATTGGTTTACGGCCTTGCCCGTTTTCTCCAGATTCTCTGAATCTTTTACTAATATTATGGACTGTAGATGGTGAAATCCCTAAATTCCTTGCAATCGTGTGTTGAGAAACATTGTTCTTAAACTGTTGGACTATTCGCTCCAGTGTTTCCCCTAGGATGGAGTTGTAGCAGCGGAGGTGAAGCACTTATATATATATATATATATATATATGTATAATTTTTTTTAAAATTCCTATAAAAAATGTATTGTGCACTCACAAAGTGCACCCTGCCGGGAGGTTTCTTTGTGTCTGCCGGCACCAGAGGGGCTCTCGAGGCCTAAGTACATACAGTACAGTCAAGGACAACTACAGGCAGGGGCGTAGGTTTCATTTGAACATTGGGGGGGGACCACAAACTGTAAATGTTCTTTGTGATGATAATGGAGGGGGACACTAATAATATTAGGGGTGGGAATCGAGAACCGGTTCCCGTTAGGAACCCGTTCCAAGTTGTCCGATTCCTCGGAATCGTACGCCTTCGAGCTTATCGATTCTCTTATCGATTCCAGCATGTATTCCGGACAGCTACGCATAGAAAAACAAAGTCACGTCATGCGCGCTGTCGTTTTTCATTCAGTCAGCGCATGATGGCAGGCAGAGTTTGGCGCCCCGTCTAAAAATATAAAATATAAACGTCATTTTTTTAAAACTAATACTACTGCTACTGTCATTTAAAAATCTATAGAAAATGTGTTTGCGTAAGCTCCATTTTGTGATCCGTTTTCGGAAATGATCAACTATTCAGAACTATAACAGATTTGTGGAGTGTGTGGACTTCCCTCGGGAGTCTATAACCAACTACAAGTGTAAAACTACAATGTTTTGATTGGCGGTAGATTAATCTGACAACGATTGCCTGCTTGGCGACGCACAGATGAGTAGCCTAGATTTGGAAAGCGAATAACGAACCTAAATTAGCTAAATGATAATCTTCAATCTTCGTCATCTTCAGCTAATAAGAGGAGCCAGCTTGCCTCAGGTAATGTTAAAGATCTCATCTTTCTTCCATGTAAATGTATAGGCTAAATGAGATAGGGGAGAATGGTGACAGTTTAAACTGTTCTTATAATACAGAAATCAAAGCAAATGTTACGGTGCAGCTTTATGAAACACGCCTAGGAGCGTAACTAACTCATAAGTAAAGTTTGCGATCTTCGTTACAGAATGAAACTAATAAATATCCCAATCACAGAGCAGCGGTTAAACAACAATATTTTAGCCATCCTTTTTTATCAGTTAAACTGATAATTTATCCTCTCTTCTCGCGTCCTTTTTCATTATTTTCCGGTGTCTCTTATTTTCTTTGACGTCTGATATTTTTAAGCACTCGTATTGATCAAGCCAAATGACATTTATAATGCCATTTCAATTTACAGAATTATACAATTCAGACTTTTATTGGATGCTCTGCCACTTGTGCAGGCATAAATATAGCAGATAAATATTTTCCATGATATGACTAAGAAATATGAATGAAAAACGAATGCTTTATACTTTATAAATATTGTGTCATTGAATCCATTTTAGATGACCACCCAAATAATATTTAAGGAATCGATAAAGGAATCGATAAAGAATCGGATCGATAAGCGGAATCGATAATGGCATCGGTATCAATAAAATCTAACTGTGAGGGGAAGGCTGGGTTCGGAGGACCAAACACAGCGAAGGAATTCTTTAAGCTCAAAAAAGAGCCAATAAAACGGAGATACCCCGTAATAAAGGGAAGAACAATACCAACAGAAAAAAAACAAACAAATAAACTAGCTCCCACTCTCGACTTGAGAGAAATACTAACAGGGAGTCTAGGAAAAGGGCGAACAGATATCAACCCTTAAAATAGGGTGAATGGCACGTAGGCATGTGAAAAGGAATGGAAAAGAAGATTCTCACTCAGTAGCTGCAACGAGCTAACAAATAAGAAGTGAGAATGAGGCGTTAAACGAGGACTGCAGAGATAAAGCCCGAATAATTGGGCGAACGGCACATAGGCACGTGAGAAAACAATAGGAACAGAAAACCCCTCGCTCTTTATATAGGAGAGCACTAGAGAGGTAGGTAAGGAAGGAAAATAAGCGCTATCTGTCTAAACAAGAACAGAAGCGAAACCAAAATGAGAGACTGTAAGCTTAAGAGAGCAAAAACAAAATCCTACTAAGGAAAACTCTAAAACCCTTATAAGTAAGAGTCTCAAGCAAGCTCAAAAGGGAAAAGTTCGCTTGTAGGTTCTAGATCTTTACCCTACCGGCTACTATGTCAAGTGGAAATCAATACAGAAGCCCCAGGAAGCGGAAGGGAGGATCTTAAATACCTAACAGGTAACGAGCACAGGTGCAAGGAATGAGTGGCGAGTGAAAGAGAAATCACGGGACGGAAGACGGAAAATCCCGATATAACAAGAACGAAAAAAGGACGATAGCAGAAAAGGGAACTGATAGCAAACCCCATGACACTAACGATTCCCATCCCTAAATAATATAGCATCCAATAGTAGTGAACCATGACTATTGGACCGAGGCCCTCAACCATTTCCGTGAGCAAAGCAATACGAAGTATCGGGGGGTCTGGGGGTCCTCCCCCAGAAACATTTGAGCCTTTTAAAACTAATTTCCTGCATTTCTACACAACCTCACCCAGGGCATTTTCTAAAATAAAATGTTTTATTTATGAACATTTTGGAGAAGTTTTTTTTTTTTTCAAAGCACTAGGCGAGATTTGAGATGCTTTCATATAAATCTAAAGCCATGGTAGGCTAATCAGTACATTAGTGGATAAGATAAGTTTATAACATTTTAAACTCTGTGGTTCTCAAACTCGGTCCTGGGGGTCCCCTGTGTATGCTGGTTTCCATTCCAACCACAATTACAATCCCAAAATTTTAACAAGCTGTTAATTTTTCTTAATTAGGTGTTTTTCATGTTTAGAGGGATTATTTACCCTCTTAAGACAAATTATGTCAGAAATAGTTATGCATACCATGAAGACTATGCCATGTTCACATTGTGCTTACAGTGCTATCTTGCAAACTATAATACAAGGTAACATTTTTTTAAACTGATCAATTTAAAGACTGAGGTGAATCAATAGGCTCCTAATTCAGTAGTTGAACACTTGTGTTTTAAGTTCCTTCATTTTTCCTTAAACTTATTAACACAATGCAGGTTTGGCTCATTATCATTTGCTTTGTCTTTTGAATTGTTAATTATTCTATTATTCTCTAGTTTTAGTTGCCAATGTGTCCACAATTTCACCAATTTGGAACCTATTGATTCACCTCAGTCTTTAATTTGTTTAATTTGATCAGTTAAAACATTTTTACCTCTCTTTTTGTAATTGTTTGCAATATAGCACAATGTGAATATTTGACTATGTGAATATTTTATTATTCATGACCTGCATAGCTATTTCAAACATAATGTGGCTTCAGAAGGGAAATAATCCCTCTAAACATGAAAAACACCTAATTAAGAAAAATCAACAACCTGTTCAAATTCTGGGATTGCAATTGTGATTGGAACGAAAACCAGCATATGCAGGGGGCCCCAGGACCGAGTTTAAGAACCACTGCCTTTAGTGGTAGTCGTCGACATCCCAATTATGGTATTCACATTTCTCTGAACTTCTAAATTAGGCAAATTACAGTGTCTTACAGTGTCGCCGCTTGCGAATACATCAGCCTCTCATGTTGCACTGCAGGACAATAAACATTTTAAGGAACCTTCTCCATTACAACCAACCTGATTATAACATATCCATAACGTTACACAAAACACTGGCTAAAACACTGGGTTATGGGAATTGAAGTCCATAGTATTATCGGCTTGAGCAATCACCCCTAATTGTTGACTACATATCCCATTTGTGTTTTCATAAACTCAAACTTGTCGTGGCCATGAGATAAACCATTGCTACTGTTTGAAGTAGCGAGGGGGTGGGTCAATAATTTATACTATGTTTACGGGCGTTACATATCTTTCCGCATAAATTTAAGCCATTTTTTACCATTGTTGCAGCCTTTATTGACTGTAAGCTTTACATGGGAGAGGGATCAATTATGGTTGGGGGGGACAATTCGACTCTTTCCAACATTGGCGGGGACACATCCCCCGTTTCCCCCCATAATCCTACGCCCATGACTACAGGGCTGCGTTCAGATCCGAATTTAATTCTTTCTTCCTGTCGTTCCCTTCCCTTCAAGGGAATTCACATTGAAGCAAGGGAAGGGAATGACAGGAAGAAAGCATAAATTTTGGATCCGAACGCAGTCCAGCACTTCAAAATGTTGTACATCTACGGCCTTCTCTCGCCAGAACAGCTGCATTTCCTAGCTAGCACTGGCCATATATGACCTTGCTGAAAGTTAGCTTTGCTTAGAAAGTTTGGACACAATCGCATTTCAAATGAGTTCATGACAGCAACTTTTCCATGAAAGCGCTTTACGTTTAAAACGTTTTTACGTTACTCTAAAACGTTTACAAGGCCGTATACTCCAGCATTTTGAAGGGGAGAGAGTGGATTGTTTTGTTTTGTTTACAAAAAAATTCAGCAGCGGCGTTCATATTTCAGTAGCGGCGTAACGCGTAATGCCGCTGCTAGGTGCATATAGGGGAAACACTGCGTTCATGCAGTTTTCACAAAGTGGTGAACCCATGCTTGCTCGTAAATGCAGGGCCTTCGTGGATGCTCCTTTTATACCCAGTCATGATAGCATAACCTGTCACCTATTCACCTATTTACCTGTGGAATGTTCCAAACAGGTGTTTTTTTGAACATTCCACAACCTTCCCAGTCTTTTTTATACCCCTGTCCCAACTTTTTTGGAATGTGTTGCAGGCATCAAATTTGGAATTAGCATATATTTACAAAAATCAATGAAGTTGCTAAGGTAAAACATTAAATATCTTTTAAATATCATTTTCATTTAAATATATAGACAAGAGAATTTACAAATCACTGCTTTCTGCTTTTATTTGCATTTTACGTACTGTCCCAACTTTGGAATTCAGGTTTCAGTAAGAGATGTCACAACCGCAACAATGTGGTCACAACCGAAACACCTGCTGTTTTGTTAAAATTTTGAATAATATTGTAGGATATCTAATATTTCCCCCCTTCTCTCTATCTCTGTCACTCTCTCACTCTCACCCCCCAACATCAAAGATAAGCCAGTCTTTGTCATAAATGACCCCTCTCCCCCCCTCCCCCACACCTTAACCCAATCAGGACAGGGATGGTCTTCCTGTGGAGGTATTTTATGAGTGAATTGCAGAAAAAGAAGTTAGTCAATTGTGGAGTCAGTTTGGAGTTTGTTGGTTAAGAAGTTATTCTTTTTGGTTCCTCGTGCATTTCCGTTTGTTCCTGTTCAGCTGGAGGGTAAATAATTAGGCAATTTTTGGCTTATCTCTCTCTTTACTGGTATTTCCTAATTAATGTCTGGTTTAATGTCTTCCATTTTGTAAATTATAAGTAGTCAGCCTACATTCCTTAGTGAATGTATGATTTCAACTCATTATTCCAATTGAATGTTTTTCATTTAATAAAATTATTTAATCTCAAGACCTGATTTAGACTTTGTTTTGGCTTGTTGGTTGATCCACCAGGTTACTGTTCGACTTACCTATTAACGAATTTGGCGATTTAATTGATGATTGTAATTCTTAATAATAATAATTAAATTAAATCACGTAAAGCTTATTTTGAATGTAGGTTAAGTGAGGGGTTCTAGCACGCAATATCGCTTGTGTTCAGTATTCAGAGTGCTGAACGTTTTAACAAGGGCATTGACTGTTGGAACCGCTGGATTCAGAAAATACACATTTTACCTAGTCCTCACTTACCCGACAGGGTTTTACTGCAGTTATCAAGCTAACCCAGTAATCCTGCGTTCTGGAATAGCTACCCCAGCCCCCAGGTGCTCGCAGGATCATACATTTTAGGGAAGCTTATACCACAACATCTTCATGGAAATTAATTTTAGGCTACAGGCTACAATTGTAGCACATGTTACAACCATGCAGCATGGGGATAGGCTTGCTGTTTAGTTGCTTATAATGTCTGTGAGTAGGCTAGGCAATGCAAGTCAAACCTATATGTTAACTTGGAGCCTGGGGATAAATGATAAATATGTTAGCCTATGTGTTTTGGTTTAATGATCGCAAGGAGCAAACAAAAAACACATCTGATTCATGAATTAGGCTACTTGAGTGGGTAAATCCTTTTTTTTTTTTAAATAACTCGCTTTAGTTTAGTGGAGAGCACAAATTGCATGGATATCAGTTAGATGACAACAAAACGCATATGAACGCATTTCCGTATCCGTGCTTATTGTGAGAAAATGCGATTATTAGGCTACCCCAGTGAGCAAAATCCGGAATCTAGACGTCTAGAGTAATACATCCAAATTGTGCCCGTTCCCCCTTACATTTTGACTTTTGATGTTAAAGAAGCAATTATATAGCTATATTATAGCCTATAATTGCTTAGCTAACGTCCAAAGTGAAAATGTAATAACAAGAAAAAAAATACCGGTAGGTACATTTAAGCTATTTTATTTTATTTATTTTTTAGCCCCCGCACTTATGAAATGATTCCGGCACCCCTGGCTCACGTTGTTTAAATAGCAAGTAAACTTGCGCTGAACTGGGCGGGTTGGTCTTAAGATGAGGTCTGGCCAGGATCATTTTTGGGGTATTACTATCTTGAGGCAGCAAAAAGCATTTAAAACCACCACAAACCTGGTTTGAAGTCATGTCACAGTTATTTTAACGGCACAATATTAAGATAGTAATATGCGTCTACATGGGCGCGTGCACAACGTGCGTACACCCTCCTCCTGTCTGTTACTCACCCAGGGTTGCACACTAAACATGCATAAAAATATCAAGATTAGCCTACAATGTGAAATTTTATTGTGTACATCAAAAAATGCATAATAATAAAAGGGTCCATCGGTCAAGGACCACATACCTGTCTCTCAGTGAAGGGCAATGCTGCCTTAAATTGCGTTTATCCCACCATATTTTAACAAACTTTTATCATCTCCTGGCTGCTGAGCTGGAGACAAATGCCTGCTGTCCCTATATTACATTAAATTACAATCATTTGGCAGACGCTTTTATCCAAAGCGACGTACAATAAGTGCATATTGAAGGTCATTGACGCGACTACAAAGCAAATCCGACAAAGCACAGCTTTCTCACAGCGTAGGAGCTATCCCTAGTAATAAACATGAGAAGTACACACAGTCAGCTATACATTCTGAACTATAGAATAACCAAAAACACAAGTTAAATAGAAAACCGGAAGCGAGTACTATAGAATGGCCCTATATAGGTAGTTTAGTCGAGGTGGAGTCTGAAAAAGTGCGTTTTCAGACCACGACGAAAAACAGACAGTGTTTCAGCTGAGCGCAGCAGAGTGGGGAGTTCATTCCACCACTGGGGAGCTAGGGTGGAAAAGCTCCGCAGTCGGGACGACTGGGAGCCTTTAACACGGAGGGGGGGAAGTGCAAGTCGCCCTGTAGCAGCAGAGCGAAGTGGTCGAGCAGGAGCGTAGTGCTGGATTAAGTCCTGTAGGTAGGAGGGGCCTGACCTTTTGGCTGCAGTGTAGGCCAGGGTCAGAACTTTGAACCTGATCCTGGCCACGACCGGCAGCCAGTGGAGTGACCTCAGCAGGGGGGTGATGTGCGAAAACTTTGGGAGGTTGAACACAAGCCGAGCAGCCGCATTCTGGACCAGTTGTAGGGGCAGAATGGCGCAGGCAGGTAGGCTTGTGATAAGGGAGTTGCAGTAGTCCAGACATGAGGTGACCATGGTCTGGACAAGAAGCTGGGCGGAGTAAGTGGTCAGGTACGGCCGAATTCTCCTGATGTTGTACAGGAGGAACCTGCAGGACCGTGCCGTTGCCCTGATGTGTTCTTTGAAGTCCAGCTGATCGTCCAGGACCACCCCCAGGTTCCTTGCAGAGCGGGAGGCTGTCACCATGGATCCGTCGATGGTGATGGACAGGTCTAGGAGCGGGGAGGTCTTGTATGGCATGAAGAGCAGCTCAGTCTTGTCGAGGTTGAGCTTCACGTGATGGCTAGACATCCACTCAGAGATGTCAGCCAGGCAAGCAGATATCCTTTCCTTTACCTGTGGGTTAGAGGGAGGGAAAGAGAGGAAGAGTTGAGTGTCATCAGCATAACTATGGTAAGAGAAGCCATGTGAATTAATAACCAAACCAAGAGACTTAGTATAAATGGAGAACATCAGAGGACCCAGTACAGATCCCTGCGGGACTCCTGTAAGAAGTGGATGAGGTGCAGAGACAGAGCCCTTCCAGGAGACTTGGTAGGATCTATCTGTGTGATAGGATGTAAACCAAGAGAGGGCAGTTCCAGAGATGCCCATCTCAGCCAGTGTGGAGATCAGGAGTTTGTGGTTGACCGTGTCAAACGCTGCAGACAGGTCAAGGAGAATCAGGACAGAGGAGAGGGAGGAGGCTCTGGCAGTGGCGAGTGCCTCGGTCACAGCCAGGAGCGCAGTTTCAGTGGAATGCCCGGTTCTGAAGCCGGACTGATGAGGGTCAAGCAGGTTGTTCTGGTGGAGAAAAACTGACAGTTGGTTAAGAGCAGCTCGTTCAAGAGCTTTGGACAGGAAGGGCAGGAGAGACACAGGACGATAGTTTCTAACATCAGAGGGGTCTAAGCTAGGTTTTTTAAGGAGTGGGGTAACACGGGCAGTTTTGAAAACAGCAGGAACATAGCCACAGGTTAAGGAGGTGTTGAAAATGGAGGAAAGATATGGAAGGACCTCACCAGATATAGCCTGGAGGACTGCCGACGGGATGGGGTCCAGTGGGCAGGTGGTTGCACGCTGGCGCGTTACAAGTTGGAGTACATCTGTGTCCTCCAGAGTCTTAAAGGAAGAAAATGTAGCGGTGGGTTCATTATGGGGTATATGGGGCGTCACCGGATGTGTGAAGGAGTTTCGGATCATGGCTACCTTCTCCTCAAAGTGGATCAGGAAGCCATCTGCAGAGAGGGAAGAGGGTGAGGGGGGTGGAGGAGGGATCAGCAGGGAAGAGAAGGTGGAAAAGAGTTTACGGGGGTTAGACATGCATGCATTAATTTTTGACTGGTAAAATGTTGCCTTAGCAGACGTAGTTGCTGATGTGAAGGCTGCCAGCAGAGTGTGATACAAGGCCAGATCATCTGGGGATCTGGATTTCCTCCACTTTCTCTCAGCAGCTCGCAGCGTGGTTCTGCTGGATCGGAGAGAATCAGTCAGCCACGGGCAGGGGGGTGATGATCGGGCTGGTTTGGAGACAAGAGGACATAGTGAGTCGAGATTAGGGTTGCAAATTCTAAGGAATTTCCTTGATCGATAGTCGTCAACGTTAATGAACAATCAATCGATCAATCGATAACAAAACAGCTAAAAATAGCTTATGACATAGAAAATACAAAATGCATGTTTTTTTCCTCAATCAAAGCTTTATTGAAACATTTGAGAAATACGCCTGTTTCATAGCATAACACAAATATAATTATGAACGCTGTTTTGTTTAAGTATGATATTTTAATAAGGCACGGGAAATTGCGCTCACTCTTCCAAGGCGAATCAGTGACTAACACGTACGTCTATGACATACACAAAAATAAGATGAGCCTTAATTAAAAACTTAAATTTGCAAAATGATTATGAAATAGATAAAGATAAATAACGTTTTTGAAAACAGCGCTATAATAGGTTCCCTCTTGAAATGAGAAAGCTACGACAAACTACGACAGCTCAGGCCTCAGTTTAAAACTTAAAAACTGCATAAGTGCAGTAAATACCTAGGCCTGCTGATTTTTATTTAAGAATATAAGCATGTTTACGTTATCAGGGGTGAGTCGTGTGCGCAGTCGGTTTACAGCGAGACCAGCTGCTGAAAATACGCGTTCCGATGGGACCGATGTCCCAGGCATGCATAAGTAGCGTGCTTCATGGTCGAGTGAGTCTTCTTCTGTGTAAAGTTAATAACATGTTTCCTAATTGCAGTGCGCGCGCCCCCTTGTGTTTAACTTAATGATTGCATTTCACCAACAGCTCCCATTGACACAATTAAGATGAGACCGCAAATAGTTCAATTTGATCGTTAAATTTGAAATGGTCGATCGATCAAATTATTAACGGCAATTAATCTATCAACGATTAATCGTTAACACCCGTTGTCGAGATACTGAGAGAGACAGGAGTTAAAGGTGGAGGTGGCAACATCAATAGGCAAATTAACAAAAGATGCAGGAGGAGGAAGTACAGAGAGAGCAGAGGTAGAGAGAGAGGTGTGTGAGAGAGTGCAGAGATTTCTCCTGAAAGTTACAGGGGGTAGGTTGTTAGAGATGTGGGAGAGTGGGTAGGAGAGAGAGAATGAAATAAAGAAATGGTCCGATACATGGAGTGAAGTCACAGTGAGTTCAGACGTGGCGCAGCTCCTGGTGAATACAAGGTCTAGTTGGTTACCAGCCTTGTGGGTGGCGGGCGATGGGGACTGGGTGAGGGCGAGGGACTGGAGGAGTGAGGCGACACTGGATGACTGGGAGCTCTCTGGCTGGAGGTTGAAGTCACCCAGTAGAATTATAGGGGTGCCATCCTCAGGGAAGGAGCTCAGGAGAGTGTCCAGTTCATCCAGGAAAGCGCTGAGTGGACCTGGAGGGCGGTAGAGAACAACAGTGTTAAGTTTAGACGGGTGAGTTACAGTGACTACATGAAACTCAAAGGAGGAGATATTTAGGCTGTGTAAAGAGGGCATGGAGAATTTCCAGGACTGAGAGATAACAAACCAGTGCCCCCGCCTCGGCCAGAGGCCCTGGGGGTGTGCGAAAAGGAGTAGCCATCAGACAGAGCAGCTGGAGTGGCTGTGTTACCTGGGGTGATCCAGGTCTCAGTGAGAGCCAGGAAGAGGAGGGACTTCATCTTGGCGTAGGCAGTGATGAAGTCGGTTTTCTGGACAGCTGACCGGCAGTTCCATAGTCCACCCACCACTGAAAGTTCCTTATAAGAGGACAGGGTTGGGCAGACCAGGTTAGCCGGGCAGCGCCTGCGGTGGTTGGACCTCCTGGGGCGAGGCATAGAGCACAGAGGAATGGGGGTTAGACACATGGTAGGTGGTGAAAAGAGAGGTTAGATAGGGTCCTAGCAAAGATCAGAACAAACAAGTCAAGTAAACTGATGCCGAGGCTGCCGTGTTACGTGTTACGGCAGCCTCTGTTTTAGCTTTATGCAGTTACTTAATTGCACTCAGCTGCTTGCAGGGCTAATACACACAGGTGAAACAGGTTCCAACTCCTTCTAATTAGCAACACAAAAGACAGGTAGCTGGCCCAATCACACCGAGCAAGCTACAGACTAACTGCAAACAATTCAAAATAAGCTAAGCTACCGAGTGACTCCAATCTGTTCTATTAACTAACAACAGCTGAAAGCAATGAAAAAAGATACGCTTATCTGAATCCGAGCGTAGCCTAGACGATCCTCGACACAACAAGATGCACTCTCTATGCACTCCTATATGCACTCTATATGCACTCCTATATGCACTCTATATGCACTCCTATATGCACTCTATATGTACTCTATATGCACTCTATATGCACTCCTATATGCACTCTATATGCACTCCTATATGCACTCTATATGCACTCTATATGCACTCTATATGCACTCCTATATGCACTCCTATATGCACTCTATATGCACTCTATATGCACTCTATATGCACTCTATATGCACTCTATATGCACTCTATATGCACTCTATATGCACTCTATATGCACTCTATATGCACTCTATATGCACTCTATATGCACTCTATATGCACTCTATATGCACTCTATATGCACTCTATATGCACTCTATATGCACTCTATATGCACTCTATATGCACTCTATATGCACTCTATATGCACTCTATATGCACTCTATATGCACTCTATATGCACTCTATATGCACTCTATATGCACTCTATATGCACTCTATATGCACTCTATATGCACTCTATATGCACTCTATATGCACTCTATATGCACTCTATATGCACTCCTATATGCACTCCTATATGCACTCCTATATGCACTCCTATATGCACTCCTATATGCACTCCTATATGCACTCCTATATGCACTCCTATATGCACTCCTATATGCACTCCTATATGCACTCCTATATGCACTCTATATGCACTCCTATATGCACTCCTATATGCACTCCTATATGCACTCTATATGCACTCTATATGCACTCTATATGCACTCTATATGCACTCTATATGCACTCCTATATGCACTCCTATATGCACTCTCTATGCACTCCTATATGCACTCCTATATGCACTCCTATATGCACTCCTATATGCACTCCTATATGCACTCCTATATGCACTCCTATATGCACTCCTATATGCACTCCTATATGCACTCTATATGCACTCTATATGCACTCCTATATGCACTCCTATATGCACTCCTATATGCACTCCTATATGCACTCCTATATGCACTCTCTATGCACTCCTATATGCACTCCTATATGCACTCCTATATGCACTCCTATATGTACTCCTATATGTACTCCTATATGTACTCCTATATGCACTCCTATATGCACTCCTATATGCACTCCTATATGCACTCCTATATGCACTCCTATATGCACTCCTATATGTACTCCTATATGTACTCCTATATGCACTCCTATATGCACTCCTATATGCACTCCTATATGCACTCCTATATGCACTCCTATATGCACTCCTATATGCACTCCTATATGCACTCTATATGCACTCTATATGCACTCTATATGCACTCTATATGCACTCTATATGTACTCCTATATGTACTCCTATATGTACTCCTATATGCACTCTATATGCACTCTTTATAAAACGGGTAATTCTGACCACGCATTATGATTGGTTGAGAGGCGTTCAAAGCTGTGTCTATATTCGCGATATAGTACCCCTATGATGCAATAATACACCTGTTTACCCTGGGCGTTTAAAGTAATATCACTCCGCACGTCCGCAGCAAAAACTTTCTGATGCTGTGCTGGAGGCTAGAGAAATCATGTCCGTGAGTGGACATATAATCGAAAGCTACTGGAAACCAAATCCACTGGAAAGGAACTTAACGGTGGAGTGACATTCTCACTGGAGAGCCAGATTCGTCTTTATGCTAGTAACGATAGCAACCGTTTAGGCTTAGGTACAGCTGATTCATGAAACCGGTTAAAACGTTAAAACTTAGTAAGCTAGCTGTAAACATAGCCTACCGACTGGTTGTGTGAAAGCAAGTTAACGTTACTTCATCTGTATAGGCTATATATAGATAACTGTTTTAGCTAACGTTATAACTATTACATTATATTATTATTGTGATTATTATGTTATTAGCACATAACGCTAGCTATTAGTTCGTTTCCTAGCTAGCATTCCATTCCTAGTTTTGTTTGTTTTTGTGTTGCATGGCAACAGCTACACTGGGGACTATTTTCTCTGCTGTTGAAATTAAATTAATAACGTTAATTAAAAATTGTTTTATTGAAAGTGTGTCTTGTCCTTATATATTATTTACAATATAGCTGGCAAACGTTTTATAAAAGCAATAAGGTAACTCGACGACGTACAATATCGCCAATATAGTCACAGTTAAAGGGTTGCCGGCCCTCCGCTTCGCGTCGGGCCTAACAACACCCTTTAACTGTGACTATATTGGCGATATAGTACTGCGTCTCGTACCTTATTGCTTAAATATGCACTCCTATATGCACTCTATATGCACTCTATATGCACTCTATATGCACTCTATATGCACTCTATATGCACTCTATATGCACTCCTATATGCACTCCTATATGCACTCTATATGCACTCCTATATGCACTCTATATGCACTCCTATATGCACTCCTATATGCACTCTATATGCACTCTATATGCACTCTATATGCACTCCTATATGCACTCCTATATGCACTCCTATATGCACTCTATATGCACTCTATATGCACTCTATATGCACTCTATATGCACTCTATATGCACTCTATATGCACTCTATATGCACTCTATATGCACTCTATATGCACTCTATATGCACTCTATATAGATGCACTCCTATATGCACTCTATATGCACTCTATATGCACTCTATATGCACTCTATATGCACTCTATATGCACTCTATATGCACTCTATATGCACTCTATATGCACTCTATATAGATGCACTCCTATATGCACTCCTATATGCACTCCTATATGCACTCCTATATGCACTATATGCACTCCTATATGCACTCCTATATGCACTCCTATATGCACTCTATATGCACTCTATATGCACTCTATATGCACTCTATATGCACTCTATATGCACTCTATATGCACTCTATATGCACTCTATATGCACTCTATATGCACTCTATATGCACTCTATATGCACTCTATATGCACTCTATATGCACTCTATATGCACTCTATATGCACTCTATATGCACTCTATATGCACTCTATATGCACTCTATATGCACTCTATTTAGATGCACTCTATATGCACTCTATTTAGATGCACTCTATATGCACTCTATTTAGATGCACTCTATATGCACTCTATATAGATGCACTCTATATGCACTCTATATAGATGCACTCTATATGCACTCTATATAGATGCACTCTATATGCACTCTATATAGATGCACTCTATATGCACTCTATATAGATGCACTCTATATGCACTCTATATGCACTCTATATGCACTCTATATGCACTCTATATGCACTCTATATGCACTCTATATGCACTCTATATGCACTCTATATGCACTCTAGATGCACTCTATATGCACTCTAGATGCACTCTATATAGATGCACTCCTATATGCACTCTATATAGATGCACTCCTATATGCACTCTATATAGATGCACTCCTATATGCACTCTATATAGATGCACTCTATATGCACTCTATATGCACTCTATATGCACTCTATATGCACTCTATATGCACTCTATATAGATGCACTCTATATAGATGCACTCTATATGCACTCCTATATGCACTCTATATGCACTCTATTTGCACTCTATATAGATGCACTCTATATGCACTCTATATAGATGCACTCTATATAGATGCACTCTATATGCACTCTATATGCACTCTATATGCACTCTATATGCACTCTATATGCACTCTATATGCACTCTATATGCACTCTATATGCACTCTATATGCACTCTATATGCACTTATATGCACTCTATATGCACTCTATATGCACTCCTATATGCACTCCTATATGCACTCCTATATGCACTCTGTATGCACTCTATATGCACTCTATATGCACTCTATTTGCACTCTATATAGATGCACTCTATATGCACTCTATATGCACTCTATATAGATGCACTCTATATGCACTCTATATGCACTCTATATAGATGCACTCTATATGCACTCCTATATGCACTCTATATGCACTCTATTTGCACTCTATATAGATGCACTCTATATGCACTCTATATAGATGCACTCTATATAGATGCACTCTATATGCACTCTATATGCACTCTATATGCACTCTATATGCACTCTATATGCACTCTATATGCACTCTATATGCACTCTATATGCACTCTATATGCACTCTATATGCATCTATATGCACTCTATATGCACTCTATATGCACTCTATATGCACTCTATATGCACTCTATATGCACTCCTATATGCACTCCTATATGCACTCTATTTGCACTCTATATAGATGCACTCCTATATGCACTCTATATGCACTCTATATAGATGCACTCTATATGCATTCCTATATGCAATGAATACATTCAAGTCCCCATCACACCTGTCAGCCAAGAACAGGTAAAACGGTGAAGTTTGGTTATTCCTGGGGTTCTGCCCCAGCAGAGAACGCTGTTATATATGTGAAACATAAGGGAGCCCACTCCATCAATTATTATTATTATTATTATTATTATTTAGCAGACGCTCTTATCCAGAGCGACTTACACAACTTTTTAGAATTTTTTTTACATATTATCCATTTATACAGCTGGATATATACTGAAGCGATGCAGGTTAAGTACCTTGCTCAAGGGTACAACGGCAGTGTCCTTCCTGGGAATCGAACCTGCAACCTTTCGGTTACAAGGCCAGTTCCTTAACCATTATACTACACTGGCGCCAACAACATCAACATCCTGGCGATGCGCAATGCTACGTGTAAGGTTACGCACATATTCGCTAATTATCCTGGATCAAGCTATGATTCTGTTGGCCAATAGTTCCTGTAATCTTCCGAGGGGACAATCTTCTGTTAGGGGAAAATGGCTATCCATTAAAAACTTTGCTGGTAACACCTATATCATCCCTAATGCACAAATTGACATTCAATCAAAAACTCAAGACAACAGAGTGGACTGCTGAAAATGTGTTTCAGATGTCGGGAACATTACAATACAACATGTAAGTAAATGTAATGGTTTTGACTGAAAAAATTTACAAACTCTGTCCAGTGAAAATGGTATTTTTTGTTTTTCAAATAGCCTACGGTCCTGGGGATTCGCTGTGCATGTGTTTTTTCGATACGGTTAAAAAAACTGAGATTAATGTAATTTCACCATTTAAACTGAATTTTTAACACTATTCTTCCTTCTTCATATTTTTTTAATTAAAGTGACCAGGGGCTCTATCTTGGCGATAAAAACAAAAACAATTTGAAAGGTGGACTCGTCAGACCACAGCACACGTTTCCAATTTGCATCAGTCCATCTCAGATGAGCCCAGAGAAGTCGGCGGCGTTTCTGGATGTTGTTGATATATGGCTTACGCTTTGGGTAGTAGAGTCTTAACTTGCATTTGTAGATGCAGCGACAAATTGTGTTTACTGACAATGGTTTTCTGAAGTATTCCAGAGCCCATGTGGTTATATTCATTACAGAAGCATGCCGTTTTTAATGTAGTGCTGTCTGAAGGATCGAAGGTCACGGGCATTCAATATTGGTTTATGGCCTTGCCAGTTTTCTCCAGATTCTCTGAATCTTTTACTAATATTATGGACTGTAGATGGTGAAATCCCTAAATTCCTTGCAATCGTGTGTTGAGAAACATTGTTCTTAAACTGTTGGACTATTCGCTCCAGTGTTTCCCCTAGGATGGAGTTGTAGCAGCGGAGGTGAAGCACTTATATATATATATATATATATATATATATATATATATATATATATATGCATAATTTTTTTTAAAATTCCTATAAAAAATGTATTGTGCACTCACAAAGTGCACCCTGCCGGGAGGTTTCTTTGCGTCTGCCAGCACCAGAGGGGCTCTCGAGGCCTAAGTACATACAGTACAGTACAAGGACAACTACAGGCAGGGGCGTAGGTTTCATTTGAACATTGGGGGGGGGACCACAAACTGTAAATGTTCTTTGTGATGATAATGGAGGGGGACACTAATAATATTAGGGGTGGGAATCGAGAACCGGTTCCCGTTAGGAACCGGTTCCAAGTTGTCCGATTCCTCGGAATCGTACGCCTTCGAGCTTATCGATTCCAGCATGTATTCCCGACAGCTACGCATAGAAAAACAAAGTCACGTCATGCGCGCCGTCGTTTTTCATTCAGTCAGCGCATGATGGCAGGCAGAGTTTGGTGCCCCGTCTAAAAATATAAACGCAATTTTTTAAAAACTAATACTACTGCTACTGTCATTTAAATATCAATAGAAAATGTGTTCGCGTAAGCTCCATTTTGTGATCCGTCTTCGGAAATGATCAACTATTCATTACATTACATTTATTTAGCAGACGCTTTAATCCAAAGCGACGTACAGTAAGTGCGTACAGAGACATCATCAAGATCACTACAGAACAGACAAGGCAAAGCACATCCTTCGCATAATGTAGCAGCTATCCCTAGCAATGAACGTCGAATGTAGTTCACAGTAAGCTGTGGGCAAATCAGCAACACCACACTTCCATTCCAAATACTAGTATAAACTATAATAAACAGACAGGGAAACACAGGGAACTAGTAAACAGGGAACTGATATTCCTAGGTGAGGATATCAGTCAAGGTGGAGCCTTGTGGAGTGTGTGGACTTCCCTCGGGAGTTTATAACCAACTACAAGTGTAAAACTACAATGTTTTGATTGGCGGTAGATTAATCTGACAACGATTGCCTGCTTGGCGACGCACAGATGAGTAGCCTAGATTTGGAAAGCGAATAACTAACCTAAATTAGCTAAATGATAATCTTCAATCTTCGTCATCTTCAGCTAATAAGACAAGCCAGCTTGCCTCAGGTAATGTTAAAGATCTCATCTTTCTTCCATGTAAATGTATAGGCTAAATGAGAATGGTGACAGTTGAAACTGTTCTGATAGTACAGAAACCAACCCAAACGTTACGGTGCAGCTTTATGAAACACGCCTAGGAGCGTAACTAACTCATAAGTAAAGTTTGCGATCTTCATTACAGAATGAAACTACTAAATATCCCAATCACAGAGCAATGGTTAAACAACAATATTTTAGCCATCCTTTTTTATCAGTTAAACTGATAATTTATCCTCTCTTCTCACGTCCTTTTTCATTATTTTCCGGTGTCTCTTATTTTCTTTGACGTCTGATATTTTTAAGCACTCGTATTGATCAAGCCAAATGACATTTATAATGCCATTTCAATTTACAGAATTATAAAATTCAGACTTTTATTGGATGCTCTGCCACTTGTGTAGGCATAAATATAGCAGATAAATATTTTCCATGATATGACTAAGAAATATGAATGAAAAACGAATGCTTTATACTTTAT
Source organism: Synaphobranchus kaupii (assembly GCA_029718625.1). NCBI lineage: Eukaryota > Metazoa > Chordata > Actinopteri > Anguilliformes > Synaphobranchidae > Synaphobranchus > Synaphobranchus kaupii. Next base: position 4,006,410 of record CM056389.1, read on the forward strand.
AAATATTGTGTCATTGAATCCATTTTAGATGACCACCCAAATAATATTTAAGGAATCGATAAAGAATCGGATCGATAAGCGGAATCAATAATGGCATCGGTATCAATGAAATCTAACGATTCCCATCCCTAAATAATATAGCATCCAACAGTAGCGAACCATGACTATTGGACCGAGGCCCTCAACCATTCCCGTGAGCAAAGCAATACGAAGTATCGGGGGGTCTGGGGGTCCTCCCCCAGAAACATTTGAGCCTTTTAAAACTAATTTCCTGCATTTCTACACAACCTCACCCAGGGCATTTTCTAAAATAAAATGTTTTATTTATGAACATTTTGGAGAAGTTTTTTTTTTTTTTTTTTCAAAGCACTAGGCGAGATTTGAGATGCTTTCATATAAATCTAAAGCCATGGTAGGCTAATCAGTACATTAGTGGATAAGATAAGTTTATAACATTTTAAACTCTGTGGTTCTCAAACTCGGTCCTGGGGGTCCCCTGTGTATGCTGGTTTCTGTTCCAACCACAATTGCAATCCCAAAATTTTAACAAGCTGTTAATTTTTCTTAATTAGGTGTTTTTCATGTTTAGAGGGATTATTTACCCTCTTAAGACAAATTATGTCAGAAATAGTTATGCATACCATGAAGACTATGCCATGTTCACATTGTGCTTACAGTGCTATCTTGCAAACTATAATACAAGGTAACATTTTTTTAAACTGATCAATTTAAAGACTGAGGTGAATCAATAGGCTCCTAATTCAGTAGTTGAACACTTGTATTTTAAGTTCCTTCATTTTTCCTTAAACTTAATAACACAATGCAGGTTTGGCTCATTATCATTTGCTTTGTCTTTTGAATTGTTCATTATTTACCAAGTCTCTAGTTTTAGTTGCCAATGTGTCCACAATTTCACCAAAATCGGAGCCTATTGATTCACCTCAGTCTTTAATTTGTTTAATTTGATCAGTTAAAACATTTTTACCTCTCTTTTTGTAATTGTTTGCAATATAGCACAATGTGAATATTTGACTTTTATTATTCATGACATGCATAGCTATTTCTAACATAATGTGGCTTCAGAAGGGAAATAATCCCTCTAAACATGAAAAACACCTAATTAAGAAAAATCAACAACCTGTTCAAATTCTGGGATTGCAATTGTGATTGGAATGAAAACCAGCATATGCAGGGGGCCCCAGGAACGAGTTTAATAACCACTGCCTTTAGTGGTAGTCGTCGACATCCCAATTATGGTATTCACATTTCTCTGAACTTCTAAATTAGGCAAATTACAGTGTCTTACAGTGTCGCCACTTGCGAATACATCAGCCTCTCATGTTGCACTGCAGGACAATAAACATTTTAAGGAACCAAATAGCCTACATTTAAGAAGCTACTACATTTAAGAAACTGTTTTCTGATGAACCCTGAAGAAATTCTCTATTCAATTGTCCAGCAACGTCGACATTTCCACAGTGCTACCTAACGTTATCGCACTCGCGGCTGTAATACATTGCTTGTTGTTATGAAAAAACATGTACTTTTTTTAACGTATACAGTGCATCCGGAAAGTATTCACAGCGCTTCACTTTTTCCACATTTTGTTCTGTTACAGCCTTATTCCAAAATTGATTAAATTCATTTTTTCCCTCAAAATTCTACACACAACACCCCAAAATGGCCGACGCAACTGGTTGTGGGAGCATGTTGCTCCCAAACAATTGATGTCTGACTGACTGATTAAGATTTAACTAACGAAAGCAATCATAACTACCAAAAGCAAGATGGAAAAGAACATTAAAGAAATGAGTAAAACACTGGAGCGTTTGGCGAGAGAGGTGAGAGAAGTAGCGACAAAACAAACTGAACTCGTGAACCTCTTGACCGAAGTTAAGGAACTCAGGAAAATGCTGGAGGAAAGAGAGGTGAAAATAAAGATACTAGAATCAAAAGTGAACAATCTGGAGCAACTGGAACGGAGAGTCCAGGAACTGGAGCTTTTCACAAGAAAGGACGATGTTATCATAAGTGGAATGGAGGTGAAGCCGAGGTCGTATGCGGCAGCGCTGTTTGCGAGAGGCGGCGAAGAGCCTCGCCAGGAAGAACAACAATCGCTGGAGATGCAAGTCGCTACCTTCCTGAGAAGCAAGGACATCCACCTTGACAAGAACAACATTTCTGCTTGTCACATTCTTCCGAGAAGAGATCGAGAGGCCAAACCTGCAATCATTATTCGGTTTGTTAACCGCAAGCACAAGACGGAGCTGCTAATGCAAGGGAAAAAACTGAAGGGAACCAACGTTTATATGAATGAACACTTAACAGCAAAGAATGCCGAGATTGCCAGAGAGGCACGTCTAATGAGAAGAAACAACAAGATCAAAGCAACGTGGACTAGAGACTGCAAAGTGCTGATTAAGTTAAATGGAGCTTCGCCCGAGACAGAGAAGGTGATTATGATAAGAGAGCTAAAAGACCTTGACCCTTATAAATGACTGTGTTCTTTTTTTTGACTGTGTTTTGGTTTGGCTTCTGGGTCAAAGTTCTCTGCATAGCTCAATGCTACGCGAACTCTAGTCCTATGTTGGCTTTTTTGGGTCTTGCAAGCCTAATGATTAGACAAAGGGCTGAGTATGAAATATTATCTTTTCCACATGCTGCTTCCAAACTCGAGTGTGTCATAGGCTATGCCTTGTTCCTATTTTGTTCAATTTTTTTTTTCTCAATTTGTCTGGAGTACATGCATCAGAGTGTCTTGGTTACTTTTTTGGGGTCTGTAAACAGTCACTGCATGAGAAATTGGACTGCGTTAAGCAAACTGTCTCATGATGGTGATGATATTATGATTGGTATTATGGGCTATTTTGTTAGAATTTGTTTTGTTGATGATTTAACTTCTCCTCATGCATGATTTAAATGTAGACATCGACCCTGAGGTAAATTTCTTCAATATTATTGATACAGTTTGTGAATACTATACAGAAGAGCAAGTAAATGGTGAAGTAGATTATGCCAATCGATTTTCAATCATACATTTTAACAGCAGGAGTATGTATAAGCATTTTTCACACATCAAAGACTATCTGAGCCAATTTTCGACACAGTTTAGCTTAGTAGCCATCTCTGAGACCTGGATTGCCCAAGAGAAAGAAGAGGTTTATGAGTTGGAAGGGTATGACTTCAGATGCAGGAACAGAATCCACAAAAGGGGAGGCGGGACTGCTTTATTCATCGATAAAAAACTAAAGCATATGGTTATTGATCACATGAGTGCTGCTATTGAAGACCTCTGTGAGTGTATTACTGTGGAGATTGAAAGGGAAAAGCAGAAAAACATCTTGGTTAGCTGTGTTTATAGAGCGCCTAGTTCAAGCATTGAGAATTTCAGAGTAAAGATGGAAGAGCTATTTAATAACATAGAGAAAAAGGATACATTCATTTGTGGTGACTTTAATATCAATCTTTTAAACCCAAACAAAAATACAATTATAGATGATTTTACATCAACCATGCATAGCCTAGGCCTTTTCCCGATAATTAATAAGCCTAGTAGAATAACCTCTCATTCTGCTACTTTGATTGATAACATTTTCACTAATGTTATTAATAATAAAATTGTGTGCGGACTACTGATAAATGATATAACAGATCATTTACCAGTTTTTGTAATAATAGAAGATAAAAATCAGCTCACGAGGGAATCTCAGAGAATTAGTAATAAAAGACACCTTTCAGAGGACTCAATAGAAGCACTCAAAAGGGAACTGGCTCTTCAGAAATGGGTTGAGGTGTTTGAAGCAACTGATGTGGACTCAGCATATGGCTGCTTTCTGAATACATTCATGACTCTATATGATCGTTGCTGTCCTGTTGTGCAGCAGAGTAGCCGACGAACAAGGAAGCCAGATAAACCATGGATAACAAAAGGAATTTTAAATGCCTGTAAAAAGAAAAATGCTCTTTATAGAGATTTCATCAAGCATAGAACCAAACAGAAAGAAATCAAATATAAAAGATATAAAAACAAATTAACAGATATTATAAGAAAACGTAAGAAAGATTATTATAATAACTTACTAGAAACTAATAAAAATGATATTAAAGGAACATGGAAAATTATTAACACAATAATTGGAAATTCAAATAACAAACCAGGCTATAGTGATCATTTTTCTGTAAATGGAATGGAAATAACCAACATGCATGAGGTAGTGGAGGAGTTTAATAATTTTTTCGTAAATGTTGGCCCAGATCTTGCAAGGGAGATCAAGTCTCCACAAGGGGGAGCTATTGCAGAACAATATATTGATAGGAATCCATCCACAATCTTTTTATATGACGTCTCTAGTATGGAAATAATTGATACTGTAAATAATCTCAAGAATAAAACATCTACAGACGTGAAGGGGATAGACATGTCTCTTATTAAAAAATGTATAAAAGAAATTGTAGATCCCATTACTTTCATATGTAATCTATCTTTTAGGCTGGGGACCTTTCCAACTGAAATGAAAACAGCCAAAGTAATTCCAATTCATAAAACAGGAGAAAAAAATGTATTTACAAATTACAGGCCTGTTTCTTTACTTTCTCAATTTTCTAAAATTCTGGAAAAACTTTTTGCTGCACGTCTGGACAGTTTTATTGAAAAAAATGAAATATTGATTCATAGCCAGTATGGATTCAGAACTAACAGATCCACATCAATGGCTCTCGTGCAGGTAGTAGAAGAGTTAACAAGGTCAATCGATAATAAACAGTATGCAGCTGGAGTTTTTATTGATTTGAAAAAAGCTTTTGATACCATTGATCATGAAATCTTACTCAGGAAATTAGAAAAGTATGGAATTAGAGGGGTAGGGCTTAGTTGGATAAAAAGTTACATAGAAAATAGGAAACAATGTGTGCAGATGGGGGAAATCAGATCATCCTGCAAAGAGATAACATGTGGGGTACCGCAAGGATCCATTTTAGGTCCTAAACTATTTATATTGTATATCAATGATATTATTACTGTTTCTGATAAACTTAAATTTGTCATTTTTGCAGATGATACTAACATTTTTTGCTCAGGTGCAGACCTTCAACAGTTGCTAACAGATATTACAGGTGAACTGGGGAAGATGAAATGTTGGTTTGATATTAACAAACTCTCCTTAAATATAAGTAAGTCTAAATTTATTTTGTTTGGTAATAAAAAAATACTTCCGGATACTCGAGTAGAGATATGCATAGATAATGTTCATCTTGAAAGAGTAAATGAATATACTTTTTTGGGTGTCGTGATAGACAATAACCTCAGCTGGAAAACTCATATTAACTATGTAAAGAAAAAAACAGCACGTAGCTTAGGTATCTTAAGAAAAACCAGACACATATTAAATTTGAGATCATTATACACAATTTATTGTACTCTTTTATTACCATATCTAACTTACTGTATAGAAACTTGGGGAAACACATATAAAATTAATCTGAATCCTATTATTATTTTACAGAAAAAGGCAATAAGGGTTGTGAACAATGTTGGTTATCTCCATCCTACAAACACACTGTTTTTTTATCTAAGGGCATTAAAGTTCCTTGACCTAGTTGACCTCAAAACAGCAGAGATAGTTTTTAAAGCTAGAAGTAATGAACTACCAAGTAATTTACAAATTTTGTTTATAGAACGAGAGGGGAGGTATAACTATAGAAGACCACTCAATTTCCAACAGCCTAGAGCACGAACCACACTTAAAAGCATGTCTGTGTCAGTTAAAGGAGTGAAACTCTGGAACAATCTACCAGATGAGATAAAAAACAGCAAGAATATTTTTACGTTTAAAAAGATGTTTAAAAACAGGGTTCTAGAATCTTATGGTCAGACTTAACTTGACCAGCGCCCCTGGTTTTTGGAGGGGAGCGCCGGTGATGGTGTCCGTATTGATTATCCTATGTTGGCTTAATGTTTTTTTTTTCATGATTGTTTTTGTTGACTGTTTCATTTTGTAAACTTTACCTTTTTTAAAAATTGGCCTTTTTTTCTTTCTTTAATTTGTTTTTGAATTAAGGGTAGGTTGTTTTATAAGCCAATGGCTTCAAACCTATCCTTTTCGTTTGTTTATGTGTAAACATTCGAAATAAAGGAATCATTCATTCAATGACAATTTTTTTGAGATTTTTGCAAATTTATTAAAAATAAAAAACTAAAATATCTCATTTACATAAGTATTCATACCCTTTGCTTTAACGTATTTTTAAAGTATCATATTTCATATTTGGTCGCATATCCTTTACATGCTGTTACTTCCTGAAGTCTGTGACCATCAACATCAAAAAACTGTCGATATCTTATTTTCAGGTACTGTTACAAGCGATACTATAACCTCTCTGCATTTGAATGGATCTCTATGGAAATTGGGGGGTGAGACTAGATTCAGCTGTAAATTACACTGGTACAGTATGGAACACATGGCTGGCTAAATGGCTGTAAGTTATCAAGGGTCTGAGCTATCAAACGAGCCCCAAACCATCACTCTGTTGGCAGATATGGAGTAGATGTGGATGGATCACTGCAAGGGTTATTTCTCCGGACTCCTTTTCCTATAGAACTCTGTGGGGAAAAAAGTCAGGAGAAACAACCCTTGGCCGTTTTCACTACATTTAATTAAATCAATGTTTTATTTGATTTAAAATTTCAGGGTAATTGATTCAAATTCAACAGCAGTCAAGATTTTTTTTCAAAAATGTCATTTTCAAATTTACACTTTTCTCCAACCCTCAATTTGCTCAACTTCTGTAGAATGGCCCATATGCGCTGTTAAAATAACATCTAAACAACTGCGACATGACTTTAGATTTGGCTTTGTGGTAGTTTTAGCGCAAGCGCTTTCTGCTGGCTCAAGATAGCAATACGCCAAAAATAATCCTGGTCATTCCTCATCTTAAGACCAACACGCCCAGTTCACTTGCAACGGGCGCAAGAATACATGGTATTTAAACGACGTGAGCGCTAGGCGTTATAATGAACCCAGCGCCGGGTGTAAGTTAGCAAAGACACGTTTGGGTTAGCGCCGCTTAGCGCCGGGTGTAAGATAGGGCCCCAGGTTTCCATACTTTCTGCAATTAAAGCCCCGCTGATTTCACCTGTTATTCCATAACTGACCAAAACTAAAAGAGAACGAAGGGTCTAATTAAGGAAAATAAGCATTTAAACAACAATTAGAAACGAAAATTTGCAGCACATTATACAATTAATTTGAGTATTTTAAAGGGGAATTCCGGTTTTCTTCGACTTGGACCTATGTTTAAGAACTATTTCCAACATTCTGATGGGTAGCCTAATCAGAAAGTTGTCAGATCTTTCATTTTCGAGATTTGGTCAACAAAAGAACCGCTCCGCTCGGCTTTACAACGGAGACCAAATCGGCATATTTAGATACAGGTTCAGTTCACTTCAAACCCTTCTATTTGGAAGTGAAAACCAGTGTGAAAGTTGAAATTTATACACTGAAATTTTATAAATACATTTTCTTGCTTGTTGAACTAGCAGTAGCAATTGACCTACCGTAGCTCAGCTATTCTGCACACATGAACATTTATTGTTTACAGTGTGTGGCTCACAATCCTGACCTTGCAAGTTTCCAGGTTGCAGAAATAAAATTAGGAAAACTACAATGGTCAGTTTCCATGCATTACCACTGCGCGATTAACATAGGCTAAAGCTATGGTTGCTTGCACTGCACATTGACAAATACACTACTGTCAAGCAACTCCGTCGGGCAGACTATCATGTCTGCAGTAACCATTTCTATCGCATTACCAATGAAGGATCAAATATACACAAACGCTTTCGTCTAAAGTACAGCTGTTCCGTGAGTTGGGAGACCCAATGTTTCTGCTGGAGCTGCACTACCTGGTCATATGTAACACCAGCAGAACAGACGCACTGCACTACCTGGTCATATGTAACACCAGCAGAACAGACACACCACACTACCTGCTCATATGTAACACCAGCAGAACAGACACACTGCACTACCTGCTCATATGTAACACCAGCAGAACAGACGCACTGCACTACCTGCTCATATGTAACACCAGCAGAACAGACACAGTGCACTACCTGCTCATATGTAACACCAGCAGAACAGAGGCACTGCACTACCTGCTCATATGTAACACCAGCAGAACAGACACACTGCACTACCTGGTCATATGTAACACCAGCAGAACAGACACACTGCACTACCTTATCATATTTAACACCAGCAGAACAGACACACTGCACTACCTGGTCATATGCAAAACCAGCAGAACAGACACACTGCAATACCTGGTCATATGTAACACCAGCAGAACAGACGCAATGCACTACCTGGTCATATGTAACACCAGCAGAACAGACGCACTGCACTACCTGGTCATATGTAACACCAGCAGAACAGACACACTACACTACCTGGTCATATGTAACACCAGCAGAACAGACACACTACACTACCTGGTCATATGTAACACCAGCAGAACAGACACACTGCACTACCTGGTCATATGTAACACCAGCAGAACAGACACACTGCATTACCTGGTCATATGTAACACCAGCAGAACAGACACACTGCACTACCTGGTCATATGTAACACCAGCAGAACAGATGCACAGCACTACCTGGTCATATGTAACACCAGCAGAACAGACGCACTGCACTACCTGACTATATGTGAACAGATCACTGTTATTGGGCTTCCTGTTATTAAAGTGAATCCACCTTCAGCTGTGTGTTAGCTTGCAGTGCTGTGGGACCACAGTTGAAACCAAAAGTAAAGAATCAGAGGATGACTCACTGTCCACTCTGAAAGGCGTGTGTTATCTTTTACATCTTTACTTTTGGTAGTAGCTGTGCCAAACTTCCCACAGCATTACAAACTAACCCACTGTCCACTCTGAAAGATGGCAGCTGCACTTCTGGGATTGGATGGGAGGGTTAACCCAGAGAAAAGATCATAGAAAAGGTAGATGGGCCCTTAGCCCCAATTCAGAGAATTTACAGTATAAGAAAAGGGGCCATTTGGGTCAGAATTACATCTGTAGAACTGTCACTGTAGAGTTCAGTCCAGCAGGACGTCTAATTGTCAGGTCCAAAGTGCTGAAGTTGGAGAGTGTAGCACAGACATCTTCCTCAGAGCATCATCAACCTTAAAATCCTCAATTTCACTCTTCATCACTGAACACTATCATTGTTACATTTCAAATGTTACATGTTTTATGTATACCTAATATTATTAGGCAATAATATATTAACTCTTCTTTGCAGACTGAACAGCTGTGACCTCACAGAGAAGTCCTATGATATTGTGGCCTCAGCTCTCCAGTTATCAAACTCACCCCTGAGAGAGCTGGACCTCAGCTACAATAACCTGGGAGATTCAGGACTGAAGCTGCTCTGTGCTGGACTGATGAGTCCAAACTGTGAACTGCAGAGACTGGGGTGAGTAGTGCTGTGTGACCTTAACTAAATAGAGTTAGTGATTTTGGCTGTGTAAGGGTTTTAATTTTGTCACAGGGAGGAAAAAAATAAAAATTTAATTTTCAAAAACTTACCTTGATGTTTATGTGTGAATACTTGTTTGTATATAAGCGTATTGATTGGGGTATGCTACTGTGCTTATATGAGTTTGTATATAAGCGTATTGACTGGGGTGTGCTACTGTGCTTATATGAGTTTGTATATAAGTGTATTGACTGGGGTGTGCTACTGTGCTTATATGAGTTTGTATATAAGCGTATTCACTGGGGTGTGCTACTGTGCTTATATGAGTTTGTATATAAGCGTATTCACTGGGTGTGCTACTGTGCTTATATGAGTTTGTATATAAGCGTATTGACTGGGGTGTGCTACTGTGCTTATATGAGTTTGTATATAAGCGTATTCACTGGGGTGTGCTACTGTGCTTATATGAGTTTGTATATAAGTGTATTGACTGGGGTGTGCTACTGTGCTTATATGAGTTTGTATATAAGTGTATTGATTGGGGTGTGCGACTGTGCTTATATGAGTTTGTATATAAGTGTATTGACTGGGGTGTGCTTATATGAATAATGGGTGGCAAGACCCTCTACCAGAGAGAGAGATTTTTATTTTAAAACCCCCTTTATTGGGACATTCTTCAAAAACAGAAATAACAGAATTTCAAGAGGAAAAAACCCAACAAGCCCAAACAACCCCTGTCCCAGTTGGAGAGTGTAGCACAGACATCTTCCTCAGAGCATCGTCAACCTTAAAGGGTAGTTCCACCAAAAAATGATGTTTGATTTGTAGGAAAAGGAGCTCTCCTGCTGATTAAAATGAGCTCGCAGCCAACTCTCTACCTGTAGTGAGATCAGAGATATAGCCCCAAACTCCTGCGCATGTACCAGGTACCTGCTTTACTGTGAACTACAACAGCCACGAGCACTTATAGTTTATGGGCGATGCCAGACAACAGGTTGCCACGCCCACTGAATAACGTTACCGGAGCGGAGGCCGAGGGGCTGGGCTGGGCATTTTACTGCTAGTCCTGCAGCGTCTCTTCCAGACTAGAGAGGCCACGTTACTCGCTGGCAAGTTAGCCACTAATGTTCCAGTTCTACTGAAAAAATACCACCCACCATTAGCTAGAGTTTCCAAAAAAACGGGGGAAATACGGCCATTAATATAGGAAAACAGCCATTCATTTATCTACGAATTAGCAGCGTGTTCAGCTCCGGATCCGGCCGTGTATTCGGGCTCAAAACAGAAAGCCTTCCACCTACGACAAAATCTAGCAACATATTAAAAACATTGCAATTTTCGAAATGGCAAAAAGCTGATATGTGGCTTAGCTACTGCGTGGCAAACATTTAAAAACCCGCATTTGCACCTTTCTTTAATGCCAAGAAGCCGTAGCTAACAACAGCTAACGCACAAGCCCAGAAAATGACGTTAACATTGCTGCTACAATCGAATGCTCAAAGTGAAACCGTTCGATATGGTCAGCTCGCTAATGGTAGTCTACTTTTCATGGTCATGGATCATAATGTAACGTTAGTTGACATGGTTCCTTACCGGGGGATTTGATAAGGCAGATGAGATGTCAGGGAATGATACCGCAGGTCCCTGAGTTGGATCATTTGTCCACTCTGTAACCGCATAAGGAGAGCACTTGAGTCCTGTTTGGTTTATTTTGCCAAAATATCTTTCGGAAACGTGTCAGTGTAATTTTCTGACATTATAATAAAATGACAATGATGGCTAGCTTGAGCTATGATGTGTCCCGACTCAGAACAGTAACAGACGCGGCATTGCTTTCCCCCTCGCTGGCTCCGCCTACGTGTCTATGTAACATACACACCCACTGACAGCACTGCAGTTTTTCAAAAATGCGGAAGAGGTAGAGGTACATCATTTTGACATATACCTCTACCAATGTTTCATCTTTATCTGCAGATATTTCAGTACAGAAATTATTTTGGCCAGCCACTAAGAGAGACTTAATTAGTTGTGCCCTGATCTGTTAAATAAGGTTAATGTTGTTTTTCGGTGGAACTACCCTTTAAAATCTTCACTCTTCATCACTGAACACTATCATTGTTACATTTCAAATGTTACATATTTTATATATACCTAATATTATTATACTATAATATATTAACTCTTCTTTTGCAGACTGAACAGCTGTGACCTCACAGAGAAGTCCTGTGATATTGTGGCCTCAGCTCTCCAGTCATCAAACTCCCCCCTGAGAGATCTGGACCTCAGCTACAATAACCCGGGAGATTCAGGAGTGAAGCTGCTCTGTGCTGGACTGATGAGTCCAAACTGTAAACTACAGAGACTGGGGTGAGTAGTGCTGCGTACTGAGTGACTTTAACTAAATAGAATGAGTGATTATGACTGTGTAAGAGTTTTGTCTCGGAAAGGAAAAAATTCAAACTGTAGGTATTTACAGAAAAAAGAAATACTATGACATACAATATGCCAAAAGAGTAAAAAATAAATTAATTAATAGTAACACCACAATAAAACGAATACAAAACTATGAAAACATCAAAACACCAGTAAACCAGTAAAACAATAAAAACTTACAAGATCTGTTTAAAAGCACACCTTGTAGCCTCCATCGTTATGCATAGCACAGATAGCCTCTTTTACACACCAGATTTACATAAAACTATATGTTATTACACTGACTAAAAAAACACAAACTCTATGTAGAGACGCTCTAAAACCACCCCCCTAAACAGCACTGGATCCATCACCTGCCCCTCTTGGATCTTGTTCCTCCCAGTGATCCAAACTGCGAGCTTTGCCTGCCCAAACAAGAAATTGATCGAGGAGAGCCCATGTCTGTGCTTTACAGTGTATCCCAGACCCAGAATGAAAACCCCAAAATCAAAAACCAACTCAAGCCTCCCACACAGGTCCCTCAACAAAGCAAACAAAGTGCAGGATCTATGTGTGCCAGGTGTCTTTTAGTGGCTATGACTCCATGAATAAGCCTCCACTGGAGATCTCCTGACTCTATGTGTGCCAGGTGTCTTTTAGTGGCTATGACTCCATGAATAAGCCTCCACTGGAGATCTCCTGACTCTATGTGTGCCAGGTGTCTTTTAGTGGCTATGACTCCATGAATAAGCCTCCACGGGAGATCTCCTCACTCTATGTGTGCCAGGTGTCTATTAGTGGCTATGACTCCATGTATAAGCCTCCACTGGAGATCTCCTGACTCTATGTGTGCCAGGTGTCTTTTAGTGGCTATGACTCCATGAATAAGCCCCCACTGGAGATCTCCTGACTCTATGTGTGCCAGGTGTCTATTAGTGGCTATGACTCCATGTATAAGCCTCCACTGGAGATCTCCTGACTCTATGTGTGCCAGGTGTCTTTTAGTGGCTATGACTCCATGAATAAGCCTCCACTGGAGATCTCCTGACTTTATGTGTGCCAGGTGTCTTTTAGTGGCTATGACTCCATGAATAAGCCTCCACTGGAGATCTCCTGACTCTATGTGTGCCAGGTATCTATTAGTGGCTATGACTCCATGAATAAGCCCCCACTGGAGATCTCCTGACTCTATGTGTGCCAGGTGTCTATTAGTGGCTATGACTCCATGTATAAGCCTTCACTGGAGATCTCCTGACTCTATGTGTGCCAGGTATCTGTTAGTGGCTATGACTCCATGAATAAGCCTCCACTGGAGATCTCCTGACTCTATGTGTGCCAGGTATCTGTTAGTGGCTATGACTCCATGAATAAGCCTCCACTGGAGATCTCCTGACTTTATGTGTGCCAGGTGTCTTTTAGTGGCTATGACTCCATGAATAAGCCTCCACTGGAGATCTCCTGACTCTATGTGTGCCAGGTATCTATTAGTGGCTATGACTCCATGAATAAGCCCCCACTGGAGATCTCCTGACTCTATGTGTGCCAGGTATCTATTAGTGGCTATGACTCCATGAATAAGCCACCACTGGAGATCCTGACCGCTTTGGTATTGGAGCCTGATAAAAAAAGTCTCCATTTTCTCAAAGCAGGTGTAAGATTTAGGTCCAACCCCTGCCAAACACCTGCCCTCACCTCTCCCAGGGAAAGAAGGTGCCGAACCTTAACACGCACAGTGTACAACGCCCTCTTACTCACAGCGTCAAACTCCCCCAACAGTGGTGTCCTAAAGAGCTTCCCGTGTTCCTCCTGCCACTCCCCCTGTCATGGTTTATGACCCTTTTTCCCTTGCGGTCGTGTTCCTCGGTCGCCACACGTGGGCGCTGCTCCATTAGTGGAGTTTTTGGCTCCGTCTCGTCTTTTCGCGGAGAAGTCTCGTCGGCGTTCACAGGTGTGCGTGTTTTCCGGTGAGCTATTTAAGCCCACGTTCCCTTCGTTCTGGGCTTCGATATTGATTGTTTGTTCCGTATTGTCTGGCATTATTTTCACTGGTTTTGTGTGTGGTATTATTTTGCCCTTATGCTACTTAGTCAGGATGATCAGGTCTAGGTTTGTACCATTTTTTGCTCCCAAGTATTTTATTGGAGTTTTGCGGGACTTGCCTTTGTGCTTTGAGCTTTTAGGTTGAATTCCTTTTTTGTGTGCTCGTTTCTGTCACCGCTTTCTGGTCTTTCCTTTTTTGTCCGTTGTCTAGATTTTTTGCCCTTTTCTGTCTCTTTCTCCTCTCTCTGTCTGCTGTCTTCCGTGAAAGCGAGAGGAGTCTTTGTTTGATTGTGTGTATTTGTATGGTAGTTTCTTACTAAGAGACAGGGCGTTTTATCATACTGACTTTAGGGCTTTATTTATTCTTAGAGTCAGGGCATGTATTTTCGATTGAGCTTGCGTTAGCCGGTAATTCCGGTGCAGCTGTCCTGTTCGTCCTTCAGTACCCGTCTCCATATATGGAGTCTGGGCGATTCTGTTCGGAACATTAGTTCTGTTCGTCCTTTGGTACCTGTCTTCTCATAGGGAGTCTGGGCGATTTTGTTTACATGTTTGCGTTTGACTGCAGGTCTCTGAGGATAGCCTTGGAACATTGGTTCTCTGTTCCATTCGCCTCGTTACATTCTCCTTTATTGAGAGGCTAGGGCGTGCATTTTCTACTAAGCTCGTATTGGTCATTTTTTGCTAGTAAAGTTATGGGACGACGGTGCTCCGTCGGCTCGCCTGTAAAATGTTTCTCTCTCCTGGGAGATCGGGCGTTTACCCCTTTACGTTTTCTGGAGTAATGCGGGACTTGCCTATGTGGATGTAGTTATTAGGACTCTTCCCCCCTGGCTCTTGTCTGTTCCTGCTTCCTGGTCTTTGCATGTGACTGCGAGCCTATGAAAGTAGCCATGGAATGTTATATCTGTTCCTTCGCCTCGTTACATTTCCTCTTTACCAAGAGGCAGGGCTTTTATTCTCTATCAAACTCGCGTTGGTCTTTTGAGCCGGTAATGTCCGGTGCAGCGGTCCTGTTCGTCCTTTTTACCTGCGGGTACTGTAGTTCTGTTCGTTCTCCGGGTATGTTTCTCCTTATATGGAGCTTGGGCGATGTTGTGGACATGTTTGTGTTTGACTGCGATTCTCTGAGAGTAGCCTTGGAACATTAGATCTCCGTTCCTTTTCGCCTCCTCGTATACTAATTCGTATTAATTTGCAGTGTTTGTTGGCTGTGTGTTTTATTTGTACCATTTATGCTGCTCGCCTATTCTAACACCTCATTACTGAGGCAGGGCGTTTATTATTGCTGGCCTTTTAGTTACTTAGCTCGTAGAAGTATAGGGTAGCAGTTCTTTGTTCCCTTTCACCTTGTTTGGTTTTCTTGCTGTGAAACTAGGCGTTTGTGCTTCTACTCATTTGTGTGTTACAGTGTGCCAGTTCGTAGCTTCGGTACATTTGGTGTGTGTTATTTGTGCCATTATGCTACTCGCCTGTTCTTATGCGTCTCGTTGCCGAGACAGGGCATTTATTATTTTTGGCTCTTTCTTCTGTCACTTTGCTCGTAGAAGTATGGGAGCCCTGTGCTTTGTTCCATTAGCCTTGTTTGGTTTTCTTACTGAAACCTGGCGTTTGCGCTTCTACTCATTGGTGTGTGACAGTGAGCCGGTTAGTAGCTTTGGTATGTGTGTTTCCCTGTCTTGTCTCCTTCCCTTAACTACGGGGTTTCCGGTCCTAGTGGCCTAGTGCTTAAAGAATCCCCTTGCTGCGTTTGGCCCCTCCTACCTCACACGTCACGCCACCATTACACCCCCTGCACCGCCCGTACATGGATGTGTGGGAAAGCAGGGGCCTCCGTCAGGTGTGGTGCAACAGCAACACCGTCCTCGTTGGGTGGGAGAGGCAGAGCCGCCTTTATTCCCACCAGGATCTTCTCCTACAGCCGCACTGAATGGACCCCTGCTTGTGCTGCAATGGCCCCTGCGTCTCTCCAACCACCGTCCTCCGTGCTCCACAAGTGAGCAGCTTCATCAAGCCAGTCCTCACAAAGTGACCCCTAAGGCTGGCCAACACCTGCGGTGACAGTCTCAGCAGGGGGCTCATCCAGGATCCAAAGGGCCCCTCGCTGCACGATAAAAACGTCCGACCACACCCTCAGCATAGAGATGTAGAACGCAGGAAGGCCCACAGTGCTTGCCCCCTGCATGTTCATTAAGAAGAGATGCCAGTCTAGTCCCAAACCCCCTGCCATCCTCAGCAGGGCACAGGCGGTCTCCCTCCAGCTCACATCAGCATGGTAACACAGCCTCTGTACAACCTGCAAGCGAGGGGCCATCACACGGCTTTCCAGGTCAATAAGACCCTGCCCCCTTCCTGCAAGGGCAGATACAGCACTGCTGCCCTGAGCCAGTGCTGCCCTCACCAAAACAATTTTACAATAGTCTTTCGTAGCTCACTTTGGTGCTGTTAAATAAGCAAGCTTATGCCAGAGAGCAGAGGCAACTAAATTATTTAGGATCAGCACCCTCCCCCTAAAAGAAACCTGAGAGAGGAGCCACTTCCACTTAGACATCCTGCCACATGCTTTGTCCAGTGCACCCTCCCAGTTTTTTAGGGTGTACTGCCTAGTTCCCAGGCACACCCCCAAAACCTTAAGCCCCTCCCTTCTCCAGGCTAGGTTGCCATGACCAAGTTGTAGCTGCTCTGTATATTTTTTTGGAAGACCAGAGAAGAGAGCATTACAGTAGTCTAATTTACTTGTAACAAAGGCATGTATTTACTGTTCAGCATCAGCTTGCGAGAGGAAAGGCCTTACTTTAGTAATGTTTCGCAAATGGAAAAAGGCTTCCCTTGTTACATTTCTTATATGTGGCAGAAAGCTTAAGTCAGCATCCAAGATTACACCTATATTTTTAACTTGAGGTTTATTTTTTGGTTCCTTGATAATCTTTCTCTCTGGGCGTTAGATCCAATGATAAGTATTTAACAGCCATTCATTTATCTACGGATTAGCAGCGTGTTCAGCTCCGGATCCGGCCGTGTATTCGGGCTCAAAACAGAAAGCCTTCCGCCTACGACAAAATCTAGTAACATATTAAAAACATTGCAATTTTCGAAATGGCAAAAAGCTGATGTGTGGCTTAGCTACTGCATGGCAAACAGATTTAAAAACCCGCATTTGCACCTTTCTTTAATGCCAAGAAGCCGTGGCTAACAACAGCTAACGCACAAGCCCAGAAAATGACGTTAACATTGCTGCTGCAATCGAATGCTCAAAGTGAAACCGTTCGATATGGTCAGCTCGCTAATGGTAGTCTACTTTTCATGGTCATGGATCATAATGTAATGTTAGTTGACATGGTTCCTTACCGGGGGATTTGATAAGGCAGATGAGATGTCAGGGAATGATACCGCAGGTCCCTGAGTTGGATCATTTGTCCACTCTGTAACCGCATAAGGAGAGCACTTGAGTCCTGTTTGGTTTATTTTGCCAAAATATGTTTCGGAAACGTGTCAGTGTAATTTTCTGACATTATAATAATATGGCAATGATGGCTAGCTTGATCTATGATGTGTCCCGACTCAGAACAGTAACAGACGCGGCATTGCTTTCCCCCTCGCTGGCTCCGCCTACGTGTCTATGTAACATACACACCCACTGACAGCACTGCAGTTTTTCAAAAATGCGGAAGAGGTAGAGGTACATCATTTTGACATATACCTCTAACAGTATTTCATCTTTATCTGCGGATATTTCAGTACAGAAATTATTTTGGCCAGCCACAAAGAGAGACTTAATTAGTTGTGCCCTGATCTGTTAAATAAGGTTAATGTTGTTTTTCGGTGGAACTACCCTTTAAAATCCTCAATTTCACTCTTCATCACTGAACACTATCATTGTTACATTTCAAATGTTACATATTTTATATATTACGTGTACCTAATATTATTATACTATAATATATTAACTCTTCTTTTGCAGACTGAACAGCTGTGACCTCACAGAGAAGTCCTATGATATTGTGGCCTCAGCTCTCCAGTCATCAAACTCACCCCTGAGAGATCTGGACCTCAGCTACAGTAACCCGGGAGAATCAGGAGTGAAGCTGCTCTGTGCTGGACTGATGAGTCCAAACTGTAAACTACAGAGACTGGGGTGAGTAGTGCTGTGTACTGTGTGACTTTAACTAAATAGAATGAGTGATTATGACTGTGTAAGATTTTGAATTTTGTCTCAGAAATGAAAAAATTCTAACTTTCGGTATTTACAGAAAAAAAAAATACTATGACATACAATATGCCAAAAGAGTAAAAAATTAATTAATTAATAGTAACACCACAATAAAACCAATACAAAACTATGAAACCATCAAAACACAGACCAGTAAAACAATAAAAACTTACAAGATCTGTTTAAAAGCACACCTTGTAGCCTCCATCGTTAGCCATAGCACAGATAGCCTCATTTACACACCAGATTTACATTAAACTATCTGTTATTACACAGACTAAAAGCATAAACTCTATGTAGAGACGCTCTAAAACCATCCCGCTAAACATTAGCACTGGATCCATCGCCTGCCCCTCTTGGATCCTGTTCCTCCCAGTGATCCAAACTGCGAGCTTTGCCTGCCCAAACAAGAAATTGATCGAGGAGAGCCCATGTCTGTGCTTTACAGTGTACCCCGGACCCAGAATGCAAACCCTGAAATCAAAAACCAACTCAAGCCTCCCACACAGGTCCCTCAACAAAGCAAACAAAGTGCAGGATCTATGTGTGCCAGGTGTCTTTTAGTGGCTATGACTCCATGAATAAGCCTCCACTGGAGATCTCCTGACTCTATGTGTGCCAGGTGTCTATTAGTGGCTATGACTCCATGAATAAGCCTCCACTGGAGATCTCCTGACTCTATGTGTGCCAGGTGTCTATTAGTGGCTATGACTCCATGAATAAACCTCCACTGGAGATCCTGACCGCTTTGGTATTGGAGCCTGATAAAAAAGTCTCCATTTTCTCAAAGCAGGTGTAAGATTTTGGTCCAACCCCTGCCAAACACCTGCCCTCACCTCTCCCAGGGAAAGAAGGTGCCAAACCTTTACACGCACAGTGTACAACGCCCTCTTACTCACAGCGTCAAACTCCCCCAACAGTGGTGTACTAAAGAGCTTCCCCTGTTCCTCCTGCCACTCCCCCAGCACCGCCCGTACATGGATGTGTGGGAAAGCAGGGGCCTCCGTCAGGTGTGGTGCAACAGCAACACCGTCCTCGTTGGGTGGGAGAGGCAGAGCCGTCTTTATTCCCACCAGGATCTTCTCCACCAGCCGCACTGAATGGACCCCTGCTTGTGCTGCAATGGCCGCTGCGTCTCTCCAACCACCATCCTCCGTGCTCCACAAGTGAGCGGCTTCATCAAGCCAGTCCTCACAAAGTGACCCCTAAGGCTGGCCAACGCCTGCGGTGACAGTCTCAGCAGGGGGCTCATCCAGGATCCAAAGGGCCCCTCGCTGCACGATCAAAACGTCCGACCACACCCTCAGCATAGAGATGTAGAACGCAGGAAGGCCCACAGTGCTTGCCCCCTGCATGTTCATTAAGAAGAGATGCCAGTCCAGTCCCAAACCCCCTGCCATCCTCAGCAGGGCACAGGCGGTCTCCCTCCAGCTCACATCAGCATGGTAAAAGAGCCTCTGTACAGCCTGCAAACGAAAGGCCATCACACGGCTTTCCAGGTCAATAAGACCCTGCCCCCTTCCTGCAAGGGCAGATACAGCACTGCTGCCCTGAGCCAGTGCTGCCCTCACCAAAACAATTTTACAATAGTCTTTCGTAGCTCACTTTGGTGCTGTTAAATAAGCAAGCTTATGCCAGAGAGCAGAGGCAACTAAATTATTTAGGATCAGCACCCTCCCCCTAAAAGAAACCTGAGAGAGGAGCCACTTCCACTTAGACATCCTGCCACATGCTTTGTCCAGTGCACCCTCCCAGTTTTTTAGGGTGTACTGCCTAGTTCCCAGGCACACCCCCAAAACCTTAAGCCCCTCCCTTCTCCAGGCTAGGTTGCCATGACCAAGTTGTAGCTGCTCTGTATATTTTTTTGGAAGACCAGAGAAGAGAGCATTACAGTAGTCTAATTTACTCGTAACAAAGGCATGTATTTACTGTTCAGCATCAGCTTGCGAGAGGAAAGGCCTTACTTTAGTAATGTTTCGCAAATGGAAAAAGGCTTCCCTTGTTACATTTCTTATATGTGGCAGAAAGCTTAAGTCAGCATCCAAGATTACACCTATATTTTTAACTTGAGGTTTATTTTTTGGTTCCTTGATAATCTTTCTCTCTGGGCGTTAGATCCAATGATAAGTATTTAACAGCCATTCATTTATCTACGGATTAGCAGCGCGTTCAGCTCCGGATCCGGCCGTGTATTCGGGCTCAAAACAGAAAGCCTTCCGCCTACGACAAAATCTAGTAACATATTAAAAACATTGCAATTTTCGAAATGGCAAAAAGCTGATGTGTGGCTTAGATACTGCATGGCAAACAGATTTAAAAACCCGCATTTGCACCTTTCTTTAATGCCAAGAAGCCGTGGCTAACAACAGCTAACGCACAAGCCCAGAAAATGACGTTAACATTGCTGCTGCAATCGAATGCTCAAAGTGAAACCGTTCGATATGGTCAGCTCGCTAATGGTAGTCTACTTTTCATGGTCATGGATCATAATGTAATGTTAGTTGACATGGTTCCTTACCGGGGGATTTGATAAGGCAGATGAGATGTCAGGGAATGATACCGCAGGTCCCTGAGTTGGATCATTTGTCCACTCTGTAACCGCATAAGGAGAGCACTTGAGTCCTGTTTGGTTTATTTTGCCAAAATATGTTTCGGAAACGTGTCAGTGTAATTTTCTGACATTATAATAATATGGCAATGATGGCTAGCTTGATCTATGATGTGTCCCGACTCAGAACAGTAACAGACGCGGCATTGCTTTCCCCCTCGCTGGCTCCGCCTACGTGTCTATGTAACATACACACCCACTGACAGCACTGCAGTTTTTCAAAAATGCGGAAGAGGTAGAGGTACATCATTTTGACATATACCTCTACCAGTATTTCATCTTTATCTGCGGATATTTCAGTACAGAAATTATTTTGGCAAGCCACAAAGAGAGACTTAATTAGTTGTGCCCTGATCTGTTAAATAAGGTTAATGTTGTTTTTCGGTGGAACTACCCTTTAAAATCCTCAATTTCGCTCTTCATCACTGAACACTATCATTGTTACATTTCAAATGTTACATATTTTATATATTACGTGTACCTAATATTATTATACTATAATATATTAACTCTTCTTTTGCAGACTGAACAGCTGTGACCTCACAGAGAAGTCCTATGATATTGTGGCCTCAGCTCTCCAGTCATCAAACTCACCCCTGAGAGATCTGGACCTCAGCTACAATAACCTGGGAGAATCAGGAGTGAAGCTGCTCTGTGCTGGACTGATGAGTCCAAACTGTAAACTACAGAGACTGGGGTGAGTAGTGCTGTGTACTGTGTGACTTTAACTAAATAGAATGAGTGATTATGACTGTGTCAGATTTTGAATTTTGTCTCAGAAATGAAAAAATTCTAACTTTCGGTATTTACAGAAAAAAAAATACTATGACATACAATATGCCAAAAGAGTAAAAAATTAATTAATTAATAGTAACACCACAATAAAACCAATACAAAACTATGAAACCATCAAAACACAGACCAGTAAAACAATAAAAACTTACAAGATCTGTTTAAAAGCACACCTTGTAGCCTCCATCGTTAGCCATAGCACAGATAGCCTCATTTACACACCAGATTTACATTAAACTATCTGTTATTACACAGACTAAAAGCATAAACTCTATGTAGAGACGCTCTAAAACCATCCCGCTAAACATTAGCACTGGATCCATCGCCTGCCCCTCTTGGATCCTGTTCCTCCCAGTGATCCAAACTGCGAGCTTTGCCTGCCCAAACAAGAAATTGATCGAGGAGAGCCCATGTCTGTGCTTTACAGTGTACCCCGGACCCAGAATGCAAACCCTGAAATCAAAAACCAACTCAAGCCTCCCACACAGGTCCCTCAACAAAGCAAACAAAGTGCAGGATCTATGTGTGCCAGGTGTCTTTTAGTGGCTATGACTCCATGAATAAGCCTCCACTGGAGATCTCCTGACTCTATGTGTGCCAGGTGTCTATTAGTGGCTATGACTCCATGAATAAGCCTCCACTGGAGATCTCCTGACTCTATGTGTGCCAGGTGTCTATTAGTGGCTATGACTCCATGAATAAGCCTCCACTGGAGATCTCCTGACTCTATGTGTGCCAGGTATCTATTAGTGGCTATGACTCCATGAATAAACCTCCACTGGAGATCCTGACCGCTTTGGTATTGGAGCCTGATAAAAAAGTCTCCATTTTCTCAAAGCAGGTGTAAGATTTTGGTCCAACCCCTGCCAAACACCTGCCCTCACCTCTCCCAGGGAAAGAAGGTGCCAAACCTTTACACGCACAGTGTACAACGCCCTCTTACTCACAGCGTCAAACTCCCCCAACAGTGGTGTACTAAAGAGCTTCCCTGTTCCTCCTGCCACTCCCCCAGCACCGCCCGTACATGGATGTGTGGGAAAGCAGGGGCCTCCGTCAGGTGTGGTGCAACAGCAACACCGTCCTCGTTGGGTGGGAGAGGCAGAGCCGTCTTTATTCCCACCAGGATCTTCTCCACCAGCCGCACTGAATGGACCCCTGCTTGTGCTGCAATGGCGCTGCGTCTCTCCAACCACCGTCCTCCGTGCTCCACAAGTGAGCAGCTTCATCAAGCCAGTCCTCACAAAGTGACCCCTAAGGCTGGCCAACGCCTGCGGTGACAGTCTCAGCAGGGGGCTCATCCAGGATCCAAAGGGCCCCTCGCTGCACGATCAAAACGTCCGACCACACCCTCAGCATAGAGATGTAGAACGCAGGAAGGCCCACAGTGCTTGCCCCCTGCATGTTCATTAAGAAGAGATGCCAGTCCAGTCCCAAACCCCCTGCCATCCTCAGCAGGGCACAGGCGGTCTCCCTCCAGCTCACATCAGCATGGTAATACAGCCTCTGTACAGCCTGCAAACGAAAGGCCATCACACGGCTTTCCAGGTCAATAAGACCCTGCCCCCTTCCTGCAAGGGCAGATACAGCACTGCTGCCCTGAGCCAGTGCTGCCCTCACCAAAACTATTTTACAATAGTCTTTCGTAGCTCACTTTGGTGGAGTTAAATCAGCAAGCTTATGCCAGAGAGCAGAGGCAACTAAATTATTTAGGATCAGCACCCTCCCCCTAAAAGAAACCTGAGAGAGGAACCACTTCCACTTAGACATCCTGCCACACGCTTTGTCCAGTGCACCCTCCCGGTTTTTTAGGGTGTACTGCCTAGTCCCCAGGCACACCCCCAAAACCTTAAGCCCCTCCCTTCTCCAGGCTAGGTTGCCATGACCAAGTTGTAGCTGCTCTGTATATTTTTTTGGAAGACCAGAGAAGAGAGCATTACAGTAGTCTAATCTACTTGTAACAAAGGCATGTATTTACCGTTCAGCATCAGCTTGCGAGAGGAAAGGCCTTACTTTAGTAATGTTTCACAAATGGAAAAAGGCTACCCTTGTTACATTTCTTATATGTGGCAGAAAGCTTAAGTCAGCATCCAAGATTACACCTATATTCTTAACTTGAGGTTTATTTTTTAGTTCTTAGATAATCTTTCTCTCTGGGCCTTAGATCCAATGATAAGTATTTCAGTCTTATCCTGATTCAACTGAAGAAAATTCTGAGACATCCAGAGATTAATATCATTCAGACAGTTTTCTAAGGAACCGATTGGGCTTTCATCATCAGGCAATACAGAAATATAGCTATGAAAATTAACCCCATGGTTACTAATGGTTACCAAGTGGAAGCATGTATAAACAAAAGAGTAATGGTCCAATAATAGAACCCTGAGGAATCCCACAGTTAATAAAAGCTTTTTCTGAAACAGAATCCCCTACAGCAAGAGAAAAATTTCTTCCAGCCAGATATGAATAAAATCATTTAAGAACTGTTCCTGAGAGACCTACCCCCTTGTTCAAGTCAATGTAGCAAAATCTTATGGTCCACAGTGTCAAATACAGCGCTGAGATCTAACAGAACAAGAACAGACACACCACCAGCATCTATGCACATTGGAATATCATTGACTACCTTGACTAGAGCCGTTTCTGTACTGTGTGGTTTGACCAGAAGCCTGACTGAAATTTCTGAAGAATGGTATTTTTTACAGAGAAAATCATTTAACTGTCTAAAAACCACTTTTTCAATAATCTTGCTTAATCCCCTTGGCGCAGATGGCAAATTTCACCTATTTAGGGGGTGCTCTGTTTAAGGGTTTATAACTCCAGGTGTGAGCATCACATAAACTTGGTAAATGGCTTAAATGAAACAAGACAGGTGTACCATTTACAATACAAAGATTTGTTTATTTTCATAATTTAAGTCAAAATAAAGTGCCACAAATGGAGAAAAAAAAAAGTTTTTCTTTAGTTTGCTGAGAGCTACATAAGGGTAATATATATACATTTCCTGGATCATAAACTCCATGTCCACAAGTTTTGCTAAATCTAAGGATGATATGCAGAACTACTAAAGGTCTATGATGCAAAATATAGCAGTGTACCCTGTTGTCCATTAGTGTCTCCAAATCTATCCAAATGGCTAAATTGTGCACTGCTGTAAATAAAAAATAAAAAAATGATATATTTAACTAGAAATCAAAAGTTTTGGCTCATAAAACTCACTTTTGCATAATGTCCAAGTGGGAATTACATATTTTCATCAGTATAGGGGGGTAGATATCTATGGGTCCAAAACCCCTATGCAAAACATGTCATAAAATGAATAAAATTATTCATTATTGTATTATAACGCATATACATTTGCTCCTTCTGATGGCTTAAGATAAAAAACGTTGATATCAGTGTTACATACACCTAATCATTCACTCTTGTACCTCAATAAAACATCACTTGTCCCTGTACTCTACAGTATGTATACTTTTGTCCTGGGATTGCATTTTTCTGTAGTTTTTTTAAATTTTCCTATTCATAATGACTCCAAGGAAATTTTTACTTTAATCTACCACATATCAGCACACAGTAAATTGTAATGAGCATTTGTCATGCCCTATGAGACAAGTATATAGGCTACGCCATAGCCTATATTATGTACGATAACATAAACATAAAATAGTATTCTACCATCTGCAAAATGCTGCCGAATGTTCTTCAATGAACATCGGTAGCCTACATCAAAAATACATTTAACGATTGCACTACAGTATGTGAAATGCACTCAAAATGCGAAAATAACAATAGTGCTATCAAACATATTGGAAAGACAGTGCTCGAGTGGAAACACGAACGTACATATGTAGCCCGCGAGACCAATGGCATTTTAGACGCAAAAATACTTACATATCGGAAAAGGGAAACTCCCCTCCATAATGCGTATTCTATAGAGCTTGCGTAATACTAGACAGTTAATATGAAAACTGCCGTTACGCTGTTCTGTAGTAAATTGGTCAAAGCACCCAAAAAGACATGCCATGTGCCATTGCTAAGGTTATAATGTACTCTATTGGATAAAAAAGCCGACAATTAAACCAGAATGAACTGTAATGAATGAGACAGGCTTACAGGGCATAGGGGTATTACACTGCGACGTTTCAGATAGTGTAATGGCGGTATAAAGTGTTGTATATTTCTCAAACCGATTGTACCAGACAATAAATGACCACTGAATTTTGAAAGGAACATCTCGATGTGTAAAACCAATGGTAGGATTGTATATTTATTTCATATTTAGTAGCATATATTGCTTGTAGAATACATGGTAGAATGAGACAGTACTTTCACAGTTTATTTTGCATTTGAGTGAGCAGGGCTTTTCACGGCTTTTCTGGCATACGATCAGGCTATTGTTGGGTTTATCTCGTTGCTATGACGTTATTCTAATTTTATATGATGAATAAATATATTTATGAACTCAAACATAGACGCTATTGTCCACTATGTCACGCATAGGTAGGTATAGACTAGGTGGGGGGTTGCTTGTTAAATGGACTTGCTACGGGGAAATAGTGACACTTAGAAACTCCGTATTCGGCAGAAATCGTCACAAACCGTCTACCAATAAAGAGTTTGTGATTTTGTGATTTCCACTAATAGTTTGGCTGCAGGAGCAACGAATGTCTCAGTTGAGCAAAAAGCTCCCGCCGGTGTCACCTTCTACGCAAAGGAGTTAAGGGAGCCGAAGTTTTGAGTTTTCATGCCAGCACAGCTAGGCCTAGAGGCCTGAAATGAGCTAGAATACTGTTTTCTTTTTTATAAGATGAAGTTCGTTGCTAAATACTATCTGAATCTCTTTCTTTCTTCACCATCTTCACTGTTGTTCCAGCTGCTCACTCGAGTGAAAATGGCCGTTAAGACCAAACCACGCGCTTTTCATTTCAGAATGATTTCCATTAATTGGACGCCTACCACGCCCCACCCATATACCCAAAATTCAGCTCACGCAGGCCATCAACATGCAAAGTTCACATGAGCAAAGCCTTTCCTATTTCCTTGAGTAAAGGCAATTAATGTGTGCCCAAGTTTATTTATGTTATAAATGACATATTCACAACAGGGCGCACAAATTTACCGTAGCCTATAGGCCAAATCATTTTGTTGAGAAATGCGTCAGTAGGCTAATGCCATAATTAAGTAAATGCTTTTCTGTTTTTTTTTCTTTCGTTAAACCCTGTTACCTTTGGCCCACTAGAAGCAATTTTCGTATCGGTGCGTTTTATGCATTTATGAAGGTTGTAAACAATGGTTGTATTGTTGTATTGCCCAGAGAGGATGTGTTTCCGCTTTTAACAATCCCACATTGGAATTTTGGCATTTTCTTAAAGTTGTAATTTATAATTTCAGAGAAATATTAATTGGACCTACTATAATTGGGATGTCGAAGACGCACCACAAGGGGGCCACCGTGGATAGGGTATTATGGCTTTGGGATATAAGAAAGATGTAGGCTACAATGCTGACTGAACACAGCTAAGCTACGCTATGATATTCTTTGCTGCTTCTCGACGGCAGTGTTACAGTCCTGTAAACTCGTAGTTTAGGTTAATTGAACAAAGAAAGGCTTGTTCAATTATGCGATAAAAGACTGAAATATCACTATACAAAGAGTATTCAATTGCCTGTTGCAATAAGTCACATTAAGTTTGAGGTGATCACAGATAGTTTGTGCACAATTTAAACAAACATAATTAACGTAGTCCGCGGTGTTAATTGTGAAGTAGCCTATGTGCGGAACAATAGAGATGCTATTGTAACAACGAAACATAGGCTACTGCATAAATTGTTAATATCTGCAATATTTGCCAGGACAAAATGCTGTTGGTTCAACAGAGCATATCCTGTATTGATGTTTGAACCAGGAACCAATTGGGTCATCTTTTGTTTGTTTGTTGCCAAAAATGTTACGCGTGCGTATTTGGGTGAGTTGTGGTTTTGTCGCATTTTAAATAGGCGTTTTTAACAATAATTTGTTAGTCAGTTACTAATCATGTGTGAGGTTGAAACCAGGGGTATTCCAGAAAGCAGGATTACTAGGTTTGCTGGATAACTGCAAGATCTCAAACAGCTCTTTTTACTTCAGTCCATCCATGTTCCAGATATGAAAGGGTTCCGGGTTTTACTGCAGTTATCAAGCTAACCCAGTAATCCTGCGTTCTGGAATAGCTACCCCAGCCCCCAGGTGCTCGCAGGATCATACATTTTAGGGCAGCTTATACCACGACATCTTCATGGAGATTAATTTTAGGCTACAGGCTACAATTGTAGCACATGTTACAACCATGCAGCATGGGGATGGGCTTGCTGTTTAGTTGCTTATAATGTCTGTGAGTAGGCAATGCAAGTCAAACCTATATGTTAACTTGGAGCCTGGAGATAAATGATAAATATGTTAGCCTATGTGTTTTGGTTTAATGATCGCAAGGAGCAAACAAAAAACACATCCGATTCATGAATTAGGCTACTTGAGTGGGTAAATTCTTTTTTTTAAATAACTCGCGCAGAGTTTACTGGAGAGCACAAATTGCATGGATATCAGTTAGATGACAACAAAACGCATATGAACGCATTTCCGTATCCGTGTTTATTGTGTGTGAAAATGCGATTATTAGGCTACCCCAGTGAGCAAAATCCGGAATCTAGACGTCTAGAGTAATACATCCAAATTGTGCCCGTTCTCCCTTACATTTTGACTTTTGATGTTAAAGAAGCAATTATATAGCTATATTATAGCCTATAATTGCTTAGCTAACGTCCAAAGTGAAAATGTAATAACAAGAAAAAAAATACCGTACATAGGTACATTTAAGCTATTTTATTTTATTTATTTTTTAGCCCCCGAACTTATGAAATGATTCCGGCACCCCTGGCTCACGTTGTTTAAATAGCAAGTAAAATTGCGCTGAACTGGGCGGGTTGGTCTTAAGATGAGGTCTGGCCAGGATCATTTTTGGCGTATTGCTATCTTGAGGCAGCAAAAAGCATTTAAAACCACCACAAACCTGGTTTGAAGTCATGTCACAGTTATTTTAACGGCACAATATTAAGATAGTAATATGCGTCTACATGGGCGCGTGCACAACATGCGTACACCCTCCTCCTGTCTGTTACTCACCCAGGGTTGCACACTAAACATGCATAAAATATCAAGATTATGTGAAATTTTATTGTGTACATCAAAAAATGCATAATAATAAAAGGGTCCATCGGTCAAGGACCACATACCTGTCTCTCAGTGAAGGGCAATGCTGCCTTAAATTGCGTTTATCCCACCATATTTTAACAAACTTCTATCATCTCCTGGCTGCTGAGCTGGAGACAAATGCCTGCTGTCCCTATATTACATTAAATTACAATCATTTGGCAGACGCCTTTATCCAAAGCGACGTACAATAAGTGCATATTGAAGGTCATTGACGCGACTACAAAGCAAATCAGACAAAGCACAGCTTTCTCACAGCGTAGGAGCTATCCCTAGTAATAAACATGAGAAGTACACGCAGTCAGCTATACATTCTGAACTATAGAATAACCAAAAACACAAGTTAAATAGAAAACAGGAAGCGAGTACTATAGAATGGCCCTATATAGGTAGATTAGTCGAGGGGGAGTCTGAAAAAGTGCGTTTTCAGACCACGACGAAAAACAGACAGTGTTTCAGCTGAGCGCAGCAGAGTGGGGAGTTCATTCCACCACTGGGGAGCTAGGGTGGAAAAGCTCCGCAGTCTGGATGAGCGGGAGCCTTTAACACGGAGGGAGGGAAGTGCAAGTCGCCCTGCAGCAGCAGAGCGAAGTGGTCGAGCAGGAGCGTAGTGCTGGATTAAGTCCTGTAGGTAGGAGGGGCCTGACCTTTTGACTGCAGTGTAGGCCAGGGTCAGAACTTTGAACCTGTTCCTGGCCACGACCGGCAGCCAGTGGAGTGACCTCAGCAGGGGGGTGACGTGCGAAAACTTTGGGAGGTTGAACACAAGCCGAGCAGCCGCATTCTGGACCAGTTGTAGGGGCAGAATGGCGCAGGCTGGTAGGCTTGCGAGAAGGGAGTTGCAGTAGTCCAGACGTGAGGTGACCATGGTCTGGACAAGAAGCTGGGCGGAGTAAGTGGTCAGGTATGGCCGAATTCTCCTGATGTTGTACAGGAGGAACCTGCAGGACCGTGCCGTTGCCCTGATGTGTTCTTTGAAGTCCAGCTGATCGTCCAGGACCACCCCCAGGTTCCTTGCAGAGCGAGAGGCTGTCACCATGGATCCGTCGATGGTGATGGACAGGTCTAGGAGCGGGGAGGTCTTGTATGGCATGAAGAGCAGCTCAGTCTTGTCGAGGTTGAGCTTCACGTGATGGCTAGACATCCACTCAGAGATGTCATTTCCTTTACCTGTGGGTTAGAGGGAGGGAAAGAGAGGAAGAGTTGAGTGTCATCAGCATAACTATGGTAAGAGAAGCCATGTGAATTAATAACCAAACCAAGAGACTTAGTATAAATGGAGAACAGCAGAGGACCCAGTACAGATCCCTGCGGGACTACTGTAAGAAATGGATGAGGTGCAGAGACAGAGCCCTTCCAGGAGACTTGGTAGGATCTATCTGTAAGATAGGATGTAAACCAAGAGAGGGCAGTTCGAGATGCCCATCTCAGCCAGTGTGGAGATCAGGAGTTTGTGGTTGACCGTGTCAAATGCTGCAGACAGGTCAAGGAGAATCAGGACAGAGGAGAGGGAGGAGGCTCTGGCAGTGGCGAGTGCCTCGGTCACAGCCAGGAGCGCAGTTTCAGTGGAATGCCCGGTTCTGAAGCCGGACTGATGAGGCTCGAGCAGGTTGTTCTGGTGGAGAAAAACTGACAGTTGGTTAAGAGCAGCTCGTTCAAGAGCTTAGGACAGGAAGGGCAGGAGAGACACAGGACGATTGTTTCTAACATCAGAGGGGTCTAAGCTAGGTTTTTTAAGGAGTGGGGTAACACGGGCAGTTTTGAAAACAGCAGGAACATAGCCACAGGTTAAGGAGGTGTTGAAAATGGAGGAAAGATATGGAAGGACCTCACCAGATATAGACTGGAGGACTGCCGACGGGATGGGGTCCAGTGGGCAGGTGGTTGCACGCTGGTGCGTTACAAGTTGGAGTACATCTGTGTCCTCCAGAGTCTTAAAGGACGAAAATGTAGCGGTGGGTTCATTATGGGGCATATGGGGTGTCACCGGATGAGTGAAGGAGTTTCGGATCATGGCTACCTTCTCCTCAAAGTGGATCAGGAAGTCATCTGCAGAGAGGGAAGAGGGTGAGGGGGGTGGAGGAGGGATCAGCAGGGAAGAGAAGGTGGAAAAGAGTTTACGGGGGTTAGACATGCATGCATTAATTTTTGACTGGTAAAATGTTGCCTTAGCAGACGTAGTTGCTGATGTGAAGGCTGCCAGCAGAGTGTGATACAAGGCCAGATCATCTGGGGATCTGGATGTCCTCCACTTTCTCTCTGCAGCTCGCAGCGTGGTTCTGCTGGATCGGAGAGAATCAGTCAGCCACGGGCAGGGGGGTGATGATCGGGCTGGTTTGGAGACAAGAGGACATAGTGAGTCGAGAGACTGAGAGAGGCAGGAGTTAAAGGTGGAGGTGGCAACATCAATAGGCAAATTAACAAAAGATGCAGGAGGAGGAAGTGCAGAGAGAGCAGAGGTAGAGAGAGAGGTGTGTGAGAGAGTGCGGAGATTTCTCCTGAAAGTTACAGGGGGTAGGTTGTTAGAGATGTGGGAGAGTGGGTAGGAGAGAGAGAATGAAATAAAGAAATGGTCCGATACATGGAGTAAAGTCACCGTGAGTTCAGACGTGGCGCAGCTCCTGGTGAATACAAGGTCTAGTTGGTTACCAGCCTTGTGGGTGGCGGGCGATGGGGACTGGGTGAGGGCGAGGGACTGGAGGAGTGAGGCGACACTGGATGACTGGGAGCTCTCTGGCTGGAGGTTGAAGTCACCCAGTAGAATTATAGGGGTGCCATCCTCAGGGAAGGAGCTCAGGAGAGTGTCCAGTTCATCCAGGAAAGCGCTGAGTGGACCTGGAGGGCGGTAGAGAACAACAATGTTAAGTTTAGACGGATGGGTTACAGTGACTGCATGAAACTCAAAGGAGGAGATATTTAGGCTGTGTAAAGAGGGCATGGAGAATTTCCAGGACTGAGAGATAAGCAAACCAGTGCCCCCGCCTCGGCCAGAGGCCCTGGGGGTGTGCGAAAAGGAGTAGCCATCAGACAGAGCAGCTGGAGTAGCCGTGTTCTCTGGGGTGATCCAGGTCTCCGTGAGAGCCAGGAAGTGGAGGGATTTCATCTTGGCGTAGGCAGTGATGAAGTCGGTTTTCTGGACAGCTGACCGGCAGTTCCATAGTCCACCCACCACTGAAAGTTCCTTATAAGAGGACAGGGTTGGGCAGACCAGGTTAGCCGGGCAGCGCCTGCGGTGGTTGGACCTCCTGGGGCGAGGCATAGAGCACAGAGGAATGGGGGTTAGACACATGGTAGGTGGTGAAAAGAGAGGTTAGATAGGGTCCTAGCAAAGATCAGAACAAACAAGTCAAGTAAACTGATGCCGAGGCTGCCGTGTTACGTGTTAGGGCAGCCTCTGTTTTAGCTTTATGCAGTTACTTAATTGCACTCAGCTGCTTGCAGGGCTAATACACACAGGTGAAACAGGTTCCAACTCCTTCTAATTAGCAACACAAAAGACAGGTAGCTGGCCCAATCACAGCGAGCAAGCTACAGACTAACTGCAAACAATTCAAAATAAGCTAAGCTACCGAGTGACTCCAATCTGTTCTATTAACTAACAACAGCTGAAAGCAATGAAAAAAGATACGCTTGTCTGAATCCGAGCGTAGCCTAGACGATCCTCGACACAACAATATGCACTCTCTATGCACTCCTATATGCACTCTATATAGATGCACTCCTATATGCACTCCTATATGCACTCTATATGCACTCTATATGCACTCTATATGCACTCTATATGCACTCTATATGCACTCTATATGCACTCTATATGCACTCTATATAGATGCACTCTATATGCACTCCTATATGCACTCTATATGCACTCTATATAGATGCACTCTATATGCACTCCTACATGCAATGAATACATTCAAGTCCCCATCACACCTGTCAGCCAAGAACAGGTAAAACGGTGAAGTTTGGTTATTCCTGGGGTTCTGCCCCAGCAGAGAACGCTGTTATATATGTGAAACATAAGGGAGCCCACTCCATCAACATCCTGGCGATGCGCAATGCTACGTGTAAGGTTACGCACAGTACTCAAGTTGTAAAAAGAAATCAGGGGGGATGGTGGATTTTATCATATGGGGACATAATTTGTGCTGATAACGGCGCAGAGGGTGGGAGACCAACTCTGTACCCTTTTGATTATTGTTAAAGCATAAAGATAATGATTGTACTCCTAAAACAACATGCATGTTATGGATGTTAGGTGTCAGATACTCCTGTCATTGCTCTTGACCAAGGCACCTCAGAATTGGAGTCGGTCCCCGGGCTGCCACGGCACCACTTACATTTGACTTAGGGTCAAATGCAGAGGACAATTAGTGCAAAATCATTTTTTCACTTTAATTTAAAGGGGGGGAGGGGGTCAAAAAATGTGGTTATAATGGAAGTCTATGGTACAAATCTTGTAGGTTAACAGTCCCAACGTACCTTTTTGTTCAATCTGACATTATACAAAAAGTAAAAATGCACCAAAATCAATCTTCTCATTTATTATTCAGATGGATCAGCTGATGATACTAATGATAAAGTCAAATTTGTTTTTAGAATATTGAATTATAGTGTATTTTTCAAAAAAGCAGTTACTGGTATCTAAAGGGTTAATTTTTAATTGTGATTAATTAAATCATTATGTAAATTAAACAAGAACCCCTTCATGAAAAAATGGAGGAAAACAATTAGAAAAATATTGATCTATCATCATTTTATTGCAGTTCAAATACAAATCTTTTATGTTAACATTCCCAATATTACTTTTTTTAACAGGACATTAAGTGCAAATTGAAACTGTTTACAAAATATGAAAATATATTAAAAATTATACAGATAATACAAAATAGGACCAATTTTGTCAATGGCTGCCTACTCCACTCTCCCCGAACATGATTAGCTGACGTTAATGCTAGCCTAGTTAATGAAGTTCCAGTCCTCATCTTTTAGCTAGCTAGCATTAGTTAGCTAGCTAGCTAACAAGAGAGAAAAACGTAGCTAAGCTCCAAACTAACGTTGTTATTGCTTATGTCCAGAGATTCCACCTTTGGTGACTAAAGTAATGAGTAATGACTAAGATTACTGACTCTTGACTTACCTGTAATGTTATTTTTTGTCTTTTTAAATATGAAGTCCCTCAGAGAGCGCTGTCCTCCTGGGCTGGGTTGCACCGGTCATACGTAAGTTTGTGACTAAGTTTGCGCGTAAAGTATTTACTAGGTCCTTAGTTGCTACTAGTTAGTTTCAAACTATCGCTTTACTAAATTCGGTTGCACCACCAATACGTAAGTAATGTCCTAGCTAGTGAAAACTAAGTAATGCTTAGTTCAATACTAAGGTAAACATTGTCGCTTTATCATGACGATAACAAATCCATAACCAATCAATCAACAAGCTACAATGACTGTAAACACGGAAATCAACTTGCATTGAGTTTAACAGGCTACGTCTATTTTGCATTCCATGGGGGAAAAAATAGAACATTGAACAGAATTACAATGTGTGCATGTTTATGTTTTTACGAATAAAATTCAAAATATCCTTATTTGTTTGTTTAGCCTGTTTATTTATGTTACAGCCATTATGTGCTTTGAAAATATATGGAAACTTAGCCTAAGTTACGGGACTGTTCTGTTTGCCTCTCTTTTGAACTATAAAGAACTTTGTTTTGAAACTGAACGTTTTCCACGCGTCAACTATTTTTACAGTGTTTGCTGAAGAAACGGCGGAGGTAGCCAATTAGATGAACAGACGGTTACAGTTTGTGTTTTTTTTTTATACCTAGGGGTAGGTGTAAATATTTAGTAGCTACTAAGCTCAATGTACAAACTAGTTTGTGTGGTGCAACCCATTTTTATTTAGTAATGTGTAAACCTTAATTTAGTAAACACTTACATTATAACTAGCCTACGTTTGAACTTACGTATAGCTAGTGCAACCGGCCCCTGGTCGCTTGGCCATTGTGATGACCGTTACCTGCGCTCGTGCTGCTATGCAGCTTCTAGCATCAATCAAACAAGCGCATCACGGCGCTCTGGTGCCTCTAGGGCACTCGCATAGCATAGCGCCAGTGACTTGGTAAAAATGTCATTGCATGTGTGCGTGCTCCCTCGCCCACAGTATTTTACTCAATTTGCGCAAAATTAATGTTGAAATAGCAGTAATACCACGTTCATTGATAAAATGACATAAGGGATGGAAAGGGGGGATGGCCGTTTTAGAAGGGGGATGATTTTGACCGTTTTTATTTCAGGGGGGATGCCATCCCCCCTCATCCCCCCTCAACTCGAGTGCTGGTTACACACATATTCACTAATTATCCTGGATCAAGCTATGATTCTGTTGGCCAATAGTTCCTGTAATCTTCCGAGGGGACAATCTTCTGTTAGGGGAAAATGGCTATCCATTAAAAACTTTGCTGGTAACACCTATATCATGCCTAATGCACAAATTGACATTCAATCAAAAACTCAAGACAACAGAGTGGACTGCTGAAAATGTGTTTCAGATGCCTGGAACATTACAATACAACATGTAGGTAAATGGAATGGTTTTGACTGAAAAAATTTACAAACTCTGTCCAGTGAAAATGGTATTTTTTGTTTTTCAAATAGCCTACGGTCCTGGGGATTCGCTGTGCATGTGTTTTTTCGATACGGTTCAAAAAACTGAGATTAATGTAATTTCACCATTTAAACCGAATTTTTAACACTATTCTTCCTTCTTCATATTTTTTTAATTAAAGTGACCAGGAGCTCTATCTTGGCGATCTTAGCGCTTGTTCTAAGCGCATGGCATAAAGTGCATTCAGGGCGTGTCCAAGTCCACTTTTGCTAGTTTGATGGCGTGATTTTTGAGCGCTAAGCACGGGGCAACGTGCAAATGGGCTGAACCTAGCCTCTTCATTAATTATAGGTGTGTCTTGGGCGTGACATGCAATAAACCAATCAAAATGTCAATCTCATTCCCTTTAAAAGCCTGCTTTTCCACCTTGGCAGATTGCTTATATAATGGTGAAACAGACATGCTATATGGATCAATAGTATGATCAATATTATTCGGACTAATCATTAGTTACCAGTAATTCCAGACAGTGCTGTTATTTTACAAAATATATGCGGTTAAATTTTGTTACAAGCACCTGCAACAGCTGAGAATAAGCTATCAATGGCTTCCGTCTCACCTTAGAAAACGCCAACTTAGCCTGCTTTTTTAACAAATTTTGTTTGATTATGCAATGAAACATTGTCAAACATCAATTCCATGAGGATGTTCTCAGTTCAAGCTTCATCCAAAGTTCATTACCTGCATTGATTAATAACATAAATACCATTATTTTGCCTTAACAATGACACTAAATACAATAGAGCTGTCAGGCTGGCAACCCATAGGTTTAGGCATATTTTCCCTTGTTTATAATGTCCTGCTTATGGAAATGTGACCAACCTGTTTTACTGGTAGTGTAATGCTTTAAAACAATCCACTTTCCCAGGAAGACCGTGAAAAGTGCGATTTACAGCAGGGGAAACAGATCTGCTCCTGCAGAGAATGGCATTAAAATTAATTGTGAATTAATTGTGTAACGTGCTGCAAATTTGTTTTCGTTTCTAATTACATGCTTAGTTCTCTTTAAAATCGTTTTGTTCAGTTATGGAACAACAGGTAAAATCAGTGGGGTTTTAATAAGCTGAGAGTATGGAAGCCTTGTCACTGTGTAATTTTAACAAAATATGAAGGACGTAGAATAAGAAAAATTCAGTTAACATGGTGACATTTATCTCCGTTTTTTAACCGTAGGCTATCGAAAAAACCATATGCACAGCGAATCCGCTGTAGCCTACGCCATTTGAAAAACAATGAAAGCAATACTGGACAAGGTTTTGAACTTTTTTCAGTCAAAACCATTCTATTTACTTACAGGCTGTATGCTGTAGGCCTAGAGAGCTGTGTTATAATGACATCTGAAGCGCATTTTCAGAACTCAAATGTCCGTCTATTGCAGTGCGTGTGTTTTCCATTGAATGACAATTCACGCATTAGGTGTAAATGACAATTTGCACATTTGGCTTGATATAGGTGTCATCAGCAAAGTTTTCAATAGATAGCCATTGTCCCATAACAGAAGATTGTCCCCCCGGAAGATTAGGCTACAGGAGCTATTGGCAAATATAGCTTGATCCAGGATAATTGCGAATAGTCTATACATGTAACCTTACACCGCCTGGATGTTGATGGAGTGGGCTGAAAGTAATTTAATGCGGCATTCCCCTTCGCGGAGGGACAGGTAGCCGATGTGGTCTTTGACCTATGGGCCCCTTTATTATTATGCATTTTATGATATAGCCTACACAATAATAATATTTCACATAGTAATCTTGATATTTTTAGTCATGCTTGTGCGTGGTGTACGTTAGCAAAGACACTTACGTTTGGGTTAGCGCCGCTTAGCACCGGGTGTAAGATAGGGCCCCAGGTTTCCATATTTTCTGCAATTAAAGCCCCGCTGATTTCAGCTGTTATTCCATAACTGACCAAAACTAAAAGAGAACGAAGGGTCTAATTAAGGAAAATAGGCATTTAAACAACAATTAGAAACGAAAATTTGCAGCACATTATACAATTCATCGTTTTTTTTCGACTTGGACCTATGTTTAAAAACTATTTCCAACATTCTGATGGGTAGCCTAATCATAAAGTTGTCAAATCGGCATATTTAGATACAGGTTCAATTTACTTCAAACCCTCCTATTTAGAAGTGGAAAACCAGTGTGAAAGTTGAAATTTATTCACTGAAATGTTTTATTAAAATACATTTTCTTGCTTGTTGAACTAGCAGTAGCAATTGACCTACCGTAGCTCAGCTATTCTGCGTGCATGAACATGTATTGTTTACAGTGTGTGGCTCACAATCCCAAGCTTGCAAGTTTCCAGGTTGCAGAAATAAAATTAGGAAATCTACAATGGTCAGTTTCCATGCATTACCACTGTGCGATGAACATAGGCTAAAGCTATGGTTGCTTGCACTGCACATTGATGAATACACTACTGTCAAGCAACTCCGTCGGGCAGACTATCATGTCTGCAGTAACCATTTCTATCGCATGACTATCGTATACCCAATGAAGGATCAATCTCCGGACTATTGAACCATTGTAGACTCGATACCGAACTGTCTTAAAACTAATTGGAAGAGAGGTACTATACGGACGAAGCAGAAACGTGGATGTAAGGGCGGCATTCTTCACCGACTGAAGAGGCTGAAAAACAAACTCCCCCTACCTTCTCCCCTGCTCATCAACGTGCAGTCCCTGAAAGCGAAGACAGACGAGCTGTCAGCCAACACCCGCTACCTGCACCAGTATCGGAGCGCCTGAGACATGGCTGGACAGTAACATCGTGTCTAGTGAGGTGGACCGACCGAGACCCCAACATCACCGGGAAGACTCGCGGGGGCGGTGTCTGTCTCCTAATCAGGGACGAGGGGTGTCGGGCAGTTGTGGTGAGAGAGCACCTGTGCACCCCGGACATTGTTGTGTGTCTCTCTTCGGCCTTTCTATCTGCCCAGGGAGTTTCCTCAAATTTTCTTCACCGTGGTATATATACACCCAAAGGCAAATTTTAATAAGGCATTAGAGACTATTTTTAACCTTTCACAGAAACTTGAGTCACTTTCACCTGATACACCCACGTTTATTCTTGGGGATTTTAATAACTGTTCCATTTAAAAGTGCCTGTGCACATACTATCAGTATGTTGACTGCCTCACCAGGAAAAATAAGACCTTAGACATGTGTTATGGAACTGACAAAGACGCCTACACTGCATCCCCGCTCCCACCACTAGGGGCGTCTGACCACAGTGTGGTCTATCTCCGCCCTGTCTATCAGAGGCTACTACAGAGGGAGAAGCCTCAGATAAGATCTGTCAAAGTGTGGAACAACGACAGCATAATGGCTCTGCAGGGATGTTTCTACTGCACATTATGGGAGGTCTTTAATAGCTCTGTTATTAATGATCAGGTTGTAGCCGTGTCTGATTACATCCATTTCTGTGTAGACTCTGTGATACCTACTAAGACCTTTAAAGTTTATCCTAATGATAAGCCTTGGGTTTCCAACAAATTAAAGTATCTTTTAATTCAGAAAAAAAAAGCTTACAGAAACCAGGATGAAACAGCTAGAAGGGACATACAGAGACAAATAACAAGACAAACACAGCTACAAACAAAAGATAGAGGCCACTCTGGCATCTGGCAATCCCAGAGAGGCATGGCAGGGAATTAAAACCATGACCAATGTTCCCCACAGGGCAGGGGAAAGCCTACCTTTGTCTTGCGTGGTAGTGAGGGACTGGAGATGGCAAATCAGCTCAACACCTACAGAAGTCCTTCACCTTTTTAGAGGCTGTAACCCACGAAAAAGCCCAGGCCCTGACAATATTTGTGGAAGTGTTTTAAAGCACTGTGCTGAACAGCTTACACCAGTGGTTACTGACATTTTTAGGTCCACTCTTAATCTTCACAAAGTCCCTACCCTATGGAAAACATCTACAATTGTACCCGTGCCAAAAATGACCAAACCCATAGGGCCCAACGACTTTCGACGAATAGCATTGACATCGCTGGTCATGAAGTGCTTTGAGCGTCTGGTGAAGAAGTACATTGTATCACAAACACAGCACCTCATGGATCCCTTGCAATTTGCCTATCAAGCCTCTAGGGGGTGGAAGATGCAATTCTGACTCTATTGTACTTATTGCACACTCACCTTGAGAAACCAAAGACACGTGCTAAGATTTTATTTGTGGACTTTCCATACGCTTTTAACCCTATTCAACCCAGTATTTTAGCAGACATATTGGCTACAGAATTTTCACTTGAAGCTGGCTTGATTTTATGGATTGTTGGTTTTCTTAGCTGTAGAATCCAGCAGGTCAGATAGGTATGTCACTCTCTGATAAAATGACCACTTGCACAGGCTCCCCTCAGGGATGTGTTTTATCATCTTTATTATTCAGTTTATACACTAACTCTTGCACTAGCACTTTCCCTAATAGGCACTTTATTAAGTACACAGATGATTCTGCCTTGGGGAGGAGGAGCATGGGCCAGTTTTTGACTATTCCCTAAATTGGTGTGAGAAGTCAAACCTTCTCCTAAACGCCTCTAAAACAAAGGAAATGTCCATTGATTTTAGAAAGCTGCAGTCCTCTCACCCTACTTTTATCAATGGGGCGCCAATACAGTCTGTTACAGATCACAAGCACCTTGGCGTTGTGCTCGACCATAAGCTTAATGGGACCTGTGGACCGACCTCATGAGCACTGTTGAGCAGAGGAATTTCTCTCCTTATAATGACCAAGCACGACCAAGTAGATCCAAGAAGAAAAGGATTTATTTCTCTGCAGAAAGAGTCCAGTACTTGCACACACAAGGTGGTCAAGCATGAACTGAAGAGACGGAGGCAGTCTCTGCCATATTTAATCAAACTAATACATAGATTATCTTACTTCTGATTGGTGCATAGTTAATGCATAGGCATAGAGTGGAATATAATAACATACATAATTCTATCGCTGATTGGTACATGGTTACACATTAGCATATAGTAAAATATACAAAGTCAGTGATTGGTTAGATCATGCATATTGAATGAGCGCACAGTGACCCCCTAGCCCTTAACGTCACACAAACAGTTTTCAATAACTATTTGGTCTTCCAGAGTCGTCTTGTTTTCAGGAGTGTCTCTTCTGGCTCTCTAGCGATAAGATGGCCTTGCACCTGGGATGTAAGTGGGTCAGAGGCCACAGGCCTGCAGTACAGAGAGGAGACAGACAGAAGGGAGATAGACAGAAAGAGAGACAGAAAAATGCACGTACACACAAGCTATAAGCTATATATTTTGTCTCTAGTTTGCGTTGGCTGACTGAGAGATAACAGAGACCTTCCAGATAAGAGAAGCTGCAGACTGCTATTTCTCTGTTTTTAGAGGATTTAGAGTATTTAATCTAAGTTTCAATTGGTATGATTGTACAATGCTTTATTACTGTGATTATACTAGTGTGAAAATATCGTTCTGAAAACACCCTTCTCTTCAGCACTAAGATACAACAAAGAATGTACTTTTTAAAGAAACTGCTATCTTTTAATGTCCACAACAAAATGCTCCAAATGTTTTACTGTGCCTTTACTGAAAGTGTTTTAACCTTCTGCATCATCTGCTGGTTTGGCAATGCTACTGAGGCACAGAAAAAGCCTGTCAGGAAAACTGTTACAACGGCCAGTAAACTGTTAGGGATTCCGTTACCAAGTATAGAATGCATCTACAGAGACAGAACGGTGAATAAGGCAAACAACATTGTGGGTGACCAGAAGCACCCCCTTGCCTCGATATCGCCCCCCTCTATTTACTAAAAATAGATCCAAGTTTTCCTTTGTTCCACAAGCCACTAAGTTTTTAAATGGGTAATGCACTAGCACCTTATCCCCATGCACTTTGAACACTCCTTCCTGGTCACAAAGGATGTCCAGCTGGTCTGGGCAGGAGCTGCCCCTGTCCTAACTACTGTTCTTTCTTTCTGTGTAGTATGTTTATGAGTATGTAGTATGTGTTTGAGTATGTAGTATGTGTATGAGTATGTCTATTAGTGATTTTTGTGATGTCATGATGAAATGCCTTGTGATTATGCTGCAAACCAATTTCCCCACAGGGACAAATAAAGTACTACTACTACTAATGAAACACCTCCCCCCACCAAGAGACCTCCCCTCTCCGCCAGGAAGAGAAACTGTTAAGGCCAGTTTATAGTCCAGCGACAGAGTGTCGCTGCGACCGACGACGTGCCATTGATGTCGCTGGTCGCAGCGACATTTGGTTTAAACTTCGGTGACTGTCGTCCTGTGGTCGCTGCGACGGTCGCTGAAGATGTCACTGAGACATAAAATAAATTCAACTTTGACCCTGTCGCTGCCTCTGTTGTTATGGTAACGTTTGTCTCGGACAGCGGAGGCTTCGCTCGAGCTGTCAACTTACTAGCTAGCACATAAGCTAACTGTTAATGGACAGATTTCTTTGTTGGAAAAATTTGTGCATGCTGCCATAGGGTCTGCTTACCTACCTAGCAAGCGCGTGAATATCATTATAAATCAGCACAATTTAATATTATTATTATAAATAGCCTAATAATAATAACTATGTAATTTCACTGATTGATGCTTTGCTAGAGGTTGAGAAAACGTTACAATCCAAAACAAGAAGCAGCTCGCTTCCAATGCTACAATTTAGCCTACGATAGCCTATTAGTCTGTAGGCTATTGTGAATGGTTACAAAGACACATTTGCACCTTGACTACACATTTGTAGCATTGTAGGCGCCTGCGAATGCATCGCAAAGTTATTTGCTTTCACAGTAGGCTAACTTAGATTTGCCAGATTAAATTTAGTGATTAGACTCAGTGACAGCCCATCTGATCCGTGGCATTCTGATAGCGAGTGAAATAGGCTATTCCACATTCTTGAACCTCATTCTCTAACTAGAGAATTGTAGGCTGCTCCCGCAATGAGTCCCGTCTTGTAGCTAGCTATTTACATCCCTAACGTAGGCTATGCCCTCCGTGCTTTTCCTACTAAATAACGTTTATGAGTTGCATCAATGTTATATGTTATATATAATAGTATTTAGAATAGAAGTGTAGTATAGCTGATTTACCCACAGCTTACTGTGAACTACGTTCAACGTTCATTACTAGGGATAGCTGCTAGCTATGTTATGGGAAGGATGTGCTTTGTCTTATCTGTTCTGGAGTGACTTCGATGACGTTTCTGTATGCATTTATTGTATGTCGCTGTCTGCTAAATGACTGTAATGTAATGTAATGTCGAGGTTTAATTACAAACGTTTTATTTGCTACCTTGTTCAAAACCCACATCCTACAAGTATATGAAAGACGCAGTGAATGACATTTCAAACAATAGCCTATACGGTGTCCTCGAAATGGACATTTATAAACTTTATTTCAGAGGCCTCCGACAAAAAAGGGGTAAAGCAGAAGTCATAATGAGATGTAGGCTAGCCTATTAAAGCTGCTTCTTCCTCCATTGTCCCCTGAGTGTAAACTGTCGCTGGAATGTCGCTGGAGTGCGTTTATACTTTTTGCGAACGACAACGACCACAGTGTGTGTAGCGCGACAATAGAATGTTTATGAAAGTTCTGCGATTTCAGTCGAGCGACACACTGTCGCTGGACTATAAACTGGCCTTTACAGTCTACCTCCCCCCCCCCCCCCCCCCCCCCCATCTAGTGATAGTAATAAGACGACGGCGCGTGATCTTATGATTTTACCTGTCATTTCTCTAGATACCAGGTGAGGTCCAGGTGATGGCCACTCTATGATCCAGACACTTATGTGGACAAGCGCATCCCTGATAACCTACAATCCTCCTTCCAAACACATTCTGTATTCCTTCCCATGTAGTTTGCCCCCTCCTATACTTTCACATACCCCTCATTTAAATTGGTATTAATCCCAGTCCACCACATTTATCCTATTATCCACAGTTATTATCCACAATTATCCACAGTTATTTACATGCACATACATATGATGCTTTATACATATACTGCGTTCAGTCCAGAATATATTCCAAGGACCTAGGCCTTTTACGGCTTGTGAACAGCCCTGGGTTCCCGGCGTCATTAGGAGTCAAAGGGTCACAAAACAGTCCCATGTTTACCCAAAAGGCTTTGATGTCCCATGTCTTGTTAGATTGTCCAATCAGCTGTTATTTACAATCCACTGGTCCTTGTGAATCCAACAGCGGAATTTGGGTGTGGGCTTGAGGCAGGAAAAATGTAATTAATAAAATTGCACCTTACAAAGGTGAGCAGAGAATATGAAGGTTTCACATGGGATTCCCTTTGTAGAGGGATGATTTTCATGTTACCCATGTTAACTCCACGACAAATGGTTCTTGCATGGATACGCTTAATGTTAGGCTTATTGTCTGGATACTGTATTCATATAAGGGGAGCAGATATCGAAATGGACAACACTGGTGTTTTCATATCCACTACTGCAGTATAGTCAGGCATTGAGGGCTTTCTGAATGTTGTCTGACAGATTTGCTGAGCCTCGGCTATTTGGATGCAGGCCGTCTCTGTGGTAGAATGCAGGTCTCTCCCAGAATAGATCCCAGTTCAGTCAGGCCACTGTTGTTCAAATAACTTTATTGACATTATGAAACAATACATTTTAGGTTTGGCGGTATGGTTCTGTTCACCAAGCCCTCCCGCCCATCCACGCGAGCAAGCATGGGTATGGCGGCGAGGGCAGCTGCACAACCCCCATTAGAGTTACGCTAGAACAGAACCGCAGCACTGAGAATGGTTTGACAGATTCCATTCAGTCAGTTATATATATATATATATAAATGGCACTTTTAAGTGTCATTATCACAACAATTTACAAGGAACCGGGCCTGAACCCCAGTAGAGCATGCCTAGGGCGACAGTGGCAAGGAAAAACTCCCTGCTGTTAGCAGGAAGAAACCTTGGGCAGAACCTGACTCTGAGGGGGAAGTCTATCCGCCGCTGACTGGCACCGGTTACTAAATGCTGATTA
Organism: Synaphobranchus kaupii; assembly: GCA_029718625.1. Classification (NCBI taxonomy): domain Eukaryota; kingdom Metazoa; phylum Chordata; class Actinopteri; order Anguilliformes; family Synaphobranchidae; genus Synaphobranchus; species Synaphobranchus kaupii. The sequence continues at coordinate 4,050,859 of CM056389.1, forward strand.
CGGAATAGAAATTTGTAGACCGAACATATGAAAATGTCAATGTATAAGGAGCCGGTGAGGAAGACTGATTGAAGCCCGGCAGGTGCATCATAGCTGGGTACGTGCATGGAGCTGGAGCTGACCGTCTGCTTCTGGAGAACGATGTTTGTTGATCTATAGCTACCGCTCCGGCGGATGCCGAAGCGGGAAGGAGAGAGGAAAAGAAATCAGTAGGCACTCGAAAAATGTTAGTGATTCATGCAGGAGCAATATAGGCTAGGTGTATGTGCACAATGGGAAACTGAAGAGGATGGAGCTGGGGTGGAGGGGGGGGGGGTTTTGTGTGCAGCGGGTGTGCTGACAGGGGATCCACCATGGTAGGGCGAGGCGGTTAAATAGACCGCCTTGTTATGTGAATGGACTGATGGGTGAATCGTCACTACTCAGCTGAGCTGTCAGCTGATTGACTATGGCCGGGTTTCACTCTCGTGACCTGCCTGAACTGACGCTATGCTCGATTTCAGTCAGGCCACTGTTGTTCAAATAACTTTATTGACATTATGAAACAGTACATTTTAGGTTTGGCGGTATGGTTCTGTTCACCAAGCCCTCCCGCCCATCCACGTGAGCAAGCATGGGTATGGCGGCGAGGGCAGCTGCACAACCCCAAAAACAACCATACGCCAAGTGCTGCCAGCATGTGCACACGTGATGACCGTGCAACGACCCCTCGCCTCGGAGGAAGCCGATCTGTCCATCAGCTCAAGGCTCCCCCAATACCACACGATCAATGTCATGTGCACCAACGCCTGTTGGACTCCCCCGTGCGCCAGACGGAGTGCGGACCAACCCCAGGAAATCCATGTGTAGTGATAAAGAACAATGTGTGACCTTCTGGCTACCGATGAAGCCATGCTGTCCTTCAGCACGAGGCCCTCTAACGTTACATGGATCAGTGGTTATGCGTGCCAACGCTTGTTGGACTCCCCTGTGCCAGATGTAGTGTAAACCAACCCCAGGAAGTTCTATGTGTAGTGATAAAGAACAATGTGTGACCTTCCGGCTACCAATGAAGCCATCCTGTCCTTCAGCACAAAGCTCTTTAACGTTACATGGATCAGTGGCTATGTGTACCAACGCATGTTGGACTTCCCCTGGGAGCCAGAACGTTAGATTAACCAGGGAAATTCTATGTGTAGTGTGAAGAACAATGTGTGACCTTCCAGCCGCCGATGTAGCCGTCCTGTCCTTCGACTCAAGGCCCCTTTTAATATTTACATGGATCAGTGGCTATGTGTACCAACGCATGTTGGACTTCCATGGGAGCAAAACCAATCAGGGGAGTTCTATGTGTAGTGATAAAGAACTGTGTGACCTTCCAGCTCTCGGTCCTCTTAACATTACGTGAATCAGTGGCTATGTGTACCAACGCCTGTTGGACTTCCATGGGAGCAAAACTAATCAGGGGAGTTCTATGTGTAGTGATGAAGAACTATGTGTGACCTTTCGGCTACGGATGAAGCCGGCATGCTTATGGGGAGAAGCTCTTCATCCCTCAGGTCAATGCCAATTAATACCATACCAACGCCTGTTAGTCTTCTCCCTGACGTCAGGGAGGATGCAGTGCGTAACATTGGCTTCATGGCGCCCGTATGCCTAGGGCCATTCTAACTACTGAAGTTGTATTTGTAGTATATGTATATGTACCAACCACCTAAAGGCTATGTGTGACCTTTCGGCTACGGATGAAGCCGGCATGCTTATGGGGAGAAGCTCTTCATCCCTCAGGTCAATGCCAATTAATACCATACCAACGCCTGTTGGTCTTCTCCCTGACGTCAGGGAGGATGCTGTGCGTAACATTGGCTTCATGGCGCCCGTATGCCTAGGGCCATTCTAACTACTGAAGTTGTATTTGTAGTATATGCAAGAACAGCGCGAAGCGTGAATTTTTCATAACGCAAGTCCAAATCCAATTATGCATAACGCAATCCAGTCCAGGCGTCTACTAGCCTATTGATGAAAGGGACAGACGAGCGTCCTTTGTTAATGATGTTGACGGTGGCTTTGTTGTCGCAATAGGCCAAAATTTGTTTCCTTGGCCAGCTGTTTCCCATAGGATGCAAGCAACGATGATTGGGTATAGTTCGACCAAAGCTATAAATTGAATATTGCGAGGCAGAGTTTGCAGCTCTTTAGGCCATGTTTCTGCAACCATAGTATTATAAAAAAAAAAAAAAAGCAATAGAAAGCACTGCGTCGGTAAAGAATTTAAAAGTAGCTGATGTTTCGACGTAGTCGTTATGAAAACGGGATGCCGTTTAGAAATGGGCATTCCAGCTCTTTTCAGTGAGTCAGATCATTTGCTCGGCTCACCACTAGAGCCGGCTCTTCATTCAGTAGCATTTCCGGTTTTTGAAGATCGGCCAAAGTTAGCGATATTTTGACCCATGATTGGTCTTAGAACGTCCCTGAGGGATAATTCGCATAGCAAGTTGAAATGACCCAATAGCGAGAGCGGCTATTTTTTAAATTTATTTATTTATATTTATTTTTTATTTTTTTATTTTATTATTTTATTTTATTGATTCTGCGTTCTCTGTATATTTGATAGCTTCCCGAATGCGGGCCAATTTATCCGACGGCTGAGAGCCTGCACGATTATCTAAAATAATAATGCCCAGAAACTCGATAACACTAGGCCATTTAAAAGTTTCCTCGGATAGAGGAACGCCCATTTCATTAAACGTGTTTATTTATTTATTTTAAACGGTGTAACGCGACGATCCGCCAGGGAGTATGGAAAATCTACCACTAGGAAGTCGTCTCGCAGGTGTAAGACGGGGCAATTGCAGTTTAAGGAGAATCCAGCAAGTTTTCCGATAATGTACGAAAATAGGGGGACTGCTAGCCTCGACAACCAAAAGTAAGCCTGACCGAAAAATTAGGCCTACATTTTTTTTTTTTTTTTTTTATTACCCACATGATGCCGACAAATGCCATTGGGATGGATGGAGAGGCATGATTTTTTAAATGCCTCCGTTATGTCGGCTTTACCGAGCCAAGCTCCTTTACCGGCATGTTTGATAAATTTAATCGCGTGTCGAGCGGTTGTGTAAACAGGGAAAATGGTTGCGGGGGAATGATACTGTTTAATAGCTTGGGCGTAGTTATTATGAGGGGCGGATAAGTCGATTAGGCGCTTTTTTCTGAATATTTACATGTGGCTGCTCCTATAAGATTGATGCGAATATTGGAAATGGCGAGCTATCGAACGGGCCAATCATATAACCCTTTTCGACCTCTCTGGCAAGCAGTTTGTTCACTATTTCGGGTTCGTTTACAGCTGATTGAAAATTAGGGAAACCTGAGACTATTTTGGAAGGAAAGAAATCCGGCTGAAAGCCCTGAATTAGACCAATTAATAATAATGGACAACAACGAGTTTAATGCTTCTTCAGAGCTTTTCCCAGCTCTGGGACATTGACAGGCGTAGAAGGCTTTAATCCAAGTGCGGATATTCCAGCCCCGAAATTGGACCTCTTACCTATCCACTTGCTATAAGTTTAAAATCCATGAAAATCAACCATGCGTCAAGAGCATAATGTTGCATAATTAATTTAATTTTGCATCGCAACGTTAAACGGTCTGAAATTGATGATTTAATAGCAACTCACCTTTATTAATAGCTACTAGACATCATTTATTGATGCTTATTATACCACGGCATTGTTGAATACTCGGTTCTGATGGGGTCAATACGCATTCCAAGGTTGTGCATTGATTTTCACCACTGCCTTTTAACAGTGTGTCTTTCGTCCCGCTCGTGTCTCGCTTGCTTTCAACTTGGCTATCAGCTAAGTCTCGCAAGCATGCCATTCGAAACCTATGCTGTCCTTTAGTCCACAGTTGTGTTAAGAAAATTATGCATGTTTGGAAAATTCAAACATAAACACACTTATACGACCGAAAAACACTTCCGGTTTCGATATTTTACTTTCAGCGGTCAAAATAACTTTGGTCTAGCACTCCGCCAAAATGGGACACACATCACTGGTTCTTTGCAGAGTGAAATGATTACACGTGTCACATACTGACTGATCTACGGTATTCGGGTTTCTGTAGTTTTGGCGAAAATCAATGTTATTCTTTCGTCCCGGTTCTCCCCTAGTAGTATCCACAAAAAGCTACACGCGTAATGTTGCAATGTGAATTAGGGTTGTCTGCAATCAGTAGTATGCTAGGCTAATATAGCCTACAAATCCCTGGCAATGATACAATTTAGCCGTAATAATGATGAATAGGCTACAACACTTAAATTCAACCTGAAAACTATTAGCTAGGTATCCGAGTAGGCTACGCAGATGCAGTAGGCCTACGAGCGCAATTATGTCCCGATAAATGAAAATACCATGCAGGATACAGATCGGCCAACGCAATAACGTGCAAGATATAGAATGTACAATTACATACCCGGTCAACGGTAGGCCTAGTCTTCACATCATTACCGATTACACACGCAGAACTAGTTACGAAAATAGTTGGAGCAGCAGTGCGTTAGGACGTGAACTATGTAGACTAATCATTGTCACATTTGTTTATTTATTCATTTTCTCCCCACTTACGTATCAGCATCCGTGAACGGCCACGAACCTCTCGTATCAGAAGCCAGCTCAATGATTAGCCTAGTCGGACCGCGTCCACGAAGTATCAGATCTCTTTGGTCTCCCACTTCCAGAACAAGGCAGCGAGTATGCGAACATGACCAACCAATATTCCAGGGCAGGGTGTATGCTTACCGTTTAGGTTAGCCCAAGGATCATATAAAGGTTATCGTGCGTTTTATACCTCTGAAGCCAATATAGTCTGTTAATGTTAGCTAGCAATCCAGTTGGAAGGTTTCGAATACAAGCAATAAGGTCCGGGTTACACGACAAGACGCGCGCTTTAAATAGCCAGCTTACGCAACGTGAATATCGCCCTTCCTTGTCCGGGAAATGTCATTTGAATATCGCCAGTTTCCATAGCGGACCATAAGCTTAAACGATACTTGCAGTCACTTAGCTTTAGCAACAAATTCAGGAATCCCATTCGTTTTCGCTGACAGTGTGCAGTCATGCATGCAGGGAAGCAGGTTTCGAATAACCGAATGTTATTTGAATATATCGCCCTTTTCTTTTGTCTAACAGACCATAAAACTTAAGAATACAGAGCTTGACATCACTTAGCTTTTACGTAGAATTTTGCAGGATTCCGATTCTTTTTCCCCGGCATGTAGTAGAACATGCAGGATGTGCAGCGCAGAAGATGTTTTTGTGTGCAGCAGGTGTGCTGACAGGGGATCCACCATGGTAGGGCGAGGCGGTTAAATAGACCGCCTTGTTATGTGAATGGATTGATGGGTGAATCGTCACTACTCAGCTGAGCTGTCAACTGATTGACTATGGCCGGGTTTCACTCTCGTGACCTGCCTGAACTGACGCTATGCTCGATTTATCAATAAAACCGATGTTTTGATCTACACACCAACCACAAAGCCAATCGTGAAAGGGTAATTCCACACAAAAACAACATTAACCTTATTGAACAGATCAAGGTGCAACTAATTAAATCTTTCTTTGGCTGGCCAAAAAAAAATCTGTACTGACTTAGTTGAATATAAAGTTGAAAATTCATTTTGACGTATATCTCTACCACTTCCTCATTTTTGAAAAACTACAGTGTTTTCTATGGAGGATTATTCAACCCAAAATGAAAATGAAAACGAAAATGAAAATGAAAACGAAAATGGAGGATTATTCAGGCCAAAATTAAAATTAAAATCTTTTCATTTTCGTTTTCATTTTCATTTTCATTATCATTTTCGTTTTCATTTTCATTATCGTTTTCATTTTCATTTTCGTTTTCATTTTCATGTTCAAACTGTATCTATGTAAATGAGGGGGTATGGTCAAGCAAGCAGGGTGGGCCTCATACAGGTTTAGTGCAGTAGCACTTAATGAACACTAGGGGGAGCATAGCATAGGGATGGGTAACAGTCTATGCTTGATACTATGCTCTCAGGGCACTCGTACGTTTTAATGGATGAAATGATGAAGAATCTGAGCAGTGTTATAAAGTATTCTTGTTTTATGAAAGAAACGGAGTTTGCTAGCCAGCGCTACGCTGTGTAGGCTATAGGTCAAAACTGCGAGGTGGAAAATCCAGGTTCATTTGTTCCAATCACCTGGATTTGCTAATTATCACAATTCTTCAGCCATGAGGTAGGAGCTAACTAGGCTAATTAGTGAAAACGTGAGTTCATGGGTGGAAGAAACACAGCAGGACTTTTACTTTCTGACCCCTGGAATTTCCACCTCTGCAAACCTGGTAGTAGCCTACGATAGGCTACATTGTGGCAGGTTAAACGTTGGATTGGATGGTTGTGTTGTACTGCTGGAAATAAATGAAATCCTCTCTTAAAATAAATGAAAAGACCGCAAATGAGTCACTGGATCGTTTAAACTTTTAACCTGGCTCCGGTACTTTAAGCGAACATTAAGGCATTGCTTCAAAAAGTCTATCGACAGCCAGATTCTATAACTACTATGTGTTATACAAATTGAGAAATGTTAATGTAGGCTATTTGAAAGTGAGTCGGCTTCGACATACAAAAAATCCAGGGTTAAATCTTAAATTGAGCTTGCTAGCGGTTTATTATTATCCTAAAATAGCTCTCATAAGTGTTTCTCTCATAAGTGTTACTGTCCCATCTATCGTTAATTGTGTTTACTGTATTACACACTTCATGTGTGTGCATGTGGACCGTTTAGGCTACACTTTTAACCTGGCTCCGATAGATCTAGCTAGCCTACTTCAAACGAACATTAAGGCATAGCTTCTAAAAGTCTATCGAGACATTAATGTATTTGAAAGTGAGTCGGCTTTGTGATATACAGAAAATCCAGGGTGGAAATTTAAATTAGCTCTCTAACCCCTTAATCTCGTTTAGTAGCTAGGCTACACCTCTGCTTCCTGAAATTCCCTCAGGGAAAAAAAACGACACACTTGGCAGGTTCCAAGTTTAGACATTCTCGTTTATTTTTCAGGATTCTAGCTCCGATGTCTATTAAAACAACCGGATAGAATAAAACGTCATAGCACCATTTTGTGCGTTCCATTTTCAGCTGTCTTCAGCAATATTTTTTCTTTCATAACAATGCAAAAACGCACCTTTCATGCCCTAGCCTATTCATATTTGCGACCATATTTTTTGACGACCTTCATGAATCTAGCTAGCTTTTAGAAGCTATGCTTTAATGTTCGTTTGAAGTAGGCTAGCTAGATCTATCGGAGCCAGGTTAAAATAAACCGTCCAGTGACTCATGGCACACACATGAAGTGTGTAATACAGTAAACACAATTAACGATAGATGGGTAACATAAACACTTATGAGAGCTATTTTAGGATAATAATAAACAGCTAGCAAGCTCAATTTAAGATTTAACCCTGGTGCTTTTGTATGACGAAGCCAACTCACTTTAAAATAGCCTACGTAAACATTTCTCATTTTGCATAACATATAGAATAGAATCTGGCTGTCGATAGACTTTTTGAAGCAATGCCTTAATGTTCGCTTAAAGTACCGGAGCCAGGTTAAAAGTTTAAACGATACAGTGACTCATTTGCGGTCTTCATTTATTTTAAGAGAGGATTTCATTTATTTCCAGCAGTCCAACACAACTGATCCAATCCAACGTTTAACCTGGCACAATGTAGCCTATCGTAGGCTACTACCAGGTTTGCAGAGGTGGAAATTCCAGGGGTCAGAAAGTAAAAGTCCTGCCGTGTTTCTTCCACCCATGAACTCACGATTTCACTAATTAGCCTAGTTAGCTCCTATCTCTTGGCTGAAGAATTGTGATAATTAGCAAATCCAGGTGATTGGAACAAATGATTGGGGAGGACTTTCACTTTCTGAACCTGGATTTTCCACCTCGCAGGTTTGACCTATAGCCTACACAGCGTAGCGCTGGCTAGCTAGCTCCGTTTCTTTCATAAAACAAGAATACTTTATAACACTGCTCAGATTCTTCATCATTTCATCCATTAAAACTTACGAGTGCCCTGAGAGCATAGTATCAAGCATAGACTGTTACCCATCTGTTTGCTATGCTCCCCCTAGTGTTCATTAAGTGCTACTGCACTAAACCTGTATGAGGCCCACCCTGCTTGCTTGACCATACCCCCTCATTTACATAGAGACAGTTCGAAACTGAAAATGAAAACGATAATGAAAATGAAAACGAAAACGAAAATGAAAAGATTTTAATTTTAATTTTGGGCTGAATAATCCTCCATTTTCATTTTCCATTTTCGTTTTCATTTTCGTTTTCGTTTTAATTTTAATTTTAATTTTGGGCTGAATAATCCTCCATAGTTTTCAAGTGGGCATGTAAATTACATAGCAAGTAGGCGGAGCCAGCGAGGGAAGAATTGCTGCCTGCATCTCACTGTTCTAGGGACGGGACACATCGTAGATCAAGCTAACTATCATTGCAATTTTATTATAATGTCAGAAAATTACATTGATAGGCTACGTTATTTCCTAAGATGTTTTGGCAAACTAAACCAAACAGGACCATTAAGTAGTATCCATGGCCATTAAGTAGACTAACATTAGCTAGCTGATCATAATTGAACGGTTTCGCTCTGAGCATTCGATTACAGAAGAAATTTATTGTTTCTGGGCTAGTGCATTAGCTGTTGTTAGGCATAAAACAAATAGGTTTTAAATGTATGCCATGGAGTAGGCTATAGTAGCTAACCTTGCATTCGTTAATGGATATCAGGGTGATAAATGCATCATTTTCATGTTTTTACTGACATCAGTGCGTTCGATTTGCATTGGCTTTGCTAGAAAAGATAGCTAAAACGGCTAACAAGTAGCCTACAACAATGACGTTTTAACTTTTAATTGTATACAGTGCATCCGGAAAGTATTCACAGCGCTTCACTTTTTCCACATTTTGTTCTGTTACAGCCTTATTCCAAAATTGATTAAATTCATTTTTTCCCTCAAAATTCTACACACAACACCCCATAATGACAATGTGAAAAAAGTTTTTTTGAGATTTTTGCAAATTTATTAAAAATAAAAAAATAAAATTTCTCATTTACATAAGTATTCATACCCTTTGTTTTAACGTATTTTTAAAGTATCATATTTCATATTTGGTCGCATATCCTTTACATGCTGTTACTTCCTGAAGTCTGTGACCATCAACATCAAAAAACTGTCGATATCTTATTTTCAGGTACTGTTACAAGCGATACTATAACCTCTCTGCATTTGAATGGATCTCTATGGAAATTGGGGGGTGAGACTAGATTCAGCTGTAAATTACACTGGTACAGTATGGAACGCATGGCTGGCTAAATGGCTGTAAGTTATCAAGGGTCTGAGCTATCAAACGAGCCCCAAACCATCACTCTGTTGCCAGATATGGAGTAGATGTGGATGGATCACTTTAAGGGTTGTTTCTCCTGACTTTTTTCCCCATAGAGTTCTATAGGAAAATGAGTCCGGAGAAATAACCCTTGCAGTGATCCATCCACATCAACATAGTCTGAACTGGATTGCAAGTCGTCCGAGTCCTTTAGGGCATCATACCTTTAGCAGAGCGAGAGTTTCGGAGGAGCGGTCGCCCTGCGAGGTTTCAGTCCTTTGCGTGTAGTAATCCAATTGTTGTTGAGCGGGGGGGCCAAGCAGCAGCAATGTGTTGCCAGTAGACCAGTCCCGTCGCTGAGTTCTCCATCTTATACTAGCGTTTTGTGGCGAGGAGCAGCTAGTTGGACATGCTTCAGTTCTTAAAACAGAGATATTATTAAAACTAGCATCAACAGCCTGCTCACATTTAGCGATCTCCTTTTGTGTTCAAATACATTCTTCCAGCAGGGTAATCTTATGGCTTAAGTCCTGGTTGCTCCTGCATTTTTCACACTCAAAGTCCTCAAAGAAATCACAAATATTAACAACTGAAAACATTCCACAAGATCCACACAGCATCGCTTTCTTTTCCCCGTCTGTATCCATACTGGTGTTTGAACGATTCGGAACTGAACGGTGTCCCGTAAATCCCAAACCGTTTAGATTGAGTTTGTTTACGCAATAGGCAGGGCTGGACTGAGAAAATCAGTCAGGCCGGGAATCAAGCCCCAAGTCAGGCCAAATTTTAAGTTACGAAGACTTCATTTCCTGCATTCTGGTGAATTTTAGTGCATGTGAATCACAAAATAATGAGCCAACAGCAAATCAACTTTTAGGCCTATGTTAAACACAGAGGCTATTTACTTATCCTTAGTCTTCATTGAGCAGAGTGAGATACCCCGTCTCTGTCTCTCTGTGAGCACTTCGGTGATAATTGACTCATTGAACATGTGATCATTAAGTAATTTATATGCATAAGAAACATGACCATGAAACATGACCACCCCAAAAATGCAGATACTGCACTCTACATTTTACATTTACATTTAGTCATTTAGCAGACACTTTTATCCAAAGCGACTTACAAGCAGAGTTGGGGGCGTTACTTGAAAACTGTAATATATTACATTACATTCCTAGTTACTTTTTTTAAAAGTAAAGCGTTATATTATACTATATTACTTTACAATTAAGGTAATGCGTTATATTACCCGTTATATTACTTTGCGTTTCTCTGTCATAAAATCACTTCAATCTAAGTGTTTGGGGGTTCAGGCCTGGTTTTTCCCTATTCTTCTTCTGTTTCTCTGTACAGCGTCTTTGTGACAGTTCTCTGTAAAAAGCGCAAAACAAAAATAAATTGAAAAGGGGTAAATGGGGTCCCCCCCCCCCTTTGCTGGATACTTTTTTAAATGATGCTATTAAATAGTCAGTTTTGGTGAGTTCTAAAAGAAGATATGCTAAAATAAAACTGCTAGGGAAAATATGGAATAAATTCAGTTTTAATGCAAAAATTGTAATTCACTGTTTTTGCTCTGAAGCAACACAGGATGCAATTAAACCACTGGCACATGGAGGACAACTATCAAACGAATGCTACAATAGGCTGAGATATCAGGAGCATACTACCCAGTTCATCAAATAGTGCAGATCATTACATATCCATTACATATAGCTTACACAATGACTACTTTCCCTCTCTGTAGGCAGACTGATATGGCTCAAATAGTGTCCAGTTCATCAAATGAAATTAAGTGCAGATTGAGTGGATATATTTAGCCAGCATGTCACATACAATTGCAACTATCCTCCCATTTGGTCTTTATAGACAAGAAACAATAGAAAAGAGAAGTGTAGCTTACATGATCACACTGGGAACTGACACACACACACACACACACACACACTGGGTTGTCAAAACTTTACCGTAGCCTACAGGCTAAATAACGGTAACAATTTTGTTAACTATACGGTAGCAGTTGTTAGCTATATTATATAAATGTGTTTCACCGTAAACAATACAATTAGCCTATTTATATTTCAGCTGTTTACAATTTCGTACCTTCACTATTTTACAGACTTTTATCGTAAAATTCAGTGACATTATTTTACAATGTACCTCACAGTCAGTTGCAACTCATTACACGAGAGTGTGTCATACTGTGGTCTTACAAAGAACAAATCTCTGCTTGCTGGTGTGTGGATTATGTATACCATTTTGGGCATTAAAAAATCACTGTGTTGATGTCGCTTGTTATAGACGACTTGTTTTTTCTCAGAAAATATTCCTCAGTAAAAATATCTCCATGCTTGTTGACGAGACTTGATTTTACTGACTAGTGTGAGACGGGACGAGGCGGAGCTTATTCACGTTATAGTTTGGTGAACTATAACACGGTAGCCTATTATAGATTGTCTCGCCGCCTGCCGCCTAGGCAATAAGTTGTAATATGATGATGAGAGATTGTGTCAGTTCTTCAAACTATTACTTATCATGTAGGCTACTTGAATGAACGTCAAAACAAAATTATCACTTTTTCCCGTCTCCAAGGTATGGCGAGCGCCTTACCAAAATTACACCTATGATAGTCATGCATTTTGGAAATATAAATTTCCACAAAGATTATACTCTAAAAGCAATAGTTTTAATGTTTTGGCAATTATTAGCTAGCAACCTATGGAAGCATATCTGCACCAAAACTCAAATGAAAATGCAAATCGGTGATTACATTTCGTTTACATTCAATGTGCGCAAAAACAATGAGATAATTCAAATGAAAATGCAAAGGGCCATTTTGCGTTTTCATTTTCAAGTTAATGTACGCACTTTATCTGACAATTTGAAAATGTTAATGCAAATCCATTTCACATTTATTTTTTCTCGCCCTCTACGACACAACCCTGCCATAATTTAAATGAAAATTAAAAACCACATTTGCATTAGCAGTTTCTTATTGTAGTCGCATGATCCATGACAAAAAGGAAATGATAATTCAATTTGCCATTTAACATATCGTTTTCATGCTTTGCGGCACAAGAGTGACATAATTCAAATGCAATGGCATCGCATCCGTTTACATTATCATTTCCGCATGGTCACGCAAAAACCCGGCCAAAACTCCGAACTGAACATGCAAACTGTCAAAGCTGCCCATCAAGGCGGGGCCTCAAAGAAAGGGGCGCTACAGGGGACAGTTCAAACCACTGAATTTATGGTTCAACTTCAGTGGTTGTCTGTGATTTCGGTCGTCAGGCAGTTACCAGGCTAGATAGCGATATTTCCTGGTTCTCTGTGTTCGGGGATTATAGGCTAAATGATACGAATTAAAAAGGAAACGAGGTAGCCTAAAAGTTACGACGAGCCATAGCCAGCCCAATGTTAATTTAGTTAACAGGTTAGATTATGTTAGCTACCCTGCTGCTTTCGTTAATCTGGTGTGGTAACTAGCCTAATGTTAGGCTACTTTCAAAACCAGCCGGCTATTCATGGCAAGCTATGCCTAGAAATGTGCTACCCTTTTCACCGTGGGCATTTCCATCACAATTTCTATTAATTAATGTTTTCTTTTAGATAGCCTTAGCCTACCCTTAACAAAGGTAACGTAGTTCACAGAAAGCCTGAGACAGCGATCGAAACGAGACACAGCCTACAAAAACGGTGGATTATTTTGTATGGTGTAGGCCTATAGGCTAATTTAAAATATATATAATATAAAAAACTTGTGTAGGCATATTCCGCGTAGGCTATGTTGTGTAGACTGCAATTCATGTCTTTACCCAGCAGATGGCAGTAAAAGACTTGTAAAAACTGAAAGACACAGCAATTCAGCTTATTTTATTATTGGGTGAAAACACTGGGAAAACGACCCCGGGGCACGACTCTGGTCTCCCTACTCACAGGAAATTTTACCTGTAGACTGGGCTATTGTAGCCCAATAATCTATATTTAGCCTAGTCATGAAGCAACATAGCCTAGGCTACAGATTAAAACAAATGGACATTTATACGATTATATTTTTATTTTATTATAACGTTCCGATCTCAGTGCTGTAAGATGCGGCACTTAGCCTCTATCACGCTGATTTTACTGTTGTGGCCTAGCCTACTAGCCTACACAAAACATTTTAATTTATTCAATTTAAATAGACTAGGCTACGTGAGAGAGAACGTAAAAACTGGTCTTTTTAGAGGGTGTGCGAATACAGTGAGTTCCGACTGTAGCCTATCTACACAGCTCTAAAATAATAATAAAAGCATCCATGTCAGTATTGGCACAGTGCCATTATGCTCAGTTTTTTAAGAACATAGGCTACAGAATCATTTTAATTTAAATAGGTCTACCACTCAGACAAAATTTGAGACATAAGCACTTATTTTATTGATAGCCTGCTTATTTTATTTTAGTGACATGGAATATAGGCTAAGCAATAGCTCAATGTTGGCTTATCACACAGCCCTGTCTAAGGCAAACCTGTTAATGGAAATCTATTGCCCCTTACGGCAAGTCCTCCCTGCTGTTAAGGTAGTAACAGGCTGGCTAGGCTCATCGTAACGTTTAGGCTACCTCGTTTCCTTTCTAGTTTTTAGGATTTAGCCTATAATCCCCAAACACAGAGGACTAGGAAATGTCGCTATCTAGCCTGGTAACTGCATGCCTGATGACCGAAATCACAGACAACCATTGAATCAATACAAGTCAAGTCCCCTGTAACGCCCTTATATGTACAAGTCCCCTGTAACGCCCCTTTCTTCGTGGCCCTGCCTTGATGGGCAGCTTTGACAGTTTGCATGTTCAGTTCGGATTTTTGGCAGGGTTTTTGCGTGACCACACGGAAATGGTAATGCAAATGGATGCAATGTCATTGCATTTGAATTATGTCACTCTTGTGCCGCAAAAGTATGAAAACGATATGTTAAATGACGAATTGAATAATCATTTCCTTTTTGTCATGGATCATGCGATTGCAATGAGAAACTGCTAATGCAAATGTGGTTTTTCATTTTCATTAAAATTATGGCAGGGTTGTGTCCTAGAGGGCGAGAAAAATTAAATTTGAAACTGATTTGCATTAACATTTTCAAATTGTCAGATAAAGTGCGTACATTAACTTGCAAATGAAAACGCAAAGTGGCCTTTTGCATTTTCATTTGAATTGTGTCATGGTTTTTGCGCACATCGAATGTAAACGAAATGCAATCGGCGATTTGCATTTTCATTTGAATTTTGGCACGGATGTGCTTCCATAGCCACCAACCTTTTCACAAAACAAAGTTGGTAACGACAAAGTTTTGAAAAACATGTTTTATTGGCTGAAATAGCATCACATGTTCACATCCTTATATGTCAAAAGCATTACATGTGTACATTGTTCATTTTTCCTGTGTATCTTCATCCTGCAATTGGCTACTTTTTGATCAGATTACTTTGATTAGATATTGTTATTGGCAGATGTAGCTAAATCTCCAATAGGGAGAATTATTCTTTGTGGGCCTGGAGCATTTGTGATGATGAAATCGGCAAGAAGAAGGAGAAAAAATTCAAAAAATAACCCAAGTTTGGGTGGTTACATGACGTCAGAACGTATAGAAGTTAAAGGGATAGTTCGGAATTTTGGACATAATGTCTCAATTACGACTTACCCATGATGTAGTTGATTGATGGAAACCATTTTCAGATAATTCCATGCTGTCCCTTCTTTTGGACATACGCACATTGCTAATGCTAGCGCAACTCTAAGGTAACTGCTAGCATCCACTACCAAACGCACTACCAGTGCGCCCAAAGCAAATAAAATATGACGACAGTCTATCTGGGTTATTTTCAGTGATTATACCATCATTTTTGAAGTCAAACTATCGTTGAATCCTTTACTTTGTGCTGACCTATATTCTTTGTGGAAGTATGGCGGCGGAGCGATACTTTACATTACCTACGAATGTAGTGCCGGCACTGGTCGATTACAACAACAAATAAGAGCAACAAGTTGCAATGGCCACGTTCGCTCTGCCGCCGTACTTCCACAGAGAATATAGGTCAGCACAAAGTAAAGGATTCAATGATAGTTTGACTTCAAAAATGATGGTATAAACACTCAAAAAACACTCCGATAGACTGTCGTCGTATTTTATTTGCTTTGGGTGCACTGTGGAGTGTTTAACCCCTTGGCGCAGATGGCAAATTTCACCTATTTAGGGGGTGCTCTGTTTAAGGCTTTATAACTCCAGGTGTGAGCATCACATAAACTTGGTAAATGGCTTAAATGAAACAAGACAGGTGTACCATTTACAATACAAACTTAGATTTGTTTATTTTCATAATTTAAGTCATATTCATAAATAAAGTGCCACAAATGCAAAGAAACGTTGGGGGAAAAAAATTTAGAAGAATACATAAGTGAAATCGGTAATATATATACAGTACATTTCCGGGATCATAAACTCCATGTCCACATCTGAGGATGATATGCAGAACTACTAAAGGTCTATGATGCAAAATATAGCAGTGTACCCTGTTGTCCATTAGTGTCAAATCTATCCAAATTGATAAATTGTGCACTGCTCTAAATAAAAGAAATTATGATATATTTAACTACAAATCAACAGTTTTGGCTCATAAAACTCACTTTTGCATAATTGTCAAGTGGGAATGACTATATTTTCATCAGTATAGGGGGGTAGATATCTGTGGGTCCAAAACCCCTATGCAAAACATGTAATACAATTATTCATTATTGTATTATAAAGCATATACATTTGCTCCTTCTGATGGCTTAAGATAAAAAACGTTGATATCACAGTGTTACATACACCTGTTGCCTAATCATTCACTCTTGTACCTCAATAAAACATCACTTGTCCCTGTACTCTACAGTATGTATACTTTTGTCCTGGGATTGCATTTTTCTGTATTTATTTTTTTTGACTCCAAGGAAATTTCTACCTTCATCTACCACATATCAGCACACAGTAAATTGGAATGAGCATTTGTCATGCCGTAAGAGACAAGTATACGCCATAGCCTATATTGGGCTCTATTTTCATACCGGCGCAAACCAGCGCAAGGGGACGGTATAGTCACACGCAAGCTTGTTGACAGCATCAACGTCTTAAAACTGGCGCTATGGCGTTTCTCAGCAATACCGCTAGGATCAACAAATTCTCAACATAACATCCTTTCGCTTGCGCTGCAGTGGGATGGGTGGCGCTGTCTGGGGCGTGTTCTAAAATACTTTCGGCTCAGTGACAATTTGAACCAACGAAAACCCATTGCGTTATGATCAGCTGGAACCACCTCTTAGCGGCAACGCAATAGACTCTGGCAATTTGGCAACTTATTAGTCATGTAGTTCTATGTAGTGTCTATAGGTGATGCCAACATTACACTTCCATTTAATGAACAAATAGCCTATAATTATTATTAATTAATTAATTTTAATTTAAACTACTAGAATAAAACAGGACAGCTTACAGGAAACTTGCGATCATGTAGGCCAATAGCCTATAATATATAAATTACACATTGACACAGTTGAATCATAATTATGCCTACATCACCTAATGTAGGCTAATTAATGCATTCGCCACCTCCTCCCGTGCCTTCCGAACTTCTGGGAGACGAGGTGGTGTGGATTGTGATCCATAAATTACTACAGTCCTAGCCTGTACTTCTGTTGCAAGTATGTCTGATTCCTGTGCGGAAAATCGCTCTTGTCGTTGACGGTCCAGTGCGTTTGGGTTGCTCATTATGAAATTGCATGGAGCGATTGCGTTCCAACTGGCTTTTTTTAAAGCATGAGAACAACAATTTGATTGGCTACCATAGAGACACACCTTGGACATTTAAACCCAGCCTTTTAGCAATACCGCCATAAGGTGCGCCAAGATTGCCGTCATGAAATTACCAAATTTCTCGCCGACACGCCCTCAGAGCGATACCGCCAAGCGCTTACTCTTGTGTTCACCATTGCGTTTGGTTTATTAAAATAGAGCCCATTATGTACGATGACATGAACATAAAATAGTATTCCACCATCTGCAAAATGCTGCCAAATGTTCTATCTTCAATGAACATCGGTAGCCTACATCAAAAATACATTTAACGATTACACTACAGTATGTGAAATGCACTCAAAATGCGGAAATAACAATAGGGCTATCAAACATATTGGAAAGACAGTGCTCGAGTGGAAACACGAACGTACATATGTAGCCAGCGAGACCAACGGCATTTTAGACGCAAAAATACTTACATATCGGAAAAGGGAAACTCCCCTCCTTAAAGTGTATTCTATAGAGCTTGCGTAATACTAGACAGTTAAAATGAAAACTGCCGTTACGCTGGGCTGTAGGAAATTGCTCAAAGCACCCAAAAAGACTTGGCATATGCCGTTGCTAAGGTTATAATGTACTCTAAAAAATAAAAAAAGCCGACAATTAAACCAGAATTAACTGTAATGAATGAGACAGCCTTACAGGGCATGGGGGTATTACGCGGCGACGTTTCCGATAGTGTAATAGCGGTATAAAGTGTTGTATATTTCTCAAACCGATTGTACCAGACAATAAATGACCACTGAATTTTGAAAGGAACATCTCGATGTGTAAAACCAATGGTAGGATTGTATATTAATTTCATATTTAGTAGCATATATTGCTAGTAGAATACATGGTAGAATGAGACAGTACTTTCACAGTTTATTTTGCATTTGAGTGAGCAGGGCTTTTCATGGCTTTTCTGGCATACGATCAGGCTATTGTTGGGTTTATCTCGTTGCTATGACGTTATTCTAATTTTATATGATGAATAAATATATTTATGAACTCAAACATTATTATTGTCCACTATGTCACGCATGGGTAGGTATAGACTAGGTGGGGGGGTTGCTTGGACTTGCTACGGGGAAATAGTGACACTTAGAAACTCCATATTCTGCAGAAATCGTCACGAACCGTCTACCAATAAATTTAAAACACAGAGTTTGTGATTTCCAATAATAGTTTGGCAGCAGGAGCAACGAATGTCTCAGTTGAGGAAAAAGGTTCCGCCGGCGTCACCTTCTATGCCAAGGAGTTAATTATAACGTTTTTTAGCCTATTTGTTCATGAATAAACGTGGCTTTTGTTCGTCCTAAAGAATGAGTGTTCTTATGTATTAAAGCGTTTTATCATAAATTAAAAGGAACGGTAAGATTCGATTTGTGTAGGGGTGTACAGTAGCCTTTTGCGCAATCTAGGCACCCTAGATTTTTTATATAATTTGTTTTCTTGGATGTTTAGTTTTTGTCTTATGCATTAGTGTGTCAGCAGAAAAGAGCTAATTTTAGATTTCCAAACATTCTACAAAAAATGTACTGAACTATCTTCAGTGAAAAGAAGAATAACGAGTTCTGCAAGAGCTGAACTGTGGCGAGTTCTTTAAGATGCTTGGAACAACCTACCAGCTGATTTTCTTATAAAACTGAGAATTTATGCCGGTTTAAAGGCAAAGGGTGGTCACACCAAATATTGATTTGATTTTGTTTTTTACTGTTTACTGCTCTTTATAATCAAATCATTATTTTTGAAAGCATCTTCACTTTACAGAATTTTTTTCACATGTGCCTAAGACTTTAAGGGCAGAAGATTTTGAGCCTTTAAAAACTAATTTCCTGCATTTCTACACGACCTTGAAAGAAAAAGAAAAGAAAGAAAAACCTGGTTATTCTTGCTCATGAGAAGGCCAGTACATCGGCTCTTCATATGGATGAAAGTACCTGGTTATTCTTGCTCATGAGAAGGCCAGTACATTGGCTCTTCATATGGATGAAAGTACCTGGTTATTCTTGCTCATGAGAAGGCCAGTGCATCGGCTCTTCATATGGATGAAAGTACCTGGTTATTCTTGCTCATGAGAAGGCCAGTACATCGGCTCTTCATATGGATGAAAGTACCTGGTTATTCTTGCTCATGAGAAGGCCAGTACATCGGCTCTTCATATGGATGAAAATACCTGGTTATTCTTGCTCATGAGAAGGCCAGTACATCGGCTCTTCATATGGATGAAAGTATGTGGTTATTCTTGCTCATGAGAAGGCCAGGACATCGGCTTTTGATACGGATGAAAGTACATGTTTTTTGCGGAATTTCCTTGTTCAACTTTGTGAAATCCCTGAAGTCCAGATGTGGCTCATATTGCAGTCTATAGGCACGTCATGGGGTAGAGCCAAGTAGTGAACTACAGCTGGTTTAAAATGTAATGAAATGATCTTATCCACTCGTGTACAGATTAGCCTACACTCTCAGTAATAGAGGTACAGTGGAGGTATGTTTTTATGCCTCCATGCCGGCGACAGCCGTGGCCGGAGGCATTATCTTTTCGGGTTGTCCATCCGTACGTCCGTCCGTCCATCCCATTCTCGTGAACGCCATATCTCAGGAATGCCTTGAGGGAAATTCTTCACATTTGGCCTAAACGTCCACTTTGACTCAAGGATGAACTGATTAGATTTTGGTGGTCAAAGGTCAAGGTCACTGTGATATCACAAAAGGCGTTTTTATTCTCACAAACGCCATATCTCAGGAACGCCTTGAGGGAATGTTTTCACATTTGGCCTAAATTTCCACTAATTTTCCAATTTCCACTCAATTCCTACGGTAATTATGACAAAATTTCACACACATGTCTAGTAGGATAAAATGATGAAGAGATGACATTTTATATCCAGAAATTTAAAGGGTGACCTCACAAAAGACGTTATTGGCCATAACTCAAGAAATCCTATGCTAATTATGACAACATTTCACACAAATGTCTACTTGGACTCAAATACACTTCATACCTTTTAAATTAAATTCCTTCAAAGTCTTCACGCCATATATTTTATGAGTCTGGACTGACATGGATGTAAACTGCAACTGGACTTGTTGGCGGAGGCATACAACCGCAAGGCGGTTATCTCTAGTTGTTCTTTAAGGTAAAAATTTCCACAATGTGTCGAGAAAGTACAATATTGTTCTATTTGGGTACAAATAAGTTACTATGAGTTGGAAAGTTATGAAATGAATGATGTATTGCTTGCTAGGGGTATAATTTTATGTACCTACAGGGTACCACCCCAGTGACAAACACTTGTACCTTTTTAGGTACTATTCATACCTTTTTTTCTGAGCGTGTACCATGGTTTTAATTTTATATGAAAGCATCTCAAATCTCGCCTCTATAGGGCTTTGAAAAAAAATCTTCTCCAAAATGTTCACAAATAAACATTTTTATTTTCGAAAATACCCTGTGTGAGGGTGTGTAGAAATGAAGGAAATTAGTTTTAAAATGTTTAAATTTTTCTGGGGGACACCCAGACCCTCGCTACTTTGTTCCCTCTTGTGCCCCACCAACATCTCATGATGCCCCACCAATCAGAGCAGTCTAGAAACGGCCCTGCTATCAATAATAAATAAGTAAATTAATTAAATTAAACAAAATTTCAACATTATATAAAGGTTTAAGTTTTCAGAGGACAACAACATGAGCTTTAACTGGCTGCTCATGAAGATATTCTGCGGGGAAGCCGAGTGGAGCGGGCTACAGTGTGTTGTGTAACGCTATGAGTTGAAACAGTAGCGTTAATAACGTGCAGGGCTACAGTGTGTTCTGTAACGCTATGAGTTGAAACAGTAGCTATAATAACGTGCAGGGCTACAGTGTGTTGTGTAACGCTATGAGTTGAAACAGTACTATAATAACATGCAGGGCTACAGTGTGTTGTGTAACGCTATGAGTTGAAACAGTACTATAATAACGTGCAGGGCTACAGTGTGTTGTGTAACGCTATGAGTTGAAACCGTAGCTATAATAACGTGCAGGGCTACAGTGTGTTGTGTAACGCTATGAGTTGAAACCGTAGCTATAATAACGTGCAGGGCTACAGTGTGTTGTGTAACGCTATGAGTTGAAACAGTAGCTATAATAACGTGCAGGGCTACAGTGTGTTGTGTAACGCTATGAGTTGAAACAGTAGCGTTAATAACGTGCAGGGCTACAGTGTGTTGTGTAACGATTAAGTTTTTTTGAGTCGTTGCCCAGTCTCTCAGTACAGAAGCCTGAGTGAGAGACCTGGAGTAAAACATGGGACTGATTATTGACGTTTTTCTGGTTAACGCGTTTTGAGAGGGCGGATTACGTCCAGACTACATGCAGTCGAGCGATATTGGATGTTAGAAGTCGCATAGAATTGACTAGTGTAACCGAAGCCTAAGACTTTTGTGGATTAGTGGGAATACTTTATGAACCTAATTTACACAACCTCTCCCTGTTTTGGTGTGTACTTCCCAGGATCAGCATGAGCAAATAAGAAATTACAATCAGCAGTGCATTTCAAGTGTGTGTGTGTGTGTGTGTGTGTGTGTGTGTGTGTGTGTGTGTGTGTGTGTGTGTGGTCTCTCCACAGGCTG